>MU551660.1:2185003-2237503 GCA_024362625.1 Silurus asotus
ACACACACACACACACACACACACACACACACATATATATATATATATATATATATATAAAATTATAAACATATGAACCACATCAATTCATTGTTTACCTGTAACAGTAATGACATCTAAAAGGTATGTACAGATCTCCAGAACCCACTTACATGTACATGTACTTGTCAAGTTTCGTGGCGAAGTGACGAGGCATCTGCCCGCAGCCATAATAGTTACGGTCATTCTCAGGAATATGATCCACATCGTGAAAAACCATGCAGTCCCAGTCCAGGTCTTTCATTGCCTCCTTGAAGCCCACGTTAAACAGCATGGCTCGGTTAAAAGGTTGCGTACCTGCCTGAAAAACAAATTTTATATTGAGACACTACATTCAGCTGCTCCCACAACATGAAGAAACCATTCAGTCTTTAATCCGAGGAAATCACCACCATTTACTAGTTACATAAACTATGTATTGAATACAATATATAAATTATTGAACAGAATAAAATAAATAAATAATGCTGCAAAATCTAATCGATAAATTCGCTAATAATCTAATATGAAATTTGGCGCCAATGAATGCCGTTATTGATTAGTTGTGTTTGTGTTGCACGGAAGTATTACAGTGATGCACAAACACGTGAAAAGAAAACACACTGGTGTCACGGATGAAGGTGAAACATCAGCACGGTAAGTAAAAACTGTAGAATCCTAATCATGTGTAAATGGTACAGTTTATGAAGTGTTATTGAACTGTTCGTTTGGTAGCGCAATCAGTTCACTCGCATCATAGTGACGGATTTAATTAAACGGGTGCGAACAAACATTAAACCAAAAAGCAGCAAATAACAGCAGCAGTAAACACTTACATTTGTAGTCACCGTTGTGGTTTTCAGTGAATGATTACTCATTTGTAAAAAAAATAATGATAATATTTATAAATCTTTTTATTTTTATTATTAAGTATTTCTGTTTTTAAAAGTAATTTACTGCATGTGTACTACGTGGAAATGCTTGCTTTCAATGTTTGTATATTTTATTTATGTATATATCATTAAATGATTATGCAAAATTGTATCTATTATATATTCTAAATCAGTGGTTCTTAACCTTGTTGGAGGTACTGACCCCCCACCAGTTTCATATCCGCATCCACCGAACCCTTCTTAAGCGGGGTGTGTCATAACGAATTATATGAGTCGGGTGTGTGTCTTGACCTCCGCTGAAACCTCTGAGACCGACTCACCGAACCCCTGTGGTTCGATCGAACCCAGGTTAAGAACCACTGCTCTAGATGTTTCTTAACAAATGAACAGAATGTCTGTGTATTTTTTTTTTAACCAAAAAGTAAAAAGTAAAGTAAAAAGTAAAACATTTAGTTAAAGAATGTCTAGGTTTAAAAAAAGATTTTGGGGTGGGAAATAAATAAAAAAAATAATAATAATAATCATCCAATTAATCAATTATCAAAATAATTGTTATTTGCAGCCCTAAAAAATGATAAATAAATAATGAATTGGTAACAACAGCATAACTCATTAACAAGCAAGTTAAAAGAGAGAAAATAGGTGCCATTCTTACTTCTGCTCTGCAAAAAGTACTGGGTAAAGTACCTAACCCAGCAATTAAAAAGTAATGCCCAAAAACACCACTGGAGGGCAGCACAACCAAATACACGTCATTAAGAAAAACAATCTTACAATATCAATCTTTTCGTTAATGGGCTGTGGATCATTGAACCTGCTTAGTTCCTCCAGAGGATTTTTCCGCAGACCAAAAAAAGAAATTGTAAGTATTGCGGTGGAGTTTTAATGCACCATGTTGATGACTAACCCTCCTTTGGGCTGTTAGAAACCCCACAATCACGGATAACAAATTGCATTCCTTTGAATCTTGTTTTTACCTAAAGGTTGAGTTAAAAGGTTTGTGAGTTTGTGCTTGTCTAGGTAGAAACACCAAAGCAGAAAGTGTGTGTGTGTGTGTGTGTGTGTGTGTGTGTGTGTGTGTGTGTGTGTGTGTATACATACCTGCTCAATTACATAAAAGGCAAACTGCAAGTGTTGCCTTTGTAGCATCGGAGCAAGATGCTGAAACAGAATGGGAAGATGTTCATGGCGATTCCTAAACGGGATCAGAAAAGCCACCTGAGGGATAGACAGAGAAAAAGACAGTACTGTGTATCATTACCAATATAATTGCTCATTATCTGATCATGTAAGCCGTATAACCAGCTCAGTGTAAGAAAGGCAGAAAGGATTAACCAAAGTTAATTTTTTCCCCTTTAGTTACAATGCTGTATCTATGTGTGAAAAAACATACAATAATTATAAGGAAATATGCAATAACGCATGCATAGGCTGTAGGAATGAAATTAACAATGATATATTGCACACATTCTTATTCCACGACATGCACTTTTGCATAAAAATCCCATATATAATAAACATATTTCCCTTTAAAAAAGCCCAGACTACATGAATTATGTAAAGACGACCATCTCATCTATCAGCTTGCTGAAGTCTGAGTATCACTGTGCTGCTCTGTACAATAAATCAAATCTGTGTTGTATTGCAGCATGAGTGAGTGAGTGAGTGAGTGCATTTGTATACATCTTTTTAAGAAATGCAGACCAGTCTCAAATTCTTATTTCTGAAATGTGCTTGTGCCAATGTGCCAGTAGAATGGACTGATGTGTGTACAGGAATCCTTCCTGAGAAAGAGATGAACACTACACTGGACCCAGGCTGATAAGCCACACTTATCACTTCCAGGAAAAGTATCCTGCAATCATTAAACACAATCCCTGCGTAAAGCTGCGCATACCTTTAAGCAATACCAAAAACAGCCGAGATCAGCGCAATTCATCTTTACATATGTCTTTTATGGGACTTTGCGTCTTTTATCGATCACCTGTCTGCACCTTGATGAAAGGCACCATGGTCAGCCAGTTTTTATACAATACGGAGAGAAAAAGGAGAACAGGAACTAATTAAACCCACAATTACACTTTTCTACCACAGGGGATCCTCACACGGCAATAAAAAAATAAAAATACATAAATACTATGCGAAGAACGAGAACGTGCACGATCTGGCAGAAAATGCGGTAATATGTACGATATGTAAAAAGTGCAAAACTGCATGAGATATTCATAATTAGGCAACTAAGAATTTTGTTGAAGGGACGGGTTATTGTGGCTTATTCAGCACTTCACTTTTTTCCACTTCGCTTCACATTTAGCCAAACCTTACGTTCGGTCAGTATTTAAAAATCGATAACATTAATCTATATACGATGTTGGTTACAATGCATGTACGTATCCAGGCTGTCAAGAACAGTGTTTTCTGAAGCTAGCTCAGCTATTTAAAACTGTTTAGAGGTCAGCATCTTCAAAATCACACAGCAGCACATCACATATAAGCACTCATTAACTTGTAGACATGTCCATTAACTTGGACATTTATCATTAAATCATGCTGGTTCCTGAACCTGACAAACCCTGTTTGTTGGCCTCTTTTTCTCACCACCATCTCTTTGTCTTTTAACTACACATTATTCCAAATACTTGTTCCGTTTGAAAACCACACCCGAAACACAAGCTATCTGAAAGTAGACGCTTATAAAATTGCGGTCTTATGACAAACCACCAGTGGATAACCCATTTTGGAAAAGACAAAAGCATCAAAATATAGAAGGAGTTAATTACTGCTACTTTTAAACACTTAAAATTACTTTTTAAACTTTAAATCAAAGATCATTTCTTACATTTCCTAAACTTTGAAATAATGTCAGTTTATTCCTAGACCAGATCAAAATTTTATATTTTAATTTCTATGCCCACTGCAGTTATATGTCTATATTTCTAATGTAGAACGAAACATCACTGTCATAAGATCTTATTTTGATAAAATCCTAAGGCATGGGTGTCGATACTCCAGCACCAGGGCACAATGAGTTCCACAAACAGATATTAACTGGGATGTGGTTTCTCTGTATGATACACACCGAGCACTAATAGTAAATAATAATATTAATAATTATTACAAAATAATAATAATAAAAAGGGGGGGGATTCCAGAATTTTGTTTGTCCAATTACTTTTGATTATATTACTTATTTACATGATTATTTTTGTAACTTCTACACATTCAATGGATTTGGATGTTTCTTTCTTTTTTTCGGCTTCTCCCGTTAGGGGTCGCCACAGCGGCTCCTCCTCACGTTTGATTTGGCACGTTTTACGCTGGATGTCCTTCCTAACGCAACCCTCCCCAATTTATCCGGGCTTGGGACCAGCACTGAGAGTGGCTGGGGATGGTTCCCTGACCGGGAATCGTACTGATTATTAACATGAAAGTTTTTTTTTGTTTTTTTTCATTCAAGTTTTTGGGCAGCCAAAATGTTGCTGTGGTCAAATCTAAAATTTGGACAGCTCTTTTCAACACACATCTTAAGTCACAACTAAAATTTTTCTGTCTGATTAGCATAACATAACTTCATACAAATAAATCAGAATAACAGAGATTATTGTTGTCTTATTTGTATTTCACGGTCATCACGTTTGACCAGGTGTAGCGAAGGGATGGACGTTTTTTTTAATAGTCAAATGGACAAAATAACTGTACCTTCCACCGTGGTTGACAGTCTTCGGGCTTCCAGTGTCCCCCATACTGAATACCCAGCTGTCGAAGATGCAGTTCAACCGCTTCAAAAGAAAGCTCGGTCATATTTACTTCCATAGGACCCTCTGCAGAAACACGACACATCAGCACACATTAATCATCCATCAGTGGTTTCTATGCAGCTGCACAAGAAAATACATGCTGAAATCAAGAGGTCGAGAGGGCAGAGGTCCAGCACTAGTGTGCATTAAGGATGGAGCCAGAGAAAGTGAGTGGTAAGGATCACACACCTGTGTGTGGTTTTGTTCATTTTGCACTGACTGAGGGAGAGGATGAAGAACTTAAATAATATATAAATAATTGATAATTAAATAACTTAAAGAAAAAGAAATTGTGGGCATTACAAACATGATTGTATAACTGATCATGCAGTAGTCTGCACACTGAAAATACAACTCCCTTAATGGAGAAATTTCCCCATGTTGTGTAATGAACCAGCACTTAGAACATACTCAAGTACAGAGCGCTTTACTTATGCTGAAACCGAAGTGCGGCACAGGGGGCCATGGTCCAGCACTAGTGTGCGTTAAGGATGGAGCCGGAGAAAGTGAGTGGTAAGGATCACACACCTGTGTGTGGTTTCGTTCATTTTGCACTGACTGAGGGAGAGGATGAAGAACTTAAATAATATATAAATAATTGATAATTAAATAACTTAAAGAAAAAGAAATTGTGGGCATTACAAACATGATTGTATAACTGATCATGCAGTAGTCTGCACACTGAAAATACAACTCCCTTAATGGAGAAATTTCCCCATGTTGTGTAATGAACCAGCACTTAGAACATACTCAAGTACAGAGCGCTTTACTTCCTATTTAATCGACACTATTAGGGAACTGAAGGGCATCTTCGAGCAGAGGGGGTAATCTCTCCCACACATTTGGCTAGTGGATTGCAAAAACTTACTCATAGAAGGTAAACGCTCGGGGCAGGGCAGGTTCTGGGCATAGGTGAAATTCTCCGGGAGGTATGTAGTCGGTTGAGCGAAGTATTCGCTGGAGTTGTTCCCTTCTGGATAATCTGCAATCATGATCATAGCCAAGAAATATTACTTCAGAATCATATTAAGAACAGAACGTACTTAATGGTTCACATCCAAATGGGGAAGATGTGCTTCTGTGTGTGTGTGTGTGTGTGTGTGTGTGGGCGCGCGCGCGCGCGCGTGCGCATTTTCTCTCACCTGTGCCATTCAGAGTGCTGTTCTTATTGGTGTATGATCTGATTATCTGGCCAATTGTCCGCACGTTATCACGTAACATTATACCCTGAGCCTGCACCATGAAGAAGTATGTGTTGGCTGGAAGGTTGAGGGGAAGAGAGAGGAAAGAAGGAACAAAAGCAGCATAATGTAATTCTCCATAACAACTAATAAGGTTAGACAAAGTATTGTAGTTAAATGACTTTCTGCTAGCAAGGAAATACATGTGAACCCAAAAAGAACCAAATTGCCTCAATACAATACACTCCTAAGGAAGGAACTACTGTATTTCACATAACCAGCAACATCCTGATCAGGCTACCTGTGCTACTTTTAATTAAACTGCATAGCTTTAACTGCTTCTTTAATCTGCTTAGCAAAATCAAAAGATCCACTGACCAGAGATCACGTTCACATTTTTTTCCCTTTTGTTTTAGAGGGGGTAAATTCAGGCGATTGTTTGAATGGTGTGAACAAAGCTTGCTTTAGGACCACTGTTCTCTGTGTTTCTGGCTGGGCTTGGATGAATGTGCTGATCTATGCCAGCACTAGCACATATAAACCATTAATGACCAGCGTATGAGCGATGTATTACCTAACTAACGAACAGGATACAGTAGAAATTATAACACTTGTTTTTGCGTTAACAGGATGCACATTGGCTTGCATACAGTTCCATTACATGTTTGAATGAATTCTAGTAAGATCTTGAATTTGTAATTCTGTCTGACTGAACTTCAAGGTTATCTTACCAGACACCACTGAGAGAAGTAAAGCCAGGAAGACCAACACACAGAGCCATGACTGAAAATATTTATGGCATATCTAAATAATGCTTCATAGCCTTCAAGACACCTCAGCTGCAGATAAGTACATTATTAAAGTAATGCATAATCTACACCTGACTATTACACTGTTATTGCTTATAACCTCCACCCTTCTGGGAAGGATTTTGGAGCACGTCTGTGGTGAAATCAGACACTGATGATGGGTGAGAAGGTCTGGGGGCTCAGTTACTGTTTTATCCCAAAGGTGTTCGGTAGGGTTAAGGTTGGAATGCGGACATCTCGAAGTGGCATGATAAAGACGGTCTGAGGGTCTCAATGCTATAAGTTACATCATCCTAGACAATTGTGCACTTCTCTATTAAGAAACTTAAAACTCTTTAATAAGGTTTAAAAGAAATGACGACAGCTCTATTAGAGTGCAGCTACCCTGCTGATGTATTGATAGATGCACCTAAAATGAAACCACCCACAACGAGGAGGGGACGGGGACGCCTTACTCTTGCTGCATCCCTTATCTAAACAGTCAGCCACCATGAAAACTAATCAGAGCTTCCAGATGCTTAGCAGGATCATAATCACTGGCAATCAATTCAAACCTTACAGCCCACTTCCATGAAAAAGAATTCCCTGAAATGCTACTACTCTCTCCCTAAAAAAGCAATGTGGGAGGATGAAGCAAATGGAAAGTCGAGACTTCCATTCGAGCAGGTTATATTATTGCACAGTACTGTGTGTCTCATGTGTGAGTCAAGCAATAAGGAGTCAAAGGGAACTCTAAGTTTTGACACAAAGTTACTTGATGAAAAATATGCTTACAACTCATAGAGCTCTGCTATGCTTAACTGTATCATCTAAAATGTTAGACAATGAAAGCTGTTCAAACAGTGATAGCACTCATTCAGGAGGGTGGGGTGAGCATGCTATTTATGCCTAGGCAAATATGAATTGCTGTTTCCTGCCAGTAATGTTTACTAGCCAAACCTGCAACATCAGCAATTTCATGTAGCTGGATTAAAAAAAATAAATAAAAAAAAATAAAAAAATCCACCCTTATATTTACCTTCCTATGAATCAACAGTTCTTTTTAATGTATTCTAATCTATTTACATTGTTGATAACCAGTATACCAGAAAATGAACTCAGCACGTCAATAATAATTCCCGTGTAATGTCGAACTAGTGTCGAATGTGCATTTACACAAGCTGCTCATGCAATTTTCCTTACGGTCAAACGAGTGTCAGCAGTGCAACGCCCTGCAAATACAATTCAACAGCTTCAGTGAATCCTCGCATCAAAAACAAGAATGAGACCAAAAACTGATCAAGGATTTTGACCGTGGCACAGAAGTTGGTGCCGGGCGTGCTGACATGCACATTTTAAAAAGAAAAAAATCAATAAATGAAGGGAAAAGGCACACAGCAGTCTACAGAGTTTACATGTATGGTATGTGACAGAGGCATGTAATTCAGAGTGCCTTACAGAAATGCTCTGCAGTCTTGAGTTTGCACAGAAGCTAGCATTGCTGATCTCTGTTGTTTGAGAAAATATGGTCAGACTGGTTAAAACTGACAAGAATCAGTTGACTTCTACTAGAAGTCTACACTGGTACCAATCCTGGCATCCAATAACAGGAATTTGAGGCTACAGTGGCACATAAGCTCACTAGATAGCTGAATGGTGGAAAAGCATCACCTGGTCTGTTTCTGTCCAGTTTTGGTGAGCCTGTGCTCACTGCGGCCAACTGAGACGCCATCTGTATCTACATGATTACATATCAGAAGAACAGCCATATGACTGGTGGACTGGATAACTGCATACAAGTGCAGCTGCTCCTTTAAAAAGTGG
The DNA here is from genome assembly GCA_024362625.1 of Silurus asotus. NCBI lineage: Eukaryota > Metazoa > Chordata > Actinopteri > Siluriformes > Siluridae > Silurus > Silurus asotus. The sequence continues at coordinate 2,193,505 of MU551660.1, forward strand.
GCAAAATTTTTTTTTTTTTAAGTTAACCAACAGAAAAACATTATTCTTATTTATCAGCCAATAGACATGTATAGAGACAGGAGAATTTCATTTTCACAGCTGAAATAGCCAAACGCAAAAAAGGTTGCATGAAATAAAACCTGGAAGTTGCTCATGATGGACAGAGTGACACATCCTCGGAAAAGGAAGTTCAAAGATCATGAAAATGTAATAACTGTCATAACTGTGAAACACAATGTGCAGATAACAGTTTTGCACAAACTAAACTTATTTTATCATCATGCTTTTTTACAGTTCAGATTAAATCTTTAATCTATTTCAGAAGCTTGGTGGTTGCACAATGACTTCCTGCAAGACACCACAGAGATCGAACTGGCATTCGAGGCAAATATCCAACCTTGCTAACAATAGTAGTTTTATTTAAGGGAAAGGAATTCCCAAAATAAAACAGGATCCTGTTTTGGTTACAGTTTTCATAATGTTTGCTGGTGTGGGTTAAACAATATCACATGCCCTTGTTTTGTTGTTATCTTCTTTAACGATTATTGTGCGAGTGGAGGGCGGACGGCGGACTAAGGCGTGCCGGGCCGTGAGTGTGTGGGTGAAAATGAAAGAAAATAAAGACAGCTCTGTGATCTTTTGCCTTCCATTTCTTCCGGAGCAGAACTAGCGAGTGTGTTACAATGATATACAAAAGAACACAATACGTACAGATCACATGCACATCATAAAGGTTTGGAAATTTCAATTGAATTCAATGAACGACAAATTTCCACATGCTTAATTTAATAAACAGATCTTACTCTTGGCAAAGTCACATATACAATATATATGGACAAAAGTTGAGTCACCTGACTTTCCCAGCCATATGTGGTTCTTCCCGAAACTGTTACCACAGAACTGAGGCACAGAACTTTGGGTTGCGGTACCACTAAGTTCTCCCTTCACTTGAACAATGAGACCCAAATAATCCAGCTCCATGAAGATATGGTTTACATGATTTAAATCTCCACAACCTCATACGGGGCTAAAATGTGGAATCGGATGTTTAAAAAAAAAATAATAATAATAATTCACAAAAAGCAAATCTTATGGTCTTATGTTGACAAACTTTTGTCCATATAGTGTATTTATTATGAGTGAGAAAACATGCAGGTGTAAAAAAGTTTTGCTCTAGCAGTTTGCCACTTCAGCTCACGTTCATAAAAAACGAATGTGGTTCATAATGCGAGGCAAATCATTTAATGACAAGGTGCGGAAAACTGTTCTGTGCCAACTTATAAACACAAAGGGATTAGAAAATGTGAGATAAATGCAATGACGAATGCAAACCATCAACTACAAACAGGTTTGGAATTAGAACGGGGACCTAAGAATCGCACTGTCTGCTGAAAACACTAGGCATTAAATCGGATCTACAAATTATCCTCAGTCTATTGTCGGGCTGAAACAGGCCTGTGTGTAGCACAATACATGGAAACAATAAAGCCAAAGCTGTGTACCTCAGCAACCAAGTTAATCTCATGCACTAATGCCTGTGCATAACACCGCTAGAGTAAACACTGATGACACATGTTTTTTTTCTCCCTAGCATAGACGAACTGAACCAATGTTAGGAAACTTATATCTTTATAGCCAAAAGTATGCGGACACGCATCCCTCACACACACATCTGCTCCTTCCTAAAACTAATGCCAAAAAGTAGTACTAAACAATTGTGCATAATGTCTCTGTATGCTGTATCTTCACTAGAAGTAAGAAGTACAAAACATGACTTTTTCCAAGATTGAAGAACTTAAGCACTCAAGTGTCCTGCACAGATTCCAATCCTACTGAACTACTCTTTGGGACGAACTCGAACACTTCTTGCTAGTCACCTAACATCAGTACCTGATCTCAATAAAGCTCTTGCAGCTGAATGATCACAAATAAAAATAAATCAATCAAAACACACACACACACGTAGTCATCGACTACACGATTTGGTCATAAGTAGAGTAGGCTATATGTACAGTACTGTGAAATGATTTTATAAAAAACTGAGTAGTATTTCATCATTTTCCTTCATTATTGTTATACTGTAAATATATCATTATTTTCTTTGTTAATTTTACACCATTTGTATCATCTCTACACCATTTTGTTTCTTACTGTCATGGTTGTAAAGTCGAATGGTCGTAAGTTGCATAGGTCATAAGTCGACGACTACCTGTATGTATGTGTGTATATATATATTTGACGGTCATGTGTTGACAAATGTTTGCCCATGTATTTGTGTACTTCATTTGTTTATCTTTTGGCTTCTGTGTCCTTTTAAGAAAAAAAAAAGTCCTGGACTTTCTGAGCATATTCAGTATTATTCTCTCAAAAAAAGCATTATCTTTGCACTTGGTAAAAGTGTGGCTTGCACATATAGCTGAGTATTGATACTTGTGAAAACATCTGTGCTTGTGGTTTTGGTGTGGCTTTCCCACAGGCTCTTAACTAGACAAGTTTACTTTTAATTTTTTGCATTTCACCTTAACGTCGTCACACTGTGCGGAATCTGAAGTATTTTGTTTAGGTCACCTTGTTTGTATTCAATAGTAAGAAAGTAGCACGTGTTGTGTGTCATTATGTTGTGTTCTGCCAGCTCAGCTGTTTTTATCATATAAGAGCGGGTTGCTATCCTTTCAGTACGACTGGCTCTGGTCTCTAATTTGTCTCGATTTTTCACTAACAGAAAGACAGAATTTTCTGGTAACTGCAGAATATATAATTCAAGCCAACATCCAGTCAACAGTGGGTGTGAGATCACAACTCACAGCGACACACAGTCTACTGAGGAGGCCAAACCCCCGAGCGGTGCTGCAGCAACCAACACTGAGACAACACACACACACACACACACACACACACTTCAAACACAATCTCACCACCAAGTTCCACTTAAGCGCCACCCCAGGCTTGATGATTCTCTGCCGCTCAGTGAACGGAGTTGCGGTTAATTGTGTTGTTCTGAATTATAAAATTAAATAAAATAAAACGAGATTATTTTTTAAAACATCCCGAGGTTGCGTCAGCTCCAGATGTGTCTCACCTCGTGAAGATTTTGGACATTGGACCTCTTTGAGTGATTAAAGGCTCTGGCATGGAGGAGTTGTTGTTGTTGAGCTATTTTATAAGTTGCTCAGTCAACTGACTGTATAAGACTGTAGAAAGTACATTATTCACAATCACACTCTTCGATAGTCATGCTAGTTCTCTCGCTGTGGAGTTTTGTATTGTTTTAAAATTTATAATCACACCCTAAATATCACCCAAATAAGGACGGGGTCCCCTTTTAAATCTGGTTCCTCTCAAGGTTTTTCCTCATTCATCTATAGTTTTTCCTTGCCACAGTCAACCAGGCTGCTTATCAGGAATAAATACACATCATTCACTAAAATTCTTAAGTTCTATAAAGCTGCATTGAGACAATGTCCATTGTAAATCTATAGGAAATAAACTTGTACTTGAACATCTGCCGCGTTTAAATGCATGCTAAAATTAGAGTCTATAAATAACACACTCTACACGATATAATTAACCTCATTAGTGTAAAAATGTCAGCACGTTTGAAGGGCGGTGGTTCCAAATGTCCTTTTGCGGGTGCTGATTTTGCCATGCACCTTCACAGATACACAATTTGAGAAGATCACGTTCTTTTCGGAGGCTAATCAAACAAAATGATTTTAATCGTGAGTTTGTGTATCAGGTAGAGTTGTTAGTAAACCTGCTGCTAGCGAGCTGTTTCCTGTGAGACAAGAAAAAGTACAAAACAAAGCCAGAATTCATCCAGGATCAATAATTGTGGCTTTTTGCCACATCTAACAAGAAACACTTGAACGAGTGCGAGTTTGAATGTCATCAAGGTTAACACGCGTGCAGAAATATGGTTTGCATAGGCTGAACCGCTTTTTTGTCTTCAACCTAAAACCAGTTCAGTAAGATCAGATGGCTGCGCCAATGGAAACCAAAAAACTATTTTTATCAAACCCCAATGAATTCAATTAAAATGGTGACTGCAGGTAATTTCCTAATGTTACAGGTGCTCCATTGTGATTTGATTTTAATCCAGATCGCTACTGTCTCGGTTCATCTCCGTCCTCCTCTGAGAAAATTACAGGCCAAAAATTACCTAATGTTTTTCTCCAAACTCAGCAGTCAAATGACTAATTCAACCGCGTCTGATATCCATGACGTGATTGTCTGTGCAGATGTGCGATTACCGTTTTATTGCATTTTACAAATTGATGCCGGAACCTCGTTTTTTTCCCCCTAAAAGAAATAAGATCCGGTATCTCTTCTCTACGCTACTGCCGTTAGTGCGATCATGTGACAACGAGATGAAAAGACCCAAGTTTTTGTATAAAGAAAAGTAATAATACAATAACTCATCCTTCCTGTGCTCGTTCCATTGTGATTTTTTTTTGTCAAGCAGGAGACGGCTGAAAAGTAATTATTGCGTACACACGTCCTGCTGGCAAACTTTTCCGCTACATATTTTACAAAGGTGGAGAATAAGGGAAAGAGCTGCATGCACATTTTTTTTGCATTGGTGCAGCACACTAGTATATAACATCTCTACATTCATTTTAACAATATTTTTACTCTGTATATATTGTATTATTTAATTGTCTGTTTTACTATTTGTTTACATTATGTCTGTACTTTCTCCTGCACTGGAAGCTCCTGACGCCAAGTCTAATTCATTTTGTGTGTGTGTGTGTGTGTGTGTGTGTGTGTGTGTGTGTGTGTGTGTGTGTGTGTGTACACGCATACATGGCAGACTGGCGGTCTAGCATTACATCCAAGAGGGATTTCTGGGACAGGCTGCAAATCCATGACAACCCTGACTCTACAATAAAGAAATGACTGAATAGTCGGATGGATGATTGGTTGAATGAATGAATGAATGTAAAATAATGGAACCTGTGTTGTCTTTTAAAACAGTGTCCTTAATATCTGATCTTATTCACTTCAGATCACCTGATAAGAAGGTACCAAGGTGAGGCTGCACTAAACTGATGCTTGTATGGTCCTCGTCTATATTTACAAGTCCACCAGCCTTTCGTATACTTTGAATCAGTATGTTTCCCTCCAGCGTCCATCGGTTGCTAAGCATCCCCCCCTAACTAGCTAAACAGCCTAGCATAACTAGCCGACTAGCTCATAACCATGCCGAACAGGTTAAGATTAGCAAGTCAGAAGAATAGCTAGCTTGTTAGTAGCTTCCCTTGCTGGTCAACCATCCAAAACATTAACCAAGCCTCTGATTGAACGCGGTTACAGATCCTCCACTAGCGTGCGAGAACCACAAATAGCATATACTCCATTTCTACGATTTGAAAACCACCGAACTCAAACAAAACCTAGCCTAGCTAATACAAATACAACTCGATTAGCTGCCTATTAGCTCCCCTAACTAGCCTGCTAATTAATACTAACTTAGCCTGACACTACAAGTAGCTAGTTATGTAGCCATGACCACCGGGTCGCTTCATTTTCCAAAAGAACACACGACAAAATAAAAATAAATACAAAAATACAAATAACAAAAAAAAAATACTCACCTATTCCAGGGGCCGCGTAAATGAAGTAGAGGCAGGTCGTGGACATGGAGAAGAAGAAAATGAAGGCCAAGAAGGAGCGGTTGGAAAGCCGCAGCAGCCGTTTCGCATTCGGCATTCTGGCTCTTGCTCAGGGAAGCGTCTCCTAGCTATCCGTCAGGTCCATAAAATATACCTAAAAATATATATTTATATAAAGCTCCTTTCCTTTACTAAAGCTAATATATATATTTAAGGTTAGAAATCAAAGCAGTAGTAAAGTCCGCATCGCTGTGGCCTGGTTTGGAAGGGGGGCCCCGGCACGGAGGGGATGCAGCTAAGCTAAAGCGCCAAAGAAACAGGGGCGAGGAGGAGAAATTTCCAGATTGACCCCAAAAAAAAACCCCAGAGCAAACCAGATGTTAAATCAGTGCCCAGACAATCCGCAAAGCCGGTACGCGTGCCATGGTGTGGCCGTGGAGTCGAAAAACGAGGAGGAAAAAGCTGAAATCAGACCCGCACCTGCCAATGCACCATGTTTTCATTTGAGGTGGGGAAGGTGGAGGAAATGAGATGACGCTGAGAAAACTTCTCCACCTTCTCCTCCACCACCTTCTCCACCTCAAACCCGCTACCCCCTAAACCCGAACACTGAAATAACGTCCACTGAAATGTTCCCGACGCGAAACCCGACTCGAGATCAGCACGGAAAAGGGTTCAAACACGGAATGAAACAAGAAGGCGTCGTCTCCGCTACTGCTGCAGTACATCCGAAAAGTCTGAATGACCGCTAGGGATTGGACGATACTACGTTGCTTTACCATCGATCCGATACCAAGCGGTTTCACAATCGCCATTGTCCGCCGATATCGAAATTTTTTTTTTTACACACACACACACACACACACACAGTGTGTATATATATATATATATATATATGGATGAACCACTGTAAACACGAAGAAGACGCACTGTGGGCGTGGCTCCGTTTACAGTGGTACCTCGACATACGAGTTTAATTCGTTCCGTAATTTTGCTCGTATGTTTAATTTGCTCGTATTTCAAAGCAAATTTCCCAATTGAAATGAACTGAAATTGCCATTAATTCGTTCCAGACCCCCCCAAAAATATCCCCCCAGTTGTTTTTGTTACGTGTTTTTGAATAAGAGAAATGTATTTATAAATGACAAATATTGTATAAAAACATAATAAAAGAGAATGTAAAGAAATAAACTGATTAAGCGTAGTACATATTATTGAAGTACTACTACGCCCGTACTTCCTCGACACCTTGCTCATGTTTTCCTATGATTTCACGCTTTAACTCAATAAACATCATCTTCTTCTTAACACTGACCTTTACACTCACTTTCTTCGGATACCAAGGATATTAAAAGAAATGTGATTTAAAAAAAACTCTAAATGTACAAAAAGCACAAAACGCGACTACAACTCATCAAAGATGCTTCGACTGTGAGGCAAACAAGCTGACTGAGGCCGGTGTTGCTGATTCATCGCGAGATTCGTCACAGTCACGTTTTAGATGCGCGCGCATATTCAAACCTTTGATCGTGTGCGTGTGTTTCGAGACGAATCAGCAACACTGACTGAGGGGCCTTGAGCTCGTATCTCACATTTTTAAATACATACATACATACATACATACATACATACATACATACATACATACAGTGGTGTGAAAAAGTGTTTGCCCCCTTCCTGATTTTATTTTTATTTTTTGCATGTTTGTCACACTTTAATCAGAATCAGGTTTATTAGCCAAGTGTGTTAACACACACAAGGAATTTGGTTCCAGCTGTTTGTGACTCTCAAAAGTACAGACATAAATAAAACCTATACATGACAAAACAGACAAGACAACACAAAAACAGACTATACAAGACAATACAGACAATACATGTGAGACAGTATAGACAGTGTGTGTAATAAATAGGGATAATGTTTCAGATGATCAAAATAATTTATATATTAGTCAAAGATAACACAAATGAACACACCATGCAGTTTTGAAATGAAGGTTTTTATTATTGAGGGAAAATAAAATCCAATACTACCCTGTGTGAAAAAGTGTTCGCCCCCTAAACCTAATAACTGGTTATTATCGTTATCCTGTGACAACCGGTTTTACTGGCAGAGCTACTGCTGTTTTTATTTTTATATTTTGTGTATTTTCCTGTGTTGTCCTGCACTGTCCTGTGTTGTCTCTTGCACTGTTTGCACCAGTTGCACACATGCACTTTATGTGGCGAGGATCTTAGTTCCTGGCTCTGTGTTCTTCTGTTTTGTGACTGTGTTTTATGTTGTTTTATGTAGCACCTGGGTTCAGGAGAAACGTTGTTTCATTTCACTGTGTACTGCATCTGCTATATATGGTTGAAATGACAATAAAAGCTTCTTGACTTGACTTGACTTGGTTGGGCCGCTCTTAGCAGCAACAACTGCAATCAGGCGTTTGTGATAACTTGCACTGAGTCTGTTTCAGCGCTGTGGAGGAATTTTGCTCCACTCATCTATGCAGAATTGTTGTAACTCAGCCACATTGCAGGGTTTTCGAGCATGAACCGCCTTTTTAAGGTCATGCAACAGCATTTCAAAAGGATTCAGGTCAGGACTAAGTTTATGTTAATGGAAACGTTAATGGACTGAGGCTAAAAACACTTACAATTATTTAACTGGCAAATCAGCTGCATTTCAGGTTGAATTTTCCTTTTAAGTTAGGCTCTGCATTTGTGCATGTATTGATATGCACAGCAGGCCTGTGTAAACCATTAGATAAAAACCAGATAGGACCAATACTTCTCAATCCTTTTGATACAATGCTAGTATGGGAAATATAAATATTTTAAGATCGATCTGCCCATCCCTAATACATAATTGTTTCATGTGATCCTGGGTTTGAATGCTTCATCTGAGCCCTGTGTGTGGAAACAAATAAACAAGAAGGTGGATGTAATACAACGATGGCTATTGTGTCTTTTTTTTTAATCACATCATAGATCAATTCAATGTGTTATTGGTTTTAAATAAAAGAGATCCTCGAGTTGCTAGTCAGGATCAGACTTCCACTGCTCCAATCCAAGCGTCAAGTTATGTTTTGTTTCTCGGAACACTCTATTTTCCAAGCAAGTTAGGTTCTGGTTTTAGTGAGAATGGATGAACAAATCACACAAACTGACATGATGCTTTTACACCCTGCTGTGTAAGCTTTGTAAAGAAACAAGCACATTTTCAATTTTTTTACTCTTGAACCAGTTTCTTCTTTGACTGATCAACTCAACTGCTTTAAAAAAAAATCTCCAATGAATGCAGTGATCTCAAGATATATAATTGTTTAACAGAATGTTGACTTGTTTGTATGATGAACATGGCGAAGGCACAGCAAAGAAGAAGTAGCTCCTACTCACATTAAATAAATATTAGACTCGCTTAAAAAAAAAAAGTCAATCAATATTTTATGTGTAAGAAACAAATGTGTCGATACTTTCCAAACGTTCTGCCCTTCCCCACTACACAGAACAGAGGAAGAAATTTCACAATTTACTACAGCACTACTTGATGGTTTTTGCCTGCGTAAACCAATAAATTATTTACTGAAACTGTGAAAGGTGCAACAGTCAATAATTTTCATTACTTATTAGTGAAAATAATGTGGAAAATTATGTTGAATTGATTCCCCACCACCACACAACCTCATAAAACATTATCTGGTTTTCTTAATATACTGCACATCCATGTGTACTCTTTCTACATCATTATTCTTCTTTAAAAAGTGTAATTTCAATACTCAAGAACGCAAGAAGGACTAGGAAGAAGTAATAGGCATGCATGAACTGACCTAAATATGTTCTTGATTTCAAGGATGCATCGCATCGCAAAACGCACAAAGATGGCGGAAGGCTGACCCAGGTTGTCTTTTTAACGATCCAATGATCTAATGATGAATCTAAGTATTCATCTGCATAGGTTGTTAAACAGTTTGAACTATCCATCACAATTATGTAATGAACTAGGCTAGCTTCCAACTTGCGGTAACAGTTTATTCTTTGTTCAGGGACACACACACACACACACACACACACACACACACACACACACACACACACACTGTGTGACTGATCTGTACAACCCGGACTCAACACACAGTCGTACTCACTTCGCACACCCATGACTTCAGTACTACAAACTGTTTAAATGCTGTTTTTTGCACATTCTTCCTGAACTGCTGCTTTATTGCTCTTTTGCGTAACATTTTGTTTACATTTTGGCTACTGTTCAATTTTGTTTACTTTGTCTTGTTATAACAGGTTTACTGGCGGAGCTATTTTGTGTTTTGTTCTACACTGTCTTGTGTTGTCTTTGCACTGTCTTGTATTGTCTTCAACTGTCTTGCGTTGTCTTTGCACTATCTTGTGTTGTCTTTGCACTGTTTGCACCAGGTTGCACACATCCACTTGTGGCAAGGAACCTTACTAATCCTCAGCCCTGTGTATTCTGTTTCTGTGATAGTTTGTTGTATGTAGCATCAGGGTTCTGGAGGAACGTTGTTTCATTTCACCGTGTACTGCGTCAGCTATATATGGATGAAATGACAATAAAAGCTTCTTGACCTGACCTGACTTGACTATTACAATGTGCTGGGATGGTCCTTCTGTGTTTTCAAATTTGTTCTTCCCAGAATGCAACATTCTAAACAAGTATATTATATATATTACAATCGAATTATTGCATACCCCCACCCATTACATTATTCTAACTGTTTAGTTGTTGTCATGAACCAGTTAGCGTTCCCTTATTGCATGACACCTTATCACCCAACAATCATGCTTACTTTGAGTAATGTGAAGCAGCTACCTCTTTTTCTTTAGAAACCTGATGCATGTTCATATGCACATTAATAGTGTTCTGTTGTAAATAGGTCTTTTATGTGTGCATTTCTCTTATATTCTAATGTCACATTTATTATAATTTGTAGATTAATACATATCAGTAAACAGCATACTGTAGTTCACATGCACTGTATAGTAGTTGCAGGTTTATCATTCATTAACTTACTGTCGGGCCGTGTATTTCACATCTAGGCCTTAAATGCTGTCCTACCTGAATCAGTCCACCTGTTAACACAATCATGATGATGTCACGGCTATAGAATATATCAATATTATACAGAAGCGCAGTATAACAGAGAGCTGCATGTGATCTCATACAGTGAGAATGCCATTACTAAAGCAAGAAATCCAATGAGCACAAGTCAACAAGTCTCCTTTCACTGCAGCCACAGCTACACAGCCAACATACATCATCACCAGCAGAAGCATCAATATTAACATCATATAATGACTCTGGGTTTTCAGTGCATTTTTGTAATTTTTTTCATTTTCCTGGGAATTTGAAATTAGGGTCAAAGTGTGTGTTTTTGTGCAAAAAAAAAATGGTTAATGAAAAAAAAAAATCTTAAGTTTTGGCCAACCTTTTTTCACGATGTCCTGCTTTTCCTAAAAAGTCTTGTAAATGTCCTTGTAGGTATATCTGCAACCGAATCAGTTTCTTCTCCTCTTTCGGGGACTGTGGAATTTAATAAACAGCTATAAAATCCATAGTAATATCTATATAGTAATATATCTATCATGTGCTGTTTGCTACAGATGCGGTTTGCGACCTCTGATTAGTGCGCTCTCCGGCCATCCAATCAAAGGACATGAAAAGGCCATCGTTATTGTATGCTTGCTAGATGGCTCGTGTTGCAAACTCGCAATCGGATTGGTTAAAGAAGCAGCCTTCAAGAAAACTTACTTTAAGCTACAGCTGCCCACAGTGTTTGATTCTGAAGGCTCCTGATTCCTTTGAACGTTTCAACACGTGATGTGATGGCTGAAATCTATTTGGATAGAAACTCTTACCGAAGATTACACTCAGTTGCCAGTTGCGTCAGTTACACTATTGGGAATAATTTAATGTATATTTAAGGAATAAATGAAAGTCAGCGATTCTGATCGAGTTCAGACCAGCAGAAAAGGCCTTGCTGGCCCAGACAACCCACCATTGCATTATGTAGCTTTTGGACTTATAGAAGTTTATCAGTCTCCTCCATCAATAAGAAAGTACAATGAGTCAAAGAGTGAAATGTGAAATGACGTTTGAAAATCTTGACGCTCAATCAGTTAGATCGAATGTGCATTCGTTCTCCAAAAAGTACTTATGAGCCGACTATCTTGGAGGTGTGTACAATAAGCTTTGCTGTACAACAATAAACATCACAATGGGGCGAAGCTCAAAATCAGCACAGCGTAACAGAGAGGAACCAAGACAACTTGAGAACTGACTATTGAGGTTGAGTCTCACCACTCAAGTTCTTTAATTTTGACCAAATCTTTTAAGGGAACATGCTTTGAGCTTCTAGTTAAGCGAAACTGCAAGCTAAAATCATACAAAGACCTTCTAGAAAATTTCAGACTTCTGCTGTGGTGGAAACTGTTTTAGGAAGGAACACATATGGGTGTGATGCTCAAGTGTTCACATTCTGTAGGCCATACTGTATAGATTCACAAACAGCTATTGCCATCGAGTCATTAAACAATCCAAGTTCATAATGATGCTCAGGAAATTCAGACAGAAATAGCAAATATAGATTGTTTTTATCACTACAAAAAACACCTTTTTGATGGAACGTTTGTGTTCTGTATACACTGCAAACAATGTCCATTAGTTATATAGTGTGGCTAAGAATCAGTTTCTCTCTCTCTCTCTCTCTCATACATCAGTTTTTAATCAAATAAAAATATGGTTCAACCTCTATTAACAACTTGTACTGCCAGGAGAAAATCGCAGCAGTAAACAGCAGCTTGACTGGAGCAGAAACCGCAGTCACAGAAACATGGCTGAGTCATCACCCCCGTTACCTGATATTCCTTTCAGTCACTCGTCTTCACAGGACAGCTGTGACTGACATGAATAATTTGTTAGTATTAAGCACTTGCACACTAATAACGACCTCTGTGTTTGTTTTACGCATTTCAATGTAACCAGTTTTATTTATTAAGCATATAATAATGTATTGGTGTGCTTGCTAATACAGATGTTTTTATAAATGTTTTGTCCTGGTCTGAGCCATGATAATAATGCCATTATTATTTTTATTTATATATATTTTTTTAAGAGCAAAAGAAGGTCATGATATTTAGATGTTTGCATTAATAGTGACAGTTCTAAAGCAGCAATATTGTTAAAAAACAAAAAACAAAACCAAAACATTAGCTAGATTAGTAAATCTAAATCACACAAAAATGGTAGGAATTGTATGCACCCATACACTTCTGCTTCTTCAAATGCATATCATGGTTTATTTTAGAATAAGCATTTCCCTTCGGCAGGGACACAAACTAACCAAAGAGACAAGAAATTGGCGTCTCCCTATAAATCCCAATAAACACATTTTTAAAGCTACTGAAGGAGCTCACCGCTTCTCGATGTTTTCAGAAGATGAGCAGTATGTCTGGAACACTATTGACTATGTCTGGACCCTGGGATCAAGAGAAGGAAAACAGACCTTGACACATGATGATGTATAAGATAACATTAAATTTAAAAAATAGGACAACGAAGAGAAAGTAAAATGTCATCATTTTTAAAATATTATTTAATATATGTGTGTTGTGTTCTGGAGACGCATGATTAACCTGCATCTCAGGTGTCAATCCTATTTGCAAGATGCTTTATTTATGGTATTTATAGTAGAAAAGTAGAGTATCCCCCTGTATTCAGAATGTTTTAGCCATACTGGTTTGAGTTGAGAGGAAGGCTATGGAACTCTACTAACCACCTTTCACTACAATGACGAGAAGAAAAGCATCTCAGAACACGTAAAATGGCAAATTCTTTAGAGCGGATGAGCTACAACAGGAGACTGCAGAATCAAATTACAGTCCTGTCAGCAAAGAACAAGAATCTAAAGCTACAGAATAGTAGGCACAGGTTTATTGGAAGTGGACAAATGAAGATGTGCAAAACATTAAACATTACCTGACCACATTCCATTGTGAAAAAAGGCCATACCGGGATTTACCAATTAACTTTAAAACATTAATATTTCGAAATTAACAGTTTATTTCCAAAGCCCTTTAAGTATAGTGTATAATTCAGCTCCAGTCGTGTCCCACCTCATGAAGATTATGGCCCCTCAAAGGAGTAGTTGCTGACCCCGCAAACATCTAGTGTCATTAGGACCCCCTTAATATAGAGTTTGGACATTGGACCTCTTTGAGTGTTTAAAGGCTCTGGCATGGAGGAGTTGGTGTTGGATCTATGATGATCTCAAACGTTGAGCTATTTTATGAGTTGCTCAGTAGCTCCTGGTTCCACCACATTAACTGACTGTATAAGACTGTAGAAAGGACATAACTCATAATCACACTCTCTGGTGGTCATGGTAGTTCTCTCGCTCTGGTGTTTTGTATTGCTTTAAGATTTATAAAGACACACTTGATATCATCCAAATCAGGGTGGGTTTTGAGTCTGGTTCCTCTCAAGGTTTCGTTCACATAACATCTAAGGGAGTTTTTCCTTGCCACACTCACCTCAGGCTGCTAATCAGGGATAAATACACATTTACTATAAATCTTAGGTTCTGTAAAACTGCTTGAGACAATGTCCATTGTGAAAAGCGCTATAGAAGTAAACTTGAAGTACAAGGTGTTAAATACAACACTACACTATAGACCAAAGTATTAGGATCTTTGTTCCTATGTACAGTATATAGGGGCAATTTATGTATAAAGCACCTATGATGTACATTGAGAACAACAACAACAAAAAAAACACTGTGGTTATTTGGTTACATTTTATTCTATTTACAGTCATTTGTTATAAATATAATACATATTTTTTTGTCTGAAAAGCAATCACATAGATACATTAAATAACAGTTTAATCAGAGGAGACAAATGGAAAGAGGAAGGTAATGATTGGGTTTCGTAAAGGAAAGAAAATGACATTATTCCTGTGAAATCAGCCCAGTCCAGCCGAACCCCACACACACACGCGCGCACACACACACACCCAGAATAACCCACAGCTGGTCACATTACTGCAGGGGCTTACACATGCCACGGCTTCCTCATTAGATAACAGGTGCCAGTTACATGTCACTGGCTTAGACAGCCTGCTCTTTGAATAAGAAATTACACCATGGTCCATTAGGTCGAAAAAACAAGTCCTGTAGCAGGTTACATTTTTAATTACGCAGCTTCAAGTATCCACATGGAGCGAAGTCTTTGTTAGTACAGAAATGAAGCATTGTGCCTGAAACACTGGCAATCTGAAGAGATTGAACACCCATTTGTTTAGCAACATCCACGCATGCACGCGCTTGCTTGTGCACACACACACACACACACAGGTTTAGTCATATGTGTTGTTTCGGGTAAATAAAATGGATTCATAAAATAAAAATAGTGATATGAGAAATATTCTTGGAAAAGACAAAAAAACAAAAAACAAAAAAAAAACCCCCTCATGTTTAAAATCCATTCTCTGCATTTAAGACAAAAACAACAAAGGTACACACATTGGTCTTTATCGTCTCCCCAGAGATTACAAGAATGTCAGATGCATATGAACGTGTTAACTTCAGTACACTGCCCCCGTGCCCCCTCCAATTTTAGTTTTATTTCATTATTTTAAAGTAGAAAACTGCTGTAGTCTGAAAGAAAATGTGCTGTGGAAGGAGGGGGTGAGTTGAAGCAGGCTGAAGCAGTAGCAGCAGGACTGCACCAATGACAGGCTCACACACTGTTAATGATGATGAGAGCTGGCATTGCGCTCTGCTGGCTGGTCTCACACAAAGTGCCTGACTGGGCAAGCTTGGCAAATACCCGCGCCGTGCCCAGGTTATAAACACCAGCCTGGAAAAAGCAGGCCTTCAGCGAGAGCTGGTGGACTTCCTGTGGCCTCAGCTGCAGCTTGTACTGGGTCTGTCCCAACCATGTAAACGCACCGTGCACCTCAAGTGACTCGGGGCTATTAAGAACAGAAGAGATGACTGGTAGTTAGAACACACGCACAAAAAAAAGGGAGAAAATTTCACTGCGCGCTGGTAATTTTGTCTCGGTCTCGATTACCTTGTCGTTTTCTGACGCAGGTCAATGATGACATCCACCTGAGCCAAAGAACTGTTGGAGAGAGTCAGGGTAACTGGTACCATGCATAAACTGAGAAGAGAAAAAGATATGAACACAAATTAGATAAATAATTCACAAGGAAACACAATCAGCAGATTTCTTCGTATTTAGTCTGCAGTCTGTATCCTTGACATAATCATGCATTTGTATTCAATATCCGTTTCTTTTAGGATTTATATTGACAGATTTTGAATGAATGGGTTTTTCCAATAAACTGTACCCTTATATTCTTTAATTCTCATGTAGAAAACTTTAATTTACAACAAAGCAAATTCTGGAAAACTTGGGTCACTTTAACTGGCTTTTCTAAAACTGTGAAACACATCTATAGTTGGATCTGGTTTTGTGTGTGAGAGTGTGTTAGACACCTTTTCTGTGGGAAGGGGTGGTCATAGGACTCAGGATAGTGCAGACAGGTCTTGATGAGATGAGAAAGCTGTTCCAGCGAGGGTTTGCCAACAGGAGGTGGAGGATCAGGCTTGAACTTTAGCAGCACCATCTCCTGTGCTTCCTGCCAAACACACATCAAATCTGCAGTGTCAGTGGAAAACAATGTACAAGAATCCCTGAATGTTACGTAATGTAGCCCCCAGTCAACGGAAACAAATTTCTTCATTTGCATAATTTGCAATCTGGGACACCCTTAAATTCTATGTATTGAATGTCGCTTCACTCACGTGAACGACAGTGTCGATGGAGACTAAATGAATAACAAGGAAGTATATAACCAACTATTGTTCATTGTATGCATGCATTAACAATACTGCACATTCATACTACAAACCAGGTACTGTAATGCTTCCGGCACTTTTTAATAGGTGGAATCTTTGAAGTGATACCTCTTTTTGTGCGAGCGAGCACGCCTCCTTGCCGATAGTTTGCAAAGCAACGTGGAGTTGTCCCTCTAAAATGAGCTGCTTGTTGTCCTCCACAACATACGCCTGCAAGAACAGTCCAAGGCATTAGAAACTGTAATTTAGAGATGAAAACACACAATGTAAAGCTGCAAATCAGCCACGGAGCTGCACTGCAATGCAGTGGGTGACTATAGCAAAAATATTTACTACTTTTGCCACCAAGCCAAATCATATCCTATTATTAAGTAGTATACGTTTATCTGGCATCCTTTTCTCAAAAAATATGGTGCGTCAAAGTGGTTTGGTTACTTTTGACTGCTAAACAATGTGCAGACAAGAAACCGGGATAATCGACATGCACGGTATTGTTATCGCAAACACTTCGAAATACCGTGAATGATTATAGATCCAAAAGTCGTGCATGAATGGTGCAATTTAAATAATAAAAAAGCCTACACTAACTTACACCAACATTCCTTAAATTTGTGGTGAGCAGAATAGAATGCCAGAGAGCACAGCTGAAAACACGTAGCATGGTGCGACCGATCGGCTAATGACTTCTGCTAACGATAGCAGGATCAGGTGACAACAGCATACATCCATTGGCCCAACCTGCCTTGTGTCAGCAGCTCAGGCTGGTGAAAGTAGAATAATGCTGTGGGGAATGTTTTCTTAGTAACAATACACCATCATTTGAGTATTTCTGATGATCATGTGCTTCCTTCATGTCCAAAACTTATCAACTTCTGATGGCCATTTCCTGCATGATAACGCGTAAAGCTGTTTCCGGCATGATAATAAACTAGGTCATAAAGCGAAGGCTTCACGAACACAATAAATTTAGCGATCTTGAACGGCCTTCTTAGTCATCTAATATGTATCTAATAGAGCACCTTTGGCATGTGATAGAACGGGAGATTCGTCGATAAAAGTGCACCTGAACAATTTGCAAGAATTGTGTAATCGTGTCAATATGGTCGAGAATATGTGAGAAATCCCGGTCATGCAAAAAAAAACATTTGGTCAGCGCAAAAGGGCCAACCAATTAGCAGAATACTATTCATAGGAAAGTGCTCCGTAGATTCATAAAGTCTCAATGATGTGAAGGAACAGTCAAGCACCTTCCAAAGGACGATGATGTCGAGTTCCACTTCACTGCATTTCCGTATAACACTAGTCAGGTTGCGATCCGTCCTGCCTGCAGGGGTGAGGCTCTGCCTCCTCATGTGTGTGGCCGCACCTTGAGACACGACCCTTTTCCGCGGCTCGGATGGCGGACCTCTCCGGAAAAAGAAGTCGGCACACGGAGTCATAGAACTGACAATCTAATGGAGGGGCACGAAATAAAAAAAAATGCAAAGAAATGGGATGAAAACAGGGAGTAAACTATTTGATTCAGGACGGTTTGTCAGCGTGAAAAGCAATAACGTGGACAATGTGAATTCACATGTTCTGTCTGTTAGAGGTATATACACGAGAGAGAGAGAGAGAGAGAAAGAGAGAAAGAGAGAGAGAGAGAGAGAGAGAGAGAGAGAGAGAGAGAGAGAGAGAGAGAGAGAGAGAGGGTTATGATTTACCTGTTCATTTCCAAGGTTTAGGTCAGCAAAAGTGTACTTTTCTACTGAGTCTGAGGTAGCTGGGAAGGGAAAAAATATATAAATAAAAGTATAGAATACTGAATAAAAAAAAAAATTATAAAAAAAAAACCTATATTGGTACACAAAGTTTGGCACAACACACACAAATGAAATATTTTATTAGGCTACAATGCCACAAGTAACTACTAACCTTCAGAATACTTATTTTAAAGCTTTTTTTTTTTTTTTTTTAATGGTGTAATCAGATTTGCTGTAACTAGTTGAGAGACAAGATGGAGCCAGTAATGTGTATGCTGCAGCACCAAATACACTTTCACACAGTGCTGGTCACAATGCTACAGTATAGTCACAGTCAAATCTAAAAATGTATTTGACGTAAAATTGTAAAAAAAAAAAATAATAATAATAATTAAAAAAAGGACAAAGAAAGTGATTTTAAGGTATTAATGGCTTCTAACAGTTTAATCTCTTTGGCTTTAAGTGTTGCTTCTTCCAAACTAAAATATTTTCAGAGGAGTAGGTCTGCTTACATAATTGTGCTTGCTCTTTTTTTCCCCTCTGGCTAACTAGGCAAATAATTACTCTGTAACAACTGTGCTGAGGGGAAAAGCATCTCAGCATAACCCAAACTTGGAGCTGGTGCATTGTGCTGCAGCCTCCTGATTAGCTAATTATATAACTGCATTCATTTTCATGTATATGAATGACTGTATACAAAGCGTTCTCTAGTTGCAAAGGTTTGTGACTAATCCTGAAGCTGAAATGCTGTTCATGTAACCAAGTTCTCACCTTCCTGTGTTCTGCATCTAGTTGCCCTGAAGCACAGCTTCCCCCTCTCCCTGCTGCCCAATTTAGAATCTAGAAAAAGCAGGATAAAAAATTTAAGTATAAACAATTACAAAAAAGTGCACAGCTTGAAAATGTTCACAGCACACGCATGCCTTTTATCCAGCCTTATTGCTAAAAATTCGAATTTGTACACAAATTCAACTGCAGATTTCATATTCCCAAAACCTATTATTTATTTATAATAAGAATTGATTTAATAGCCGATGAGTAAGTGACGAGTAGCCCTGAGCCTTTTTTTGTTTTAAAAGTGTACTTTTACACAGTCCGAATTCAAATGCTTTTCTTTAACTCTGACTCTGGGCCTCAAACACCTCTTTTTTTAGATGTAGGTGATTTAAAAATAGCTAATGCTTTCAAATTCCTTGGACTTGGTTTTCAATCCAAGTCTCAGGAAAGCTTAAATGGGCTAAAACTAGATCAAGAAAATGTATCGAGCACTTTCACATTCAACATCTTTCATCGAAACTGGAGAATGTTCTTATGAGTGGTTTCACTCTCGGCTATAGTGAATGAATAGACCAGGAGGGCATTTGAGGGTGGTGTGAGAAATCATTGGCACTGATTTCCAGGACTGTGAAAACAAACTATACAGACAAAAGAATTGAGAGACCTACCTTTTAAAAGGTACCATTACATTTTCCATTTGCTTAAACTAAGAAACCCAAACCTGTTCCAGAATGGCAATGCCTCCTTGCACAAAGCCAGCTTCATCAAGATATGCTTGACATGGGTTGAACTGAAAGATCTTGAGTGGCCTGCTATAGCGGTCTGACCTCAATCCTACTGAACACCTTTGGGATAAAGTGGAATACTGACTGCACCCTCAGGCCTCCTCACCTACATCAGTACTTGACTTTACTAACACCTTTGTGGCTGAATGAGCATAAACTGTGCGACCACACTCCTAAATCTAGTGGAACATCCTCCCAAAAGAGAGGAGGTAATTATAACAGCAAATGGGACTAAATGTGGAAAATCACATACTTCTTATGGTCAGGAATCAACAAACTTTTGTACATATTGGTGCATGTTTCTTGCTGTTACAACAAAAATTATAAAGTAAAAATCGGTCAAAAAATTTCTATCAAAAACCACTTGCGCAATGTCTGACAGGAAATATTACATCAGTAAGCAGTAGCAGACTGAACTACAGTTACCCTCCAGCAGTCTATTTTTCACATCATTTTTTATGGTCGATTCCGACACAGATTTATTATTATTTTCTTTTTTTTATCAAGCAACAGTAAAAAAGTATACATTAACAAGATGTTGGTATTTAACAGGCCAAACTTGGCTGTTGAAAACAATAACGGTAACCATCTGAATTTAACAGCAGTACCTGCACAGTAAGCAGACTACATTCACTACAAACACAGATGTACAAAAGCAATGGCGGCTTTTCTTTTTAAATTTAGTTGAAACTGGCATTAAATTAAAACATGGCCATCGCCTGTAACTATGAATTTAAAGGCAACAACTGCATCGTTTGACGACCTAAACGACAAAACATTTTTTTCAAAAATGCTACAGCATGTGCTTTTTAAATCAGATGAAGCTGATGCAATTTTAAGGTCAAGTAAAAATAATCATCCAATAGCCTGCAAAACTGACGATTACTTCAGGCTTTTCAAAAGTGCATGCGAGAAAAGATTTCTGTTTTGCTCCTCATCCAAAGGTTTACGGTGCAGGGCTTGAACAGGTACGCAGGTGCGTCGACTTTAATGACGCATATGCAGCTCGTATTTGTGTGCCAGTACACCAACATCTGTTTGCTTGTTGTATCTGTGCCTCAGACAGGTAGCTCTGCATTTCCAGTGCTGTACGTCGCTATGCGAGTCGCTCTGCGTGGGATGAACCTTTAAATGTCTGATCAAGTTTGTTGTGCGGAACGTCTTCACTGTTGCTCCTACACGATTAATGTCCTTTGCAGACGTTGCAGATTGCAATCTTCCCGTCCTGCGCACAGATTTCGGAACACGTCCACACAAATGACATGTTCGCGCATGATAAGGCAGAGGCCTACGAATGGAGTCTGTGGACACGCACTTCATTTCCTACACAATAAAGCTTTTGTGGTATTTGACTTGATTTGTTGTAGATGCATCAAGTCTCTTGCGTTTGTACTTTCTACAGTAAGCGAGTAAACCGAAACGAATAAGAACGTCGATGCGTTCGCTGCACATATCCAACAAAGCCACCCCTGACTCAGCAAAGATGATCTTATCTGTGATCCACCAGATCATGATTACGCTAACAGGGCACTGAAGCACAGCACATGGCAGGATAATTAATCCAGACCAGTGGGTCTATTCGAAGATACATTTCTTGGGTACATTCGTAATAAATCCTCAGCCAAAAACTCCAAAAAAAAAAAAAAAAAAAAAAAGGTGTGCCATCTGTAACGATTAGATTAATCCGCATATACATATATTCAATCACTTTATCAGGGTTTCTGCAGGTTTCACCGAGTCAGATTTATGATTTTTTTTTAAAGACCATAGAAAATAAAATATAAGACCTATATCGACATATTAAAACACACACACACACACACACGCACACACACACACACACACCGGCATGAAGCCCTAAATGATCCAAATCAGGAATCGTAAAAATCTGCACTTGCCCAATGCGGAAAAATACAATCCGTGTGTGTGGTACAATCCGAGAGAGATTTGTGCCAATAACAGAAATCTGATTGGCTGTTGCATGTTGGTCTCATTTGTAGTCATAAAACAGGGAATTATATTTGGAGGAAAAAAAAAGGAGCATTCAATGAGCATTAAAAAGGTAGCGTTACATAGACACCGGAACATTTTTCAGCGGATTTAAGACTTTTTAAGGCCTATAATTTAGTTTATTATTTAAGAGTTTGCAGAAACCCTGTTTTTAGATGACTGCAAGAACCTGTGGTTGTTTGTAATGAAGTGAATGGTACACTTGTTACTAGAATATCAATACTATAAAAACTTTCAACTGCATCACCCCACAAAAAAAAATCCCTAACCAAAATGTCAGTAAAGGTGTGAAGAGCAGCAGGACTCAGTAACAGTTATTAAGTAGGAGCTGTACGCTCGGGTGCCGAGTTGATCAGCAGTCCAGCTTTAAGCCAATCTGCTTACTCTTCAACATTAAAACAAACCATGAACAAGATACAACATAATGTAATTCTGCGCGTTTGTATTTAGTTAATCGAAAGTAGGGCCCTCAATAAGGAAGTTTGAAAGCGAAAAAAAAAAGGTGACTAAGAGATGAAAATGTAGACGACTCAGACCTTTGTCTCCAGCAGGATTGATGCACTTGTGTAGCCTCCAGTGTCTGCTGCTGCTGGACACCTGCACTATGTGGAACTCGCGCACTCCTGCTTCGCTCTGCACGTGAGGGATATTATAGATGGACAGAGAATGAGAGGCAAATACAATGCGTACCCTGAATAACGACAAATCGCTCATGTCAGCACCGTGTCACATGGACACAAGAAACGATGCCTTGTGCGTATTATAATATGTGATAGTTGTGCAATCAAAACTTTGGTTAGAAAATGAAAAGGGGTGCTGGTCATGCATAGGAATGTAAAATGTATCTGCTGGCATACAGTGTTGATGTTTTCCACATCCACGAACACCAGCATGCTTCCGCTGCCCTCCTCCTCCTTTTCCTCATTCCTGACTTCACCTGGCAGCACGTTACTGCGGCATGCCGTCACTCTCGCGCTCAGGGAACGACTTGCACAGATGAAGGCTGTGTGCCGCAGCACCCGGTGGCTGAGAATAAAAAAGGGAAAAGCGAGAGACGTTTGAGCCTGTGAGCTCGATGCTGTTTTTGCGAAAAAAAATATTAAAGTGCCCTCTGCTGGCGGGTACCTGAGCTTTGCATTTTTCTCCACGCTCTCGTAGTAAAACAGGAAGTGGATCTCGTGCACGCCCTCGCGGTCAGGTCCTCTGAGCCACAGTGGTATCTGTAGTGCCTCGCCTGGTCCCAGAACTCCTGCCGTTAACGGAATCTCGGCGATCGCGGGCCGGTCATCCCCGGTCACGCCGAACGACGCGGGAGATACCAGAGTCACTGCGGCCACTGACGGCGGCGTGGCCATCGTTTTGTAAGCGGAGCAGTGTTCGGCAGCAGTGGGGGTCACTGGGGTGAGGTCGGAGGTCGCACTTCCAAAAGTGAAGAACTCTGGGTGGGTGGACACCACCCGCAAGCCGGTGAGGGGAACGGCGCTCACGTTGATGAACTCCACCCAGGCTTTTCTGATCTCGCCGCACAGCAGGCCCGTGGGGAAGTTAATGAAAAACACCTGGGATAAGAGGATAAACATTTTGGTAAGAGCTCCTTTAACAGATGCACGGAAACTGCAGACTGAATGTGGCTTAAGCCTGCAAACAAGCGCTAAGGGATTAAAGGTTGCTGCTGTGCTACAGAAACACACACACACAGACCTCCAGCAGAGGCATTGGGGGAGTGATGATGGGTTCAAGGCGACGGTCTGATCCGTGTTGGACAGAGGTCTTCTCCTCTTTGGTTGTGTTCAATCTCGGCCCCTGGATCTCCAGATCCTGCCTCCCGCGGACACACATCAAAGGACTGGCTGCTGAGAACAGAAGAAAACCAACAATGTTTTGAAGACACAAGTACAAGCAGAGTTATTACAATAAAACATGTTGTTAATTTCTGCTTATTTAACAATCATTATTTTAAGACTTTTTGCTTGTAGCAGAAAATAATAGATCAGACATATGAATACGATTACGATGGTGGCACTTGTTTTTTTTTTTTTTTTTAGATAATATGACTAGAGCGATACGAAAATGAGCACATCTCCTGGTTGACAGAGTTCAGTTCTGTCTCTCCTTTGTATCGGTGTAGCGCTCGGCCACGTCTCCCACATGCATTACGGTACTACAAACTGTACATACTCGCCACTGAATGTGTGTTACAATACAAATGAAGCGTGAGATGAAATTCATCTCATCATCCAGGATCAGTAGAGGAGTACAGGATCTTTAAATGTAATCATGGTTCAATGTAAGGATTAAACTACAGGACTGCGAGTGTGTGATTGAGTGTTAGATACCTTCACCAGTGTTGTCCTCCTCTCCTGTGCCCAGGTTGTACACCACACCAAGTACATGCAGCGCTCCGGTTTTATAAGGAAGCAACTTCAAGCGAGCCTGAAGTTTAAAAAATAAATAAATAAATAAAAAGACACAAACATGAAATATCAAATACACCAAGAAAAACACACAAAAAGAAAAAGAAAAGGTTAATTAAAATCCTCACCACTTTTGTTTCTTCAGGATTCATAAGGAACTCTGGAATGACTTCAGTGCTGATAAGGTCATCGAGTGCTGTGGCCTGTAACGTGAAAACATTAACCACAGGAGACAGACATAACGATTAATAATTAAAACCTTGACAACCTCACACTTACTTACCTTGCTTGAGGCTGCCTCCTTTTCATTGGAGATGGTTTCTCCAATCGTGGCTCCTTGAGTCCCAGAAAAGACTTTTGGTGTGAACTTCCACAGCAGAGACAGCTCAGACAAAGCCAGTGGAACCTTCAGAGGATTTCTGAACACCACTTCCACGACAATGGGTTCTGCAGAGATGCAATGCAATGTTTTGTGATGTGATTGTTGCTATTGACTTGCAACTTTTGGGAAAATTGTTCCACTTTAATATTACACACAAGCCCATTGTCATGAGTGAAGTTTCTCATTGCAGTTTTTCCCCCACCAGTGTTACTATTTTCATTTCATATGTTTCCGCTGGTAGCAAATGTACGAGATCACAGTTAAGATTCACGACACATTATCAGCAGAAGAGAAGTGAAACTTGACTAATCACAAGTCGAAGAATAAAAGGTCATACATATAAAAGG
Source organism: Silurus asotus (assembly GCA_024362625.1). Taxonomy (NCBI): domain Eukaryota; kingdom Metazoa; phylum Chordata; class Actinopteri; order Siluriformes; family Siluridae; genus Silurus; species Silurus asotus. The sequence goes on from MU551660.1 coordinate 2,218,456, forward strand.
CCATATTTCAGCCGAATAAATGGCATTGAAATTCCGACATTTTGCATTTACCCCCTGCGGCTTAAACAATGAAGCGGCCAATTTATGGATTTTTCCTGGGTTTTTCCCGGTTTCACAAACTTCAAGCCAAAAAACTGAGCCCCATAACATTAGACCAATTAAATTGGCGAAGAATTAAATTCTTTATATCTACGTTTGACCTGCCGCTCACTCGGGACTGTCTACAGGAAAAGCGAACCATTCATCACGCTAAAACAACCGGGCATGAAAAAACACTTCACCTGTGTTCTGATCTGCACGTCATCGGGAGAAAAGCTTCACCGATGGTGATTTTTAAACACACGACGATGCCAAAAAAAAAACTCCCAAGAGAAATTGTTGTGAAAGGAAGGAGGAAGACAGTGAACAATGACTTACTTGGTAGGATACTGTTTAGATACAAGCCGTGTAACAGACACTGTCTTTCATTAAAGCCTGTGTAAAGTTCATTAGTTTCAATGTAGGAATCTGCGGCTTATAGACAAGTGCGGCTTATTCATGTTCAAAATAAAAATCTTTGTCAAAGTCAGTGGGTGTGGCTTATATATGTGTGCGCTTAATAGTCCGGAAATTACGGTAAATATACTGAGTGAGGTTTGTTGTGAAACGATTGCTATAGTCACTGGTGGTTGGAGGCCTGAGAGGAGTCGTACCTTCCACCACAGCGAGAGGGTAGCGCAGATTATCGGTGTGGTTGCTGAAGCAGTACTGCGTTGGCTGGAAGCTGATTGGTAAGCTACCCCTGTTTACTACAGCCACCACCTGCTCTTCCAGCTCCACCCACAGCTGGGACTGTTCCTTGTCGTATTCCTGGTCCAGCCACACATGGGTGGCTGCTTGCTTTTCGCCTGTCAACACACAAACACACACAGTAAAATCCACTTCAACAGTCATTTGATTTGAAAAAACATGAGAGCTAGCTTAGAACAATACAAAAACATTGTGATGGGTAGTGATGTTGTTACGATGTGTTTCCCAGTATATTTTTTTAAATTCACCCTATTCTGCAGCTGAAATAATTGTATATATTTAGATATTGATAGCATGTACTATCTAAAACACTGATATTTTCGTAAAATGGCAGATGTTTCTTAAAGAAAGGTTAATTCAAATGCATGACAATGTATATATAAATTATAGAAATATACAGGATTTTAATGCCCAGTCTTAAAGATCTTTCTTTTTTTCAAAATGCTCTCCACTTCGAGGTACTTTAGGAGTTTGAGAAACTGCACTGGGGCAAAATACACCCACTCAAGTGCTCAAATTCATATTGTTCATATTCATGTTTGCGTGCAATCTCATTTATGCATGTCTCACCCTCTGCAAGTCGGCGTTCGTGGCCGAAGAACACGCGTGTCTGGGTGCAGAGTAAGCAAGGCAGAGGCAGCTGGGGCAGAGCGCTCTCGTTGGACGGCTGACTCGCGCTCTGAAAACACAACGTGCAATGGACAAGGTGGTCGATTCGATTATGATTATTATGAAGAAACGCAAATCATGAACACTTTTGTGAGTAACAGACAAAATGGGAAGCATTCCATAATGCTGCATAAATTGGGAAACATGCCTGAGAGAAGTCAGTACAATGTCTTTCAAAATCGGTAGAAAATCATACCTCTGTGTAAAGTGGATTTATTAAAAATTATTCAAATTTGACTACTTAAACCTCCCCAGTCCATAAAACTTAACACTGAGCACAACAGTGGTGTTCCTTCACATGGTGTTTAAAAGACATGAACCTCTTACCCTGTACACATACAGGTATTCCCTGAGGAAGGCGCTCTGCTGCACAGCGGACTGCTTGCTGTCGCCGATGAGAATGTGCCGGAAGGCGGCTATAGCGTTTTCGGGTTGGTTCAGAGTGAACGACTGTCGGCCGATGGTGAAGTTGATGTGATCTTCGGCGAGAGTCCAGCCCTTCCCTTTATAAACCTGCATTGCCTGGCAGTAACACCGTAATGCATGTCTCTTCTGCAAGGGAACATCAAGACATGTGAGCAAAAGAAGCATCTGTTACTACATCCAAAACATTTTAGAAGTACAGACTAGGGTTGCAAAACTTTGGGAATTTTCAAAACTGGAAACCTTCCATTAGAGTGAATGGGAATTAATGAGAATAGCCTGGGAATGTATAACAGTGCAGGTTAGCCTGTTACAAGGAGCTTAAATGTAGTTAAAGAAATCTTGCAGGATAGTTTTGTTTAAAACATCCAGATTTCAGTTGAATTTCTACCCTGCACATTCATCAATCACATGCATGCTCACTGCAAGGCCACCCAGATCTGAAAATTTACTGGAAATTTTTCACATTTGCAACCTTAGTACAGCCACAAAAAAAAAAAAACAGTGCTCATGCTCCTGACACAGAGGTCAAAATAATTGCATGGGTTTATTGCATGGGTTTATTTACAAATGCCACCAATATTTCCTAATACAACTTCATACAATAATATACATTAGAAACTATGATTTTTACAAGGCTTACCAACAGTCATTACATTCAAACCAAGACATCTGTTAAAGTACCGATAAATATTACAGCCTTAACACGAAGACTAATGAAAACAACAATGACATCACTTATACTGAAGTACACAGTACACTGACTCCATAAAGGCTACAGTGTTTCATTTGAATGATTCTCTTGACAAAAACAAATGTGCTCCAGAAATAGAGCCGTGGACATTTTATCTCAGACCTAAAAAACACATTCAAATGCATAGTGGGAACTGATATAACCCACAAACATGAAGCTGAGCTGTGATCGTGTTCAGAGTAGAAGGTTGGCTCTCACCTGCCCGGCTTTGCTGTAACGGTGGCCCGACAGGATCATGTGGAAGGCAAACTTCCTCACCATTGGGCTGCGCATATTAATGAAGCAGTGAGCTGCCTGCTCCAATAAGAGAGCACTCCGCAGATCCGAATCCTGTTACAGATGATTAACACAAAGCACAGCTGAAAAGCACATCGTTCTGATTTAACGACAAGGATTCTAAAGAATCAAGAGAGGCTGCTAAAACGTTTAACCTTTCTCGCACTCTAGCTCACCTCACTGGTCATCTTGATGAGAAGAGCTGCAGCTTCCGAGTATTTGCCCTGACTCTTAAGCACCTCGGCACTTAGTAGAGAACAGCGCTCAGCCAAGATCATGTTTCTGTATCACACACAGAGTGTAAAAATTACACACCACCATTCAAATTCAAGCCTATATAATGGATTACAAAACAAAAAAACAAAAAAAAGGTATGCATGCCATACTTGCAAACATCTCGATATGTCTGGATGGCCGTCTCCATGTAGTGGGCAGGGTATGGCCTGGGGGCTCCACTCTGTAGAAACGCAGATATGGCAGCCATCTCCTACAAAACAGACAGACACCCAAACACAAACCATTTATAGCGTCATGCCAGCCACGTGTCAATAAATTGTACCATTAATGTGTGGTTCTCTAACCAGTGCTCCAGCAGCATACAGCATGGCCTGGTCAGAGAGGAAGTCCTTCTTTGCGGTGTGGTAACAGTTGTATGCCAACTCATAGTGCTGAACCAAAAAGCACAGGTCAGCCATCTTTCTAATTTGCAGCTCAGGGGCTTCTGGGGGGTATCTGAGGTCAAAAACAAAGAAATTCTCAGAGGGGCTGTTGTTAAAAAAATAAAATAAAAAATAAAAAGTGAATGTGTACTATCTGCACACTCACAGAAGTCCTGCAGTGTTTTTGAGTTCAGCAATGCTCTTCTCTGGTACCTTGCCACCCCCAAACCACTTCTTTGTAGCTGAGAACAGAGATCTACTTAACCCTTTCCTTGACACCAACTACGGAGAAAGAAAGAGGGGGTTAACAAAGAGGGTGAAAAGATGTGAACCACTTTGAGGAAATTAGTTTGTAGTCCATTTCCAAAGTAAATCTTTACAAAACTACATAAACCGAAAGCTTTTAAAATAGATACTAAAATAAATAAATAAATAATAATCAAAACATAACACTCCATGTAAAATGGTTCTGAACTTTATTATAAAAAAAAATAATAATAATTGAATGCTTTAAAGTAAGAATCCATTTGTAACATTAACTGAAATTAATAAATGGTTTAGAAGTATTGCTAATTTTAATATTTACTAAAACAGTTAATTTAAATTGTATGTGGGTACTATAGTTAATGCACTATAAACTGACAAGAATGATGCAAAGCGCATGGAGTGTTAAAACATTACATGGCATCAGTTATTCGCCTCTAGGGGTCATGACCATTCTATAACGATATACTATAATGACCGTGTCAGCACAGACGCAACCCGGAAAAACTGTCGGTATGAATTTTTGCCCATAGCTGATAGTTCCAGCAATCAACTATCAGTGACGATTAATTGACCAAAACTAATGAATCGGTCGTCCCTTTACACTAAAGCATTGCTGGAAACTTGGTAAGTGTACGCTTGTAACAAAGATCAAACACCTGATCATTAAGCTGGCGGATGTTTTTCTCAATGTGCGGCAGCAGTCCTCGGAAGGTGAACTCCTGGATGAATTGGCGGATGCGGTCATGGTCATTTAGGGTTAAGCAGACCCCGTGAGCCTGTGGTGATGTGGGGGTCTGTTTCTGGGACCCCGACAGATCCGTGTCCACACTGTTTATAGCCTCGCCGTGGTTGCAAGCATAACCGGGGTCAGCTGTCGGGTCAAGTTTTAGTGGATGGGTATCAGTGATTGCATCTGGAAAAAGGTAAGGAGAACGTCAGAAGAATAGAAAAATATTTATATATATTTTCTCACCTAAAAAAGCAAAACAATGTGGTGTTCTAAAAGGAAAAAAAACAAACAAACATTCACCTGAGGTGTGAAGTCCATCCACTTCAGAGTTAATGTTATTCTCCTCGACATTATTCACCACAGCTTCTTCGTACTGCTCCTGTATCGTGTACACAAAAGATGGCCTAAATTTACACAAGGTCTGAAACTGGGTTAGAGGAAAAATTCCAGGAAACCTCATTACTTCGATACAGAAATTTAGTCATGTTTATCTACACTGATAACAGAACACCAGATTCATCAAAACACTTTTTTTTTGTCTAAAGAATGTCTAAGAGTGATTGCTGAGGCGGGTGAAAAAAAGTTCACATTTATGGTAAAAATGAGATTTACTCGACTTTGTTGTTCTAAGTATCTTGCATGACTTCAGCAATACCGCAAAGTGAACCATGATTCATTGAACCACAGTTACATACAAAACTTCCAATTGTTTCAGAATAGCAGATCTCTTTACAGAGGAAGCTAACATACTATAACAAGTGAATGTAGTAGTGAGAACCAAGTGTGCTTTAGTACTCATAAGTTATCTGTGTACAGCAGCAGTTACTGTAAATGCGGGATTATATGGCTCCATCACTTCTTTGCTTGAGGTTGGCTACTCTGTGGAAAGCTTTTATAAACGGTTCAGACAAAAAAGATTGTTAAAGTAAGCTCTAAATCCATATAATATAGACTTTGCGGTGGCAACATGGGTGGATCAGATTGCACGTGGATACCACAAACCCTTAGAGAAAGGAGGAGTAACTGGAATTCTGGTTTACTGGATTGCTACAGTGTCGGCTAATACACTACAGGGACAAACGTTTGTGGACACATGACCATAAAATTCATTTGTGCTTTTTGTTCATCCCGTTCAACATTTAGTATCAATTTGCTGTTGTGATAACTTCCACTCTACTGGTAGAATGATCTAGATTTTGGAGTCTGCGTTTGGAGATTTGTGCTCATTCAGCCACAAGGGAATTAGTAAAGTCAGTTACTGATGTAAGTGAGGTGAGGAGGAGTAGGGTGAAGTCAGTGTTCTAGTTTGTCCCTGCTGTTTAGACTCACAGAGCTGATGTTTTTTTGTAGATACTGACTCCAAGGGTCTGGCATTTGCTCGTCTGGCCCAGCAGCACCGGTTCCAGAGTTGATCTTTAACAGATAACAGCACTGAGTCCCATACCTCTGCTTCATCTCTTCATATATGGAGTCTGCCCTGTAGAGAGGAGAAGGAGTAAGACCAAAGGAAACCAAATTTCATAACAACCCCGCCCTGGGGTGTGTAAAAGCTTAAAGAAGTCAACCAGGAACTTGCAGCAAAATTGCTGATGTGCTGGAACTACTGGCAAAAATGCATACAGTATGAGAGCGGCCTCTAGAGGCGAAACACTGGCACATGCTGCTAATTTCACGTGCCCTTTTCATTCCTTTGGGATGTAACTGTTTTTATTTCTTTGAAGTGTCTTACTTTTTGTTTCAGTTTCGAGTCTTATTTTCTTCCATATTTATTAATATAATTAATATATTCGTATTTATTTCATTAAGCACATTTTCATGATTTAGCAGTGCTTTTATGTAATACAGATTTGTACTATTTTATTTGATCATTATTTATTTACTATTATATAACGATTTTTAACGATCCATGTCGTATTCCACTTCCGCTATTCGGTTATCGGAGGGTATGATCCAACCTAGCTTTTGTTAAAGAAAAAAAAATATTGGTCTACCGCTACTGATTTATAAAAATAAAATCAAAAAATAATATAAATAGCAACAACACAATAATAAAAAAAAACCATTGTTCAGGTTACAGCCAGATCTACTGTCTGATCTGTGTTGTCATAACAAAATTTAAAACTGGAAAAAGAAAACGTTTGAGCTCAACTTTACGGTTTCCTTAAAACGCCTATAAGGACAGGTTTAAAAGTACAAGCCTGCACTTCAAGTTCACTGAAACAATCTGGGTGAGCCAATAATTTCTCACATTCGCCACAGAAACCGGCCAACAAATTTACATTTCACACAGACTGTGGTTGTGAGTCAAACCTCTTCTCGTCGCCGTCGATGACGTCGTGAAGTAGGATGTAGTATTTCAGGGTGTTGGGGATGAACCATTTGGGGTAGGCGTATTCTCCACTGTGCTGGATCCTGTGCTGCTCCTGAGAGAGCTTCTGAAACTGCTCAGTGGGCACGGTTTCTTGAGACGACACCACCAGCATACCTGCACATGCTGGAGTGAAGGAATACACGCACTAGCGCTTACGGAATGCGAAAAAGCCAGAGCAGGATGGAGCCAATAAATAAATAAATAAATAAATAAAATAAATGGACAGAGTGAGAACAAGCAAGTGCATAAAAAAAAACACAAGACAAGATATTTATGCTCGTATGTGTGCGGTTGAGTGCCATCATCCTATTTAATAATGTGTACTTGTGTATCAGTATCAGATAAACTTCTCTGCTAAACAGCATCACCGATGCATACAACTTGTTGCACAGCTTCTCCTCGAGATTATGCCTACCTAAATCCCTTTCTCCTACTTCAGGACACAATTTGCCTTCACAAAAGTAGCCGATTAAAATGGAGGTACACGAAATGCAGTGGAACTTCGCTGCAGTAGTGACTTAATTATTTTGCATGCGGGAGGTACTTTATTTACACAAAAATACACTTCCCCTGAATATGTTATTAGTCGCTTTAATAACATTGGATGACAAAGCTGTGCACAATCTTTTTTTCTTTTCCTCGAAACGGATGCCCGCATTATTGCACAAACATTTGGAAGAAATGATGAATGATGCTTTTGCATGCACTCGTTTTAGTAACCGCACACTCAAAAGCTACCCATTGTTAATGTGGAAGTGAAAACAGAGAAACAAAATGTAAAAAAAAAATAAAAAATTTAAATAAAAATTAGCACAAGGGCAAATATAAGGGTTCCCTACACATTTATTTCAAGATTCCACACTTTTCCACACTCAAATTCAGATTCCATAAAGATTTGTCAGACAATATTAAGAGAGTGTGCAAGAGAGAAACAAAGAGAGAGAGAGAGAAAGCAGGAAAGAGAAAGATAGAGAGACAGAGAGAGAGACAGAGAGAGAGAGAGAGAGAGAGAAATGTCAGTCTCTTATAAAATAATTGCCGGGAGGTTGTAGCTTCTGTGGCTCATACAAATTAACACCAAACCATATTTAAAAACTGCAATTGTAAAACAGTGTATCATTTCTGAATAAAAATTTTATGATGTAAACCTTCAATCCCAATTTACCAAAAAACTAAAAAACAGAACTAAAGATCAGAAAAAAAAAAAAAAAAATGTAGCCACACCAGTATGCAGCTTTTAGAAACGCTCTACATTTAAAAACTGTGTCTGGGAAAACAGAGGCTTTTGATAGTGCTGTGATGCTCATTGCTGTGATGTTTCCATGAGCAAGTAAATAAGCAACAGGCGGAAATTACATGGGTCTAAGCGTCTGACGTACAGGGATGCAAGGGGTTTCAGATGTTTTAGTGTTGACAAGCAACTTTTGCAAAACGAGCGCGGACGCAGAGCGTTTTTAAATGTATCTGGATTAGTGTCAAAATTTATTTATTAATTAGTTTATATATATATATATATGCTGCAATATATGTGTGTATATACATATAATTATATATAAAAATATCTAAATAATTATATATAATAGATCATTATTATTTGTATTTATTTTGCTTTATTACATTTTTTTGTTTACAAACACCTAATTTTATATTTGAGAAAAATTCATACAAATATTTTTCAATACTTTTTCTATACTAATCCAGACTCTCTCTCTCTCTCTCTCTCTCTCAACCCTGAAATATGCACTGAAGGTGGGAAAGAAACAGATTTGACACTAACACAGTGCGAGTCTAACATGCAAACACACAGACAGAGAAAGAGAAAGAGAGAGAGAGAGAGAGAGAGAGAGAGAGAGAGAGAGAGAGAGAGACTAAAAAAGGATACAGGCCACATAGTGGTTAAGGAACTCGTGATCCGACGCAGGCATGGACTGTAGAAAACTCTCCCGGTATGCTTCAAACCATGGTGTTGTTGCTATAAAAAAATATTAATAAATAAATACCCAAAGCATATCAGGGCAGAAGTAAAGCCTCCTGAATGGTTGGACAGAGGGGGAGAAAACATCACTACTGAAAGAGGAACAACACACACGATCGTTGCAGCATTTAGCTTTTAGAGGAAGGAGAAAGAGAACCACAGGACTTAAGCTCTGTACATACATAACACTTGAATCTCTTAAAATGTGTTTGAGGATGTTTACTATTAGCTACGTCTCAACACCTCCGAAATCGGTTCTCCTGAGGCAAAATTTATAAAAGCGATCGCTGAAATTTCAGCTTCGTTAGAAGCAACTTGGGTTCGGACTAATCAAGCAACCCGATGTGTGAGGAGACAGACACATGATTGTAGGAATTTGGGTAACAAAAAATGGAAAAATGAAGAAATTAAAAGAGGTCCAACCGAAGAGTAAACAATTACATAAAAGGACATTGATCACATTTTAAAACACACCTGATTCGCTCTCTAGTACTGTCTTAACATCCAGCTGATGCGTTCTGCTAAACGTCAGCGCTTGGCTTTTTTAAAACCACCGTCTCTATCCATTTCTATCTTCAGAAAGCGTTCAGATGTGTTCTGCATTTGTGATTAACAGAAAGACCCAAAGACAGCAGCAGGATCTAAAGCACCCAGACATCTAAAGAAATGGGGAACGGAGAACGATTAGAGTGAAATGACTCATGTGCTGTGTGATTTCCTCGTATCTAATGCGAGTGAGTATGCAGCCCAAAACATCTGGGCGTCTTTCATTAAAAGGCCAAAATCGCCTATCTTGAATTAAGCCTATGAAAGTGCTTTTATTCTATTTACCCAATTACATTAAGTTACAAATGAGTCATTTGCCTCTGTATATTTACACCACAGACTAATGTCATTAACACCTTGTAGGGCGAGAAGAGAAAGAGCCAGAAACTTAAAGTTAGCTACAGATCTGCTACAGAAAGAAAGGGGAAAGAGATGAGGAGTGGGTGATTTTAAACTAAAATCAGCTCCCCGCCCCTTTTCTTCCCAGTGCAGACAGTAGCAAGTACCTGTATAGTATTTGGAGGAGCTGAGCTGGGTGAACGTTTCTCTCCAGTCAGAGTACCAGGGAACGCTAGCTTTGACCGAGCGTTCTAAGAATGGGGGAGAAAGGGGCACAGAGCCAGAGGGTTAAAGCACTCTAAAACACACTTTTTTTTAATAAAAATCAGCCATGTTAGAAGCAAACTTTCTTGTTCATACTTAAGTCATCCATTTGGTGCATTCATAACTTTTTTTAAAACAGGCACATCGGTGTAGCAAATAGTGTTTGGTGCTTTAATCTGTTGTTTCCCAGCAGGGATGCAAAATTCAGTACTGAGAGGAAAAAAAGCTCAATGTTTTTTTTGGTATGTATACTATAGGTATAGAGTCTAACAAGTTTATCGCCACTCTTTGAACCCAATGGCTTAAACAATGAAGCGGCTAATTTATGGATTTTTCCTGGGTTTTTCCCAAACTTCAAGCCAAAACACTGAGCCCCATAACATTAGACCAATGAAATTGGTGAGGTGAACCAATGAAACTCTTTATATTAAATCAGATGCGCTCCCACTGAATCGGACCTCCCCAGATCATAAATATGGATGAGGTTCCTCTGACGTTTGACCTGCCGCTCACTCGGACTGTCAGCAGGAAATGCGAATCATTCGTCACGCTGAAAACAACCGGCCATGAAAAAAACACTTCACCTGTGTTCTGAGCTGCACGGCATCGGGAGAAAAGCTTCACCGATGGTGATTTTTAAACGCACGACGATGCCAAAAGAAAAACTCCCGAGAGAAATAGTTGTGAAAGGAAGGAGGAAGACAGTGAACAATGACTTACTTGGTAGGATACTGTTTAGATACAAGCCGTGTAACAGATACTGTGTTTCATTAAAGCCTGTGTAAAGTTCATTAGTTTCAGTGTAGACACGGCTTATAGACAAGTGCGGCTTATTCATGTTCAAAATAAAAATCTTTGTCAAAGTCAGTGGGTGCGGCTTATATATGTGTGCGCTTAATAGTCCGGAAATTACGGTAATTCTATATTTGTGGGGTTTTTTTTTAAACACAGTCTCTGCAGTGATAATTCTCACGTCTGGAGAGCAATAACATTATCACAAGACGAGCACATTTCCAGAGGAATTTTTTTTTTTTACCACAATTTACTACGACTGCTTGGCAGATGTTCATGCGGTCGGTTCCTGTTAAATCAATAACTGATTAGAAGTTTAAATATGAATAATCAACTAATTTTCAGCCCTAACTGATTAGTATTTAACATCAGGTTTTTGAAGAACCAGCAGAAACACAGCAAATAATTATTTATAGAAAAGTAAAAGCTATTAGAACTGAAAAATAATGTGTGTGTGTGTGTGTGTGTGTGTGTGAGTATTAAGTCATCTTTTATACCTGTAGCTGCCATTTTAATGGCACCTTGCTTCTTTTTTCATAATTTCATTTTCTGTTCCCCTCTGAGTCAAGTTCAACTTTCCTGCTGTAAATATCCGTCAGCGGGTCTTCAAACGGCCCAAATCAAGTCAAATTGCTTTCAATTTATTAATAGGTCATAAAATAGTTTACATGTGCACCGAATGCAATTTTCGAGTTACGTGTGAAACAGTTGTTTAAATGTTTAACGTGGGAAACAAGCTGACTGGTTAACGCAGACGAACGAAACTGTCTTAACAAAAACCCAATCACTTTACCACTTGCTCCTCCTGTGCACCATTTAAGATGCTATCACGGTTTCTGAAGGAAAAAAAAACCATTCCACAGAAACTACAAAGAAAGTAATAAAAACACAGATTTAAGGGTAATATGTAAATGTTTGGATTTTCCAGTGAGTACACATGGATCAATAATCGGGAAATGGCGGCTGCAGCACATCCCCAAGGCACTGCCAAGAAAAAGCAGTCTCTCAAAACTCACTGGTCTAATAAGGAGAAGACCTGTGAGGGGTCAATAATCACTTTGAAAGAGCTACAAAATTCAGTGGCTGGGAGAGGCGCAATGGTGCACCATTCAACCATATTACTAGCGCTGTACAATTCTGGCCTGTGTGGGAGGGTGTCAAGAAAAAAAGCAATTGAAAGCATCTAAAAGCACATCTTGAGAAAGCATGTGTGTGAATCTGCTCCGGTGCAGAAGAAGGTTTTGTGGTCAGATGAGACCGAGATAAGGCTTTTCGTATGTGTGGTGCAAAACTAACGCTTTACTGAAGACACGCTCTTCCTATAGTGACGCACGGTGGTGGCGCCACCATGCTGTGGGGATGCTTCTTATTAGAACTGAAGAAAGGATGGATGTAAAGAATTAAAATATGAATGCCCCACACCAGCCCTGTTTAAGGCCCTGATCTTAATCCTATTGAGAATCTTTTGCACTATTTGAAAACTGCAGGTCAGAAGCATCACCCAAGCAACCTGAAAAAAATATCTGCTAAGAAAAATAGGCAAAAACCATGTTATCACTGAGTGCTAAGTACTGTATATACCCCAAAAGACACATGTACAAAATACCTCCTTTAAGATCAAATAATGGATGTTATTTAGCAACATTTGACTTGACCAAATTTCAAATATGTGGGAGTTATCACTTCCGCATTTCCTTTAAGCTTTGTTGCACAATAAATTGTCACTTGACAGCAATTGATTTCGAGTTCTATTGAAATCCTGAACAAAATGAAATGTCAATGCACCATTTGTAATTCAGTAATATGAGATAATGGGAGTAAAATGAGGGAGTGAAATGCCAGGCTTCAAACTACAGGTCAACAGATATGTTTTTTTTTTTTTTTGTGGCTGATGCTGATATTTAAAAATCAAGCAGCCGGTGGACAATATTTGATGCAGATTCTTTTGGCCGATATGTTTTGTAACAAACATCCAATGAGTGGTCCACTAAGGCACTGGAGAATGTGGAGGCTGAAGAGTATGTAGAGAGGAAATGAGGTTTCAGGGACATGCCACAGTCAGGATTACTGCGCACACTGAGGGTTAAACAGTACAGTTGTTTATAGCAGTCAATACTTTGTCCCAGAACACAAACACATGATAGAGTATATGTGCGTTTACTCATTTACTGAAACAGCATCCGTGTATAAAATGAAAAGCTGTAATGGGGAAAACAAGAAGTTTAGGAACAATCAATCACAAAATTGGAATCTGCCGTCTCTACGACACACACTTGCCTTTGCAGCCCTTTCTGGGTAATGAGAGAAGAAGCTCACCAATATGGATTCATCCACTGCAGTACAACCAGAAACTTTTCTAACCAGTAACAAAACACTAATTCAATTAGCAGTTTCAAGAGGAAAAAACTAAAGCCACTCCTCATTCCTCTTTTACTTCACTCACTGTCTTTCTTTTCCTCTGCTGTTTTGCCCAACATCCTTTTTTGCCGAACCTCTCCATTTGCTCATTGTTCTCTCTCGTCCTCTTATATACTCCATTTCCCTCCATTCACTCTTTGCCGGTCTCTCCATCTTTCTTTTCGGCACTCCTCTCTCTCTCTTTTATCCCCTCTATCCCTAAATCCATCCTTCTCCCTCATCCCATATTTTTCTCCATCTACTCTTTATCACTTTCTAGACCCCAGTTCAGTCTATCTCTCTTAATCTCCAAATTGTCTCCCAGTTATTTCATTTCATTCAGTCCCTCATTTCTCTTGCTCTCTTTAATCATCCGTTCCCCTGCATAAAACTCTTACGCTGCCAAACATATTGTTTCTTCACCGTCGTTCTCTTTCAAGGTCAGACTCTCCCATCTCTCCATGTGCTTTTCCTGACTCCATCTTTTGCTTTCTACATCTCTCTTTTTATGGGTCTCTTCCATGACCCATCTTTCACCTCTACCCCTCAGAGGGACTCACCGCTGATGTTGAGGTCGTAGTCTCCAGCAGTAATGACGTTAGCAGCGTGGCCTTCGGGAGGCTGACAGGCGGACACGGCCTGGCCCAGGAGTCCATGAAGCTCGGTGGATTGCGCTGGCTGAGTGTTCACTTCGGTCACACTGATCCTGAGCCCCTTCACCACCAAGATCTGGTTATTGGGGTCACGCAGGTGACCTGCAGGGGCGACAATACCAGTGAGATTGTTTTTACCATAACAAATAAAACAAACATAGCAAACTGGAACGGAAAACATGTATCTTTAGGTCAAGAGCACAGAAACAAACACAAGCAGCAATGAACCACGTCACAAATAATCTAGTGTAAAAAAAGATGTTTCTGAACATTCTGAAATGAACCTAAATTTAATTAGCATTGCATCACACACTCTCTCTCTAACACACACACACACACACACACACACACAAAACACACACACAGTTTCTCAGAAAAGTCCAAACCATGCACCTCAAGTCATCACTTTTACAAGAAGCACTGCAGTTCAGCTGATTCTCATGGGACAATCGCACACGAGTTTTTAATACAGACAGAACAGACACAAAGTCTCTTCCGAAAGCGTTGTAACGGCAGGCAATTTCTCTTCCACCCTGCAATATACATTACATTTATTTCGGTGTGAGAAATTATTATTATTATTATTTTTTTTATTATACGTACTGACAGATCAGAATTTCAGCTCTCATTTCCTGTAATTTACTGTTATTTAAATGTGTTAAAACAAAGAACATGTCACTTTTGGTTACGGATCACATGATCTTTAAATGAACAAATGTGTAACAGACAGATTTAGAGTAAATGAAAGAGACTGATACTTTAATTTACGGCATCGAATCGGCGACCCACTGACATCACCGAGTCGTCAATTGTTGTTTTTTTTTTCGTGCTTGAAAAACCACAGCATCTTTTAGGTGTTTGCTTGAATCCCCTTTTAGAAAAAGTCAAATGCAGCTCAGTAGTGTTAGAGTCTGGTGATTGCTTTGGCCAGTCTACACTTTTATCCTCCTGATGAATTCCTTCACTGTGTTGGCAGTGTGTTTTGGGTCTTTCTGTTGGTGCATGATAAGAGTTCCCCCCAAATGGATTGAATGCAAAGAAAAATATTTGATATTGCCCAGTTCTTGTGCAACCTTGTTGGCTTCGTTAGTCCCACTCATGTCGACCTTTCTAGCATTGTAACGCAGGTGGCCTGCGCAAACTTTTCTAAAGACAACCTTAACGACGCTTCATCATATGGAATGAGGGAAAAGTTGCTCACGGCAAGCCTCGCGAGTTCATCGAAAAGAAAAAGATCCTGCCTTTTATTCATGCCCAGTTCATGTTCATTGGAAGTACAAGGAAACCTTTGACACTAGGCTTGTTGTTTTCCTCAAATCATTAAATTATCCCATCATTCCACACTTACAAGCACTTGTTGAACATCCAGTTCCAGGTTTAAACTAAATGATCACGCTTTACACTGGATTTGGGGAATCCCTAAGCTAATTTTGTGCACAGAAACGTTTTAATGTTCGAAAACCCGATGACATCGGAACCATATAGAACAGCGAAAACCACGAGCGCAGTGGTCAGGTGTCCACAAACTTTTGGAAAAACACAGCGTATGTCCAAGGTATCGCCAGTACTTCTTGGATGATCACAAAACTCAAACGGGAAGCAGCTGACAAATACTATGTAACATTTCACAGTGTTGTATGAATGTAGCAGGAGTGAATCCCACACATGAATGGTGCAGGTATACCCTTTATATTTATATATTACATCTCTTCATTATTTATTGTACTTCAACAGCTTATGTACTTTTTTTATTGCCTGAGCCTTTATATTTATTTATTGTACATATATTTTCATATTATCTGCACCTGTCAGTTGATAATTGCACTTCTGGTAGATGCTAACATGCATTTCATTACTGTGTACCTGTATTATGCAATAACCAAGATCTTTTTGTCTGTCTGTCTTTCTATCCTGTTATAATTAAGAAAATAATGAGTCTAATCTAAAAGCGACATGTATCAAGCACAGAAACGGCAGGTGAGTTGAGCTTACGCAGGTGAAAAGACACATGATGGCTGAAAATAATATTGGTCATATTTAGTAGGAGGTAAACCCCAAGCTTCCACACGGCCAGCAACAATTCCTAATCTTAAACCTAGATATCTGGTGAGCCGATATAAAATAGGATACAACTATAACCTTCAATCGGTCTATCTCAGGAAAGCTTCCCTTTAATTCACAAATGGCGAGAAAATATTTACATATCAGGTTTATAATCCTCTCTATAGTATACTTACGTTTTAAGGGATAAGCGTTTCTTAAGTAAAAGATAAGCAGATAAATGTGTGATGGGTAGCAATTATTTAATAATAAGTACGTAAATAGATAAGTAATAAATAATTAAAGGTATAATAAGTACCAGGTCAATGTATTATACACACACATACACACACACACACACACACACACACACAAACACACACGTAAATATTTTATTTAAATAATATATATATTATTTATAATCACACTCTTGATGTCACCCAAATGAGGATGGGTTCCGCGTTTAAATCTGGTTCCTCTCAAAGTTTCTTTCTCAATATCTAAGGGAGTTTTCCTTGCCACAGTCACATGGCTGCTCATCAGGGATAAATACATATCGTTCACCTTAACTGTTAATATCTATTCTGATCCCAAACCTGAGACTTTATCCAGATGTCCGCACAAATGCAATCATGCATTAACTGATGCATCATCATTCTGCCTGCACTATGCTTTTTTACCATGTTCATTCGTTCATTCATTCATTCACCACACGTGGACATACGTGTTGGGACATCTGACTTTCACACGGTCATCTGCGCTTCATCCTCAAACCGCAATGTTGGGAGCACGTAATTGTACAGGGTCTCTTTGGATGTGGGAGCACGACTTTTTCACGTCACTTTTAACTAGAAGAGGAAACCTGTCCCAGCATGACAATGCCCTTGCGCACAAAGCTAAGAAATGCTTTACATGGGATGGAGTGGAAGATCTTGAGTGGCCTGCTATAGAGTTCTGACCTCAACCCTATTGAGGTCAACAGCTTTGGGATGAATGTAAACGCTGACTTTAGTTTACCATAAGGACTGTCATTTTTCCTTTTTAAAAACTTCTGTGTAAAAAAAACAAAAATAAAAAAAAACCCTTGCAGCTGCAAAAAAGATAATACAATGACATGATGCAAGTCTCTATACTAACATTAGAATAAGTGCATGTTGCTATTAGTAATTTTCTTACCCCTGATGGAATTTTGGAAACTATCAATACAATCTGACACCTTAATAGGTCAACCTGAGTGCTTTTTTTTTTACCATGGGTCACTCCAGGGCCATGGTGCAACTCAGAAGTACACAAGGCTATATTAGAGTGCAAATACACAACAGTACACGCCTAGAAGCAGATGTGCTGTGTTTAAAGGGTGGTCACATGACTTTCAGCATGAAATAGTCCTGCATAGACGTGTTATGCATATGGGTGGCAACTAGATGTGACATCACACCCCAACGTTAAACTATAGACGTTCCTGCATACAAAGCGACCGCAAACCAGAAGGAGTCTCTGTTCATATAATATATTCTTAAAACGCTGTGGATGGTGTGACAGGTTTCTAATTTCTGCATCTGTAATCTTGGATTTTTAGGAGAGATTATGCCGGGACGTGTCAAACTTCTCATAAGTCTTCACCAGAGACAAATATGCAGGTCCGAGCTCATCGAGGTTGAACTTCGAGTTGATAAAGTCTTCACGCTTGTGTTCTAACACAAAGTAGGGGAACAAACTGCAGAACATGACTGCACCTCTTTGGGTATAAGGTGGAAATAAGGGGAAAGAAGCCCATTATGAACTTTATGAAGCTGAGGCTGAGGAACTGGAGCCCCACCCAACCACACACACACACACACACAGTCACCATTTCTACCTGTGTGTTTAAACATGACACATTCCACAACATATTTTCTCTGAGCCAAATGTCTAAGGGTTATATTTAAATTGAGGCGACATAATAATAATTTTAAAAAGCTCGTTCCGGTTTAAGCCACGCCCACTTGTGTCAATCCGGAAGCACATACACCAGGTCACTCAGCGGTCCACTAATCTGTTTATTAGCTAAAGAGGGTGTTGTCAGGCGATTAATGCAAACATGGCGAGTTAATATTTGGACCAGGAGAAAAAAAAAGTGGAAGTACATGTAGATGTTAAAGAGTTTAGCTGAGGATATCTAATCCTACCGAGCTACTCGGGTCACCGGCAAAAACCCGATCAGGTGTCACACACGCATTGAGGGCCCGGCTGCGTTACAAACCACGTAGTATCAGATCACCCAGGGGTGCTACCGAGTGCCCTATTTAGCTGGTTTGTTGTTATATTTTGACACTATGTAGTCTATTAGGATGCAGTTCGGGACGGACAGCTCTCCGGATCCTGTCAATGTGCCCGAGGGAGCAGGACGCTAACGATATCCTGCTAATGCTAACCCTGTGTGTGTGTGTGTATGTGTGCGCCAAACTTATAATACAATTAGCAAATCTAAAAAGTGTGTGTTCCATCAAAGCTGAAAATAAAAAACTCGGGATATCCTATCGGCTCGTACCTTCCGAGGTCAGCCGGCAGAAAGGCCGCAGCAGCTCGTGGAAGCTCAGGTTGTTTTTGCGGCTCAGTCTCTCGGCGTCGTCGCTGCACAACACGGCCACCATGGGCACGAACGAGTCCTGGATGAACTCGTGCACCGACTGGGCGCACCGAGCCATGGCGGTCTCCTCTGCCTTTTAACCCGAAATTAAAACGCAACTGGCTTCCCGAGTTTAGAAAAACAACTGTCCGGTCTAGTGCCGAGCCGCGGCGGCAGCCATGATGTACCCTAACGTTTAGCGTCTCCTCATCTGTTTCACTCCCATCGAGCACTGCGGCTGTCAGGCGACTCCGCACAGCGCCGGTCGCAGCCCAAATACACCAACTCACAATACACAGTGTTCTATATAGGGCACAGGAACCCTTAGTATACCCACTAGATAGTGCATACAATGAAGTCGTTTGGGATTCGGCCAAAGCGTGCTGCTTTTGTTCCATAGTAAAAGTAGAGCTGAGTAAAAAAAAAATCTGAAATGATCAACAATCTGAGCATAAATCGAGGATAACAGCATTTATATATATATATATATATATAT
>MU551660.1:2240829-2291780 GCA_024362625.1 Silurus asotus
ATATATACACACACATATATATATATATATATATATATATATTTATATATATTTATTTATATATATAAATGTTGTACATCCAGACAAATGTAAAATTTTGACGTGCTGTTTTTACGTCAAACATTTTAGCATTGCATAAAATATTATAAAAGGGAATTTCTTTGTTTCTGGTTTTTCTCTTAAACAGTTGCAGCAAAATAAAACAAACTTATGGTAACACATGAAAAGCTCAGGAGTCTGTTTATTTCTTGAAAGTTTTCTGACTAACAATTTGTTATAAATGTTGTACATCCAGACAAATGTAAAATTTTGACGTGCTGTTTTTACGTCAAACATTTTAGCATTGCATAAAATATTATAAAAGGGAATTTCTTTGTTTCTGGTTTTTCTCTTAAACAGTTGCAGCAAAATAAAACAAACTTATGGTAACACATGAAAAGCTCAGGAGTCTGTTTATTTCTTGAAAGTTTTCTGACTAACAATTTGTTGTTAAAATAATGTAAAGGTTTTCTTAAGGCTCATTTATTATTTACAGAAGTGAAGATATATTTTTGGATTCCTGGTCCAGATGATTTGTGTTATACTGATTAAATTCATTGGTTCTTAGCCAATTTTTCAAATATTTATGAAGTTATTTCTACACTGTGTGTTTAGCTATCTTTCTCTATTTCTCCCAGAATGCTGTACGATGCGGGATTGATCGGCAAGGGACCGGTGCTTCCCCTCAGACTACACGAACCGTTAGCCCAAGTATACAAGCGTAAGTGCTGACAGTAAATAAATAGACTGGCTTCTTGTTTTGTAGGAGTTTGTTGTTGCTGGAGTTATGGTAAAATATTTTAAAAAATCTGAAAATTTGTATAATTAGAAAAATGTGGCGTGTAATTTATTTATTTACAAGCACATTTATGGTCAAAATAAATATGTAAGGAGTAAAAAGTAGGTTATTGCTTCTTGAAAACCTGATATACTAAATGTGAACGTGTTTAAAATTCCACTAATATTTTAGTGAGTACAAATCTTCCAAAATAATGCTCAGGTGACATAACAATGTACAACTACTTTTTACAAAATTAAAAATTAATTACTCCTTCTTTAAGAAAGTGCCAGATAAATTAATGAAACTGATACAATATGAATTAAGAAGAACATCTTATTTCTCTTTTTGGGGTTCCACACCAGTCTCCTCAACCAGCTCAGGGCAAGTTCTGCACGGGTGGCCAGGGCAAACACCAGCACTCCCAATCAGGCTTCAGTTGAATCAGTTTCAGACACAACTGCACAGGGTATGAGGTTTGATGCTGTCAGAGCTATGCAGAGGCCAGTTCCCAGACCAAGAGTGCGAGCCCAAGCGCCAACTCCAGTCAGCATCCAAGCACCAAATCCAGTCAGCATCCAAGCACCAAATCCAGTCAGCATCCAAGCAAACCCCAGTGCTCCATCATACCTCTCGTTAAATGACATTTATGACATGTGAGTTTATTATAAAAATTTTGTATTTTCAATTTGACTAAATATTTTACATTCAGGCGTTGTGTTTGCTACACTAAAATGGGATTTACTTACAGGAACAGGCAACCTCACATTCCTGCAATGGACAATTCAGGGTAAGTATTCTCAGTGACTTGTACAAAATAAGTACATGTACAATGTATATAACGATTTTTTGATCCACCACAATCCACCAGAACAGCTTCATTAAAGATCTGACTACTAAGACTACCAAAGCTCATGATCTGTACTGGAGAAATAAATGCTGTTCTTCCAAAATGTATTTCCTCAGCCATATTTTGGATGATGATGGTGGTCTAGAGTACTGTGTAACATATACAATTTACATTTACATTCACGACGTTTAGCAGACGCCCTTATCCAGAGCGACGCAAACAAGCGCTTTGAAGACTTTCTTTAATATTTTAACAGCAGATATAAGGCCCATATAGACTTATTATTAATTATTTTTTACCTACCGATATACCCCATGTCCCTCTACTACACATGTCCAAACCATCTCAATCTCGCCGCCCTCACCTTGTCTCCAAAACGTCCCACATGCACTGTCCCTCTAATAAACTCATTTCTAATCCTGTCCATCCTCGTCACTCCCAACGAACACCTCAACTTCTGAATTTATTTACTATTGACCTATTGTTTTTTATTACCTGCTGCAACTACTCCACCTAGTGGACGTGTTGGTAACAAAAAAAACCCAACCTTTAAACTACACAAATCACCAAACAGAGTATATACAGTTAATACAAAATAAGGATAACATTTTCCCTATTAACTTCTTCTTCTTCTTCTCTTATTATTATTATTATTATTATTATTATTATTATTATTATTATTATTATTATTATTATATAATACCATTATAAAAACATATTAAAATAAAAAATAAACATAATTAGTTTAGTCCTCCAATGCATGGAGCTGTGCTCATCCTGGAAAAAAGCACCCCACTGACAAATATCACTCAATTTTAGACTTTGTATTGATTTGCTTCCCTTTAAGAGGACAACTGGAAGCAAACAATGGCAGTAAAATGCACTACAAAGCCACAGTTTTCTTCTCTCTTGTCACTTATGTTTGAATATATATATGCAATGATTTTCTTTGCATGACAGAAAATTAATCCTTCTTTTACATACACTGTTTACTTGCAGAAACATCTTGAGAACATACAATTGTCCATACTGTCAGGAGGGTGGCCTGGATGATCTGGATCTGCGCGATCACTGCAATGAACACCACATCAATGACAGAAGACAAGTGGTCAGTATGATTTAAAAGTGCTACTCAACAAAGAATTACATGATCTCTAACATAACGGATGGAAAACCAGAGAAACACAGTAGCAAAGATTTTTAGAAGTCATTGATATGCAAGCTTTTTTTGTGCCTTAGGTTTGCCCCGTTTGTGTGTCGCTGCCTCATGGTAACCCGACATACTGCAGCAGGGATTTCATTGGCCATCTTAACCTCCGCCACAGCTATTACATCGATGACATAACTGTAAGATCTACATACATATACCTTTATTGAATTAAACAAACTAACAAAAAAACACACAGATCTATAATAACTGCTTGCATTTTGCTTCTTCCCTGAACAGAATGTCTACCAGAGTGATGATGTTAACTTGCAGGATGCCATAATGAGGTCATGGCAACAAAAATAAACACGACTATGTTGTTCCCAAAAATTATGCTACAAATATCATTTAGCATTTGTTAAGACTATAACAGCATTAAATGCTTCTGAAGCAGAGATGTTTGGGTGTTAATTGATGCAGAACACATCCAGCATACAAGCATGTGGGAAATGCTACTGTTCTTTTAACCTTCAGGCATTAATGCAATCATACTTGTACACTATATGGACAAATGTTTGTGGACAGCTGATGATAAGAGATGGATGCACTTTTTTAACAACGCATTCCACATTTAGTCCCCATTATAGTACCTCCACTCTTCTGGGAAGATGTTCCACTAGAAGCTTTTATAACTGCGTGCCATGGGTTGTTGTATCATGGCAGACCCTGTGCTCTGACCCCATCTTGAAATAATTTCACAGTTCTGTAATGTATATATGTGACAAATAAAATATATTGTTCTATTCTATTTGGCAACTATGATGTATGATGAGGAGACCTGGGGTGCAACTAGAGCTCCAATTCATGCCAAAGGTGTTTGATAGGGTTGAGGTGAGAACTCTATAACAGGCCACTCAAGATCTTCGACTCCAACCAATGTAAACCATATCTTCATGGCTTTTGCACAAAAGAATTGTCACAATTGTGGGCTTTCAATTGTGTGTTAAGAGTTTGAGGAAAAACTACATTTGAGTGAAAAAGTTAGGTGTCCCAATACTTTTATCCATATAGTATACACTAATGCTACTGTGTTTCATTGAGATTGGAATATTTGTTAATTCTGAGCTCCCTGACAATCTGGATTTCTATTACATGTCTGTTGTAATCACATGGAATCTACACTTACAGATCAGAAGTAACTGTACTTTTAATTTAAATAAGATATTAGTATTAATATGCAGAACTCCATGCATCTATTCTTTCTGCATTACCTGTATTTTTGAAATATGTGCAATAGAATAGAAAGATGTAGAAGCATCTATGTGAAATACTCATGGCACAACCAAAATCTTTTCGTTGTTGGATTTTATATATAATTCTGTATATACCGAAATCTTGTTTTATCTTGATTGGCAACACGATTTAAGTTCTCTCTCAATCTCTCTCATTGTCATGCTTTTCTAGATGTCTGCTATGTTCTTTGCAGTAATAACTTGCTCCTAGTTTCTTGTTTTGGTTTTTGTTGCTTGTGTATTTATTTCTTTGTGTTTTTTGGGCACTACTCAGCAATAAAAGTCTGTGCACTAGCATTCACCTTTGGTTCTTTTTAATGACACAATAAAATTGTGGTGGAATCTGTTGGAAAATTAGATTATATATTCGTTATACAATATGACATTATTAATAATCTTATTTACTGCATCACCACTGGTCAGAATTATCAGTCAGTGTCTTATCAGTTCACCATCCTTACCATAGTTCACTGCTAACACAGCATGCTCTCCTTCTTTTTATTGAACTTCGTACATAAACACATACGGCTGCACAGTGTGTAACAGCAGCTTACATACATGCAGCAGCAGTAACTATGGGCTCATATGGGACCCTTCTCCTTGTCTATGTGTTTTTTGCTGAGAGACTTTATTTGGTAAACATTTTCCTTGTTTTAATTCGAGCATATTGAGATCTGTGCAAATGTGATATGTAAATAATAAAGAGATGTCTAATTGTGTAAAAAAAAAATCGGATAGTTACCGAAACTGCTCATCTGGAAAAAGCAGCAACTCAAAAATAAAAACTATTTTTTTGAGGTCTGGTGGAGGGAACAACTGGGCAGACACGAATGTGAAAAGTACCTGGTCTCCCACTGTGGAGACCACAATGTCAGCAAAACCCAAGGGCCAAGGTAACACCTTGGAGAAACCTGGCGTTAGAACAACGTAGTCAATGAGGCTCGGGTGTACAGTGGTGACCTTTAGCAAGACAAGGGAGTGAAGCGGTGCCCTTTAGTGGAACTCCATAGCAGAGCGCCACTCTCGGCCGGACTCTGTAGCAGAGCGGCACCCTCTGCAAAACTCTGGAATGAAGCATAGTTTTTGACGGTGCTCAGAAGCAGAGAAACGACCTTGTCGGGATGCTGGAGTGTGGCAAAACGACCTTGTCGGAGCTCGGGAGTAGAGAAACAACTTTTGTTGTGCCCAGGATCGGATCTGTGTCCTGTGTCTGAAATCCTCAGTGGGGATGACAGGCTGGGGGGCGAGCTTAGCCAAGCAGACAGGCTGGGGGTGTCGGTGATCTCTGCAGGTCGGGAAAGCTGGGCAATACCCCAGCCAGGCATTAGGGCTAAGGATGGGCAGCCCCCCAGCAGGGCTCAGGGGCCAGAGGGACAGCAGTCTTAAGATTTCATCAAGGACCAACTGGTGTACCAAAGCTTGGGCATAAAGTGCCCAACAAAACTCTTTTCCTTGCTGGGGGCTGAGCTTCACAATATCGCTCATCTTGGGTGTGTCCTTGACTTGCCAGTTTAAGGCAGAACAAGCCCAAGGCTTTAGTGCATCCATGGGGTCTATTTTTGGGCAGATTTTACTGTCAGGGGTGAGACTGGGAGAGGGACCCAAATGCAGCATGCAAGCAGATTGTTTACGATAAATGTCTTTAATGAAACGACTGGGGAGTAACCAAGTGAACAGTTCAGGAAGCAAACAACAGTGCAGATCAAAAAAACAGTCCCAAAAGCACAGACTCAAAAAGACATTTCAATGACATATACCAAGGAAGAGCTCAATCATCCAAACATGGAAGACTGAGAGCAAGCAAGAAAAACACAGCTTGACAAATTATTCCTGAAATCAGGTACAATTGAAATTGCAAAATAGGGCAAAGCAAAAACACACATGAATCAGTCCAGAGTCCTAACTGGTGATCAGGCCCTCGTGGGAGCCAAGAAAAAAATCTGGATTTCTAATACATGTCTGTTGTAATCACATGGAATCCACATTTACAGATCAGATGTTACAGTACTTTCTTAAAATAATATATTAGTATTAATATGCAGCAATCCATGCCTCTATTCTCTTTGCATGCAATAAAAAAGAAAGAAGTGGAAGCATATAAGTAAAATCCTCCTGGTACAACCAAAAACAACTAAAATGTATTTGTTGTTAGATTTTATATATAATTCTATATAACCAGAAAACTATTTCCAGTTTTATCTTAATTCGCAACACTATTCAAATTCTCTTTCAATCTCTCTCATTGTCAGGCTTTTCTTGATGTCTACTATGTTCTTTGTTATGATTTCTTTTTTATGCTTTTAGTTTCAGTCTTGTTTTGTTTTTTGTTGCTTGTGCATACATTTTTTTGTGGTGTTTTTTTTTTTTTGCACTACTCAGCAATAAAAGTCTGCACTAGCATTCCCCTTTGGCTCTATTTCATGACACAATAATATCGTCGTGGAATTTGATGGAAAATCTTATTATATAATCGTTATACAACATGACATTATTAAAAATCTTATTTACTGCATCACCACTGGTCAGAATTATCAGTCAGTGTCTTATCAGTTCACCATCCTTATCACAGTTCACTGCTAACACAGAATGCTCTCCTCCTTTTTATTGTACTTCGTACATAAACACATACGGCTGCAGAATGTGTAACAGCAGTTTACATACATGCAACAGTAACTATGGGCTCATATGCGACCGTTCTGCTTGTCTATATATTATGTGCAGAGAGACTTTATTTGGTAAGCATTTTCCTTGTTTTTAATTCAAGAATAATGAGATCCGTGCAAATGTGATAAGTAAATAATAAATAGATGTCTAAATGTGTAAATAAATCAAGTCTTTGCTGAAACTGCTCATCTTGAAAGAGCAGCAACTTAAAAAAAAAACGCATAACTATTATAATCTGGATTTCCTTAGTGATAAATCTGCAAATCTATATACCAAATGTAATTTTGTAAGTAATATCGATTAATGGCAAGTAAAATATTTAATAATTGTATTTAAGCTCAACAGTTTTTTTCTTCTGGAGCAATCCAAATCCCTGTCAAGTGCAGATACACTTGCATTGAACAAAATGAAGATTTTGTAGAAAACTTATATACATTTGAGACACATATGTAGTAAACAATGCAAAATATGCATTTGACTCACCTGTGTACACTGCAAAACATAACACCTTAGTGAGTGAAGATAATTGAATAAGATAATTCTGATTATTTAATATGTTTAGAAACAGGCTTAATCTTGTTATACGGTATAATAGTCTCTATCAGTACCTAGTATATTAGTATATTAGTATCTATAGTCTCTACGGTATAAGAAGTCAGTGCAGAGAGCCCAGAAAACCCTGACAGTACCCCCAACCCCCACAATGGGGGGTTGGGGGTACTGTTTTGCCCATTGTCTGAGGAGTAAGAGCCGGCAGAGGGAAGAGCCAAGGCCTCGCAACACACTCTGAGTGGGTGGAGGGGGTCTGGTGCAGGGGAATACTGGGCAGACACAAACTTTCTGAGAACATGAGAAAGGTGGGGTGCCAGCAGCGGACACAGAGGGACTTAGTGCCGACCACCACCGGGTAGAACACTTTGGAGGTCAGAAAAGTACCCGGTCTGAGGCAGAGCGATGCCCTCTGTGGAGGTCTGAGGTGGAGCGATGCCCTGGGCGGAGATCTGAGGCAAACCAAGGAGACCAAGACGTCAGTGAAACTAGAGGGCCAGGCGAACACCTTAGAGACACCCGGAGATGGAACAACATAGTTAGCAAGGCTTTGGCATGCAGTGGTGACCTCAAAAGGACAAGTGAGTGGAGCGGCACCCAAGGTGGTACTCTGGAGCAAAACAGCGCCCTTGGCCAGATATTTGGTCAGATTCTACTGTAAGGGGGTGAGACTAGGAGAAGAACCCAAATGTAGAACGCAAGCAAGAGAGTTTATGATAAAAGTCTTTAATGAAATGACCAGGGAGTAACTAAGTGAACAGTTCAAAATAACACCAAACAACAGTGCAAAGAAATATTATCTGAAATATTATCTTGTTTGTCTTGTTATGTAGCAAATTATTATATAAACAAACAAAACGAAAACTTGTTCATGCTGCTAAATATTATAGTGGTTAGCATGATCTGCCAATAATCATGTTTTCTTTTTTATAGTCAGCTTCTTCTCTCTCAGGTAAGACATATGCATCTCTCTCTTTATCTTTATGTGAAAATGTTCCATTAGATTTTGGAGTATGTTTCTGAAAATTTGATGCTTATTTAGCTACATTTAGTAAAATCAGGGCATTAGAAAAATCAGGAACTTATATAGAGTGAGGAGGCCTGAGGTGTCGTCACTGTTATATATACATATAGCTGGAAATATGGAGGAGGCTCGATTATATTTAAAAAAAAGTCTAAGAACAAAACACTACATTATTCTGAAGTAGCCTTCTATGAACCCCGATTTGAATCCTATCATAAACAATGCTGAACACCAACTACTTTTGTCCATTTCAAGTTATTTTCGGAGAAACGTATAGGTTTTGAATTTTTAATATTAGGTTTTACAGAAGTGGACATTGATGATGGAAAAGACTGGGATATTTTTGACATAAATGAAGGTATGTGTAAAATATTACATTAGTGTGTTGAAGAGGCATGTTTGATATATTTATGCTATTATTGCATTATGAATCAGTTTGCCATTAGCAACTGACTTTAAATGTCTATGTCACAGAAGCAGGACTTGATCTTGAAGAGGGAGACATAGTGATTAAAAAGGTCAGCACATCACTTTATGTACCTGCTTGTCAATTTTCTGTAACATTACAATTTGCATATTCGGAATCCGAAATCCGGAATATCATTATTATTGATTAGGAGCTGCTTAAATGTCACAACACCATGAATTAATCAACAGGGAGATAGCAAGAACAGTATTCTGGGTTCGGAATATCGGTGGCCGACCACTGTGCCTTACTACCTAGAGGACAGCTTGGGTAAGAACCTAAGCCTTTTTTAATGACAGAAATATTGACAAAAAAGTCTAATAATCTAATGAGAAAAGATTCAGTATAATTCCACTAATGTCACTCTAACATGCTGTACATCTCCTTACTATTTTGATTGTGCACAGAGATCAATGCTAAAGGTGTGGTACTGAAAGCATTCGAGCAATATCATCTCAAGACTTGTATTAACTTCAAACCATGGAGTGGCGAGCCAAACTACATTTCTGTATTCAAAGGTTCTGGGTAAGAAAGACTTGGGCATTCACACACTTTTTAACATACATCTGCCATTAACAGTTTTACACTTAGTAAAGAGCTGCTAATTTTAACAATGATAAGACTAAATTTGATATTTGGTATTAACCAGATGAGGATAGGTTCCTTTGGTATGAGTTTTTTCTTCAATGAGCGTTTTCTTACACCACTGGCATTTAAAATCTATATTTTTTATATGTTAAAAATGGAAATTAATTAAGAACCCTTGACAATTTGTAGAGAGATTATAGAACATTTGGACTATTTTAAAACCTGAGTACAGAAATCTTTGGTCAACTGAAAATGAGGAGCTTAGGTTTGCTTCAAATGGTCTCAGGCACGATCCACACCATGTTCTGTAAGCCACCTAGCTGAACCACTAAATGCCAGAGAGCTAAAAAAGTCTTCTTTTGGTTGTGTTATAATAGGGATTGATGTTGGGGTTTATGTAGAAAACCTGACATTTTCTTGATATACAGTATAAATCACACTTCAAGTAATTTAACTCATAAAAACACATTACACTTTGACCAGTAGAAATGTTGCAAAGAACTTTATCTTGGTTTGGAACGAATCCAAATAATTCCAGAATCAATCCTTGATATCAGAACAAAAAGGATCATTGCACTTGGAAGATGCTAGCAAAGAAAGTGAACACACTGTATACATACTATAGCTGCATAAAAAAAAATACAATGATAGATTATAAATGATTTATACATCACAAGCATCACAGACACAGAAAAACCTTATTGTATCTATTCATTGATGATTGCCACAGAAGAACACTGTTATGGGCTCAACACCACATCTCAGTTTGTAGGCAGATGTTTTTCTTAATGCAAGAAAATGCAAAAAATTAAGTCTCTCCCATCCTTTTCTTTCCCCACCACTTTTCTGATTTTATAGGTGTTTTTCATCTGTGGGGAATCGTCACGTAGGAAAGCAAAGGTTATCAATTGGAAACAACTGTGATCGTCTTGCAACTGTGGAGCATGAGTTCCTGCATGCTCTGGGTTTCTGGCACGAGCAATCCAGAGCCGACCGAAACGATTACGTCAACATCATGTGGGACCAGATTGAAGCTGGTATAACTGCAACAATGGGCCATTAACTTAATATGTTAGGATCATATCCACAATTAGGACAGTACACGATAATAATGTGATGTACTACGCATAATTTTTTTATTAAATTTTACTATTGAACTTTTTTTAAATCTATTTGTTTTACTTGCGTACACTCTATGACTCATTACATTGCATTATACCTAGGCAAAGAGCACAACTTCAACAATTACGATGACACAGTGTCCAGCGCTCTAGGCTTCCCTTACGACTACACCTCTGTTATGCACTACAGTAAAACTGCCTTTAACAAGGATTCTAAACCGACCATCGTCACTAAGATTCCAGAGTTCATGGACATCATTGGCCAACGCATGGAGTTCAGTTACAGTGATGTGCGCAAGCTAAATAGGCTGTATAACTGCAGTAGGTGCAGCCCTTTCCATTCTCATTTATTGTTTTTATGATGTCAGTAAAACATTCAATCATTTTATTACACTCATTTATTATATGGCCTATGATACAATAAAGTGCTAGTAACCTCAAGCTGAACTCAAATGTCTAATGAAGAATATTGTTCTTTTGCCTACCTCATTTTTTTTAATCATTATTTCCAGCCACCACCTCTACCTTCATGGACTCTTGTAGTTTTGAGCAGCCCAATATCTGTGGTATGATCCAGGGAGAAGATGCAAAGGCAAAGTGGGTGCGTGTGAAAAGTGTGGATGGTGGTGCAAACACAGACTACACTAACATGGGCCAGTGTAATGGTATGGACATTTATTACACTTAAAAAATATCATTGTAACTTTTATAAGCCATACATTCCAGTGATCATGAGCCTCTACTGATAACACATTCCTTTTTAGATAAGATCGTATAAGCAAATGAGAATGGAATTGATCATTCTTTCAGATTAGTGTTTTTTACTTAATTCTAACCCAATATGACTGTAATGTAACACTAAAATATTTTTATTACAAAGCAAATAATAAATTGTTTGCTTTTTCATTGCAGGTATAGGTTTTTTTATGCATTTTAGCACAGCGACAGGGAACCCTGGAGATAACGCTTACTTGGAAAGTCGACTCTTTTATCCCAAAAGAGGACGCCAGTGCCTGCAATTCTACATGTACAACAGCGGGAGTGCTGATGACCAGCTGAACATATGGGTTCATGAATATACCAAGGAAAATCCTAAAGCGGCGTTGAGACTCATTCAGACATTCCGGGGTAATTTATGCAGTAATGTAAAAATAGTTGCCAATTTGATTTTTGGTTTTGCGACACAGCCTGAACAACAAGCTAGCATTTTAGTCCTTGCAATCGCAAATTTTGCATTATGGCTAACAATTTCTTTTCTTTTCTACAATAGGTGGCCTGAGAAACTCCTGGGAGCTTCACCATGTGACTCTAGATGCATCTCAAAAGTTCCGGGTTGTGTTTGAAGGGGTGAAGGGAATGAGAACATCTCAAGGAGGTCTCTCTCTGGATGATGTCAACCTGTCAGAAACACAATGTCCTCATCATACATGGCACATACGAAATTTTACCAGCCTCCTTGCCACAACACCTGTTGGCTCCAAAATCTACAGCCCGACTTTCTTATCCCCTGATGGCTACTCTTTCCAGATTGGTCTGTACATTAATGGAAAATCAGGCAGTTCTAATAATATGGGCATGTACTTGCACTTGACTTCTGGTCCCAATGATAGCCAACTGCAATGGCCATGCCCATGGAGACAGGCTACCATAGCACTGATGGACCAGCATCCAAATATTCAGCAACGCATGGATAATCAAAGAATGATCACCACTGATCCCAGCAAGACCTCCACCGACTGTAAGAACCAAATAAATTATACTTTTAAAAGAGTTTGAAACAGAGACAGGGATTAGAAGTAGTTTGACCTCCACCACCAACATTTCCAAAAGATTTTCACTGGCTATGATTTCTTGAATGGAATATTCCTATTTAAACTTTTAGCCAAAGAACTTGCATGCTAATCTAGCCTTATTATCTTACATTATAACAAAAATAGAATTATGATGGTACAATATATTTTTGACACGTTTGACAATTATTGTTAAATATATATTGCTGAGAATTTGTCAATGCAGTTCAATACTAATATTACAACTTAAAGCAAAGCCAAGCTTATTTACTAACAACTGCATGGCTAGCTATCAGAAGTGACAAGAAGACATGTTGTTTTTCAAAAATCATGTACAGTGTACAGTGCATCTGAAAAGTATTCACAGCACTTCAAGAAATGTGTTTGAAATCTATGCTCAATTTTGTAAAGATTTGAAACATACTTCTTTTACATCGCCATAATGGGGTATTGCTTGTAGAATTTTGTGGAATAACACATAAAATGTGGAAAAAAAGTCAGGCACTGGGAATACTTTCCAGATGCGCTGTATGCAATTTATACTAGATATCGGTACATTGCAACAATTAATAATTCATATTTCTGATATTCTACTTAGATTATAATTGTTCACAATTACAATATCATTAAGTAAGCAATAAAAACAAGAGGAAAATGGGGAACAAGGCAACGATTTTGAAATTAGAGACTTTATTCATTCCAGGATTGTTTGTAGATTTTTCTCTTTTACTTAAAACACCGGATATTTATTATACCAAATTTCCTTCCTGAAGCTCTGGGAAACATTGAATATTTCTGGGATGACCCACAGAAGGTGGGCAGTCTTGTAAAAAATCCAGACGGTACCTTTTATCACAGAGGACCAGGTACTGGCACCAGCTCTTTCATCACTCACAGCCGTCTAAAGAGTCGGGATTTCATTAAAGGAAGTGATGTCATCTTCCTCCTTAGTCTAGAAGGTACATTTGGGAAACTTATGTTGCTATTAAAATGAATACATTTTAACCTTGTTGGTGTTTACAAAGCATCTTGACACCAAGGTCACACAACATAATTGTTTTTGTTCATCTGCTTTTCTTGCACAGATGTGACTGGACTTTTGGAGACTCAACCTGTACCTCAGGCTGCTGGATACATTGAGGGAAAAAGCTCTTTACCCAGTCTGTCTGCTGTAAACACTACATCAGCTGTGGTTTTTGCTTTTGTAGGATTGCTTACATTGTTGCTTGTGCTTGCGAGTGTGGTGTATGGGGTCAGGAGACTCCAAAGAAGTGGAGAAACAGACGAGAGAGGAAATGTACCAGAAACAGTAAATGGCTGTAAGTGATAAATAAAAATAATGTAATCATGTAGTAATTTATATTGCCATTCTCTGTATTAATTATGATCCTTTTTCCTTTTCAGAAATTCTCCAGCTGGCATACAATATAATGGAAAATAGCCTGGTGGCTCATTCATTTAATCCAACCGAATCTTTGACTTTTAAAATTAAATATAATTGCTTGAAAACATATCTTGTATTTAAACATTGTGCAAGAGTAGTTAAAAAAGGAAGACCCCTTCATAGGTGCTCAAACTATTTATTATTTACCAACAATGAACCCTACAGACAATAATTGAAAATATACAACAATCTCAAATCTGTGATCATGTGTCATGAGTCCATCATTTCCTTTATCGTGTCCATCAAGTCCTTTAATTAAATAAGGAAGACCACGTCTTCAGACACCATGACTTGGTTATCATCCTGCATGCGCTCCAGAAGTAATTGCACCTCCTGCTGATCAAATTCTTCTGACTGGCCTTTGTTAACGTGAGTGAGAAGTTCAGGAATCGGCACGGACTGAGACCTGGTCACCTTGAATGCTTTGAGGAGGGCTGCCTTGAAAACCTTCATCCTGGAACAAGGGTCAATAAATAGTATAGCATAAAACATGACAAGAGCACATCAGGCAGAGAACTACTGTATGGTACAATAAGAGACAAAGGAAAAAGTTGCAAACCCAACCTGTCTTGACTTATGTCTGTTTTCTTCCTTTGGCTACTTCTCTGAGATACTGGTCTGGTTGGTTGACTGGGTTGGGCTATTGATTAAAAAATTAAAAATACAACCAGCTTAATCAAACTAAACCTCAACTGGTAATGATTTTGTAGTAATTTTGACATGTGATTGAGAAATATCTGACTGTTTCCATCTTCTGTAAAGTCATATGGATCATCAGAGTCGTCTGCCATTGTTGAATCCATATCATCTTTAGATACACGAGAACGTTTTCTGTGGATAGAATCAATAAAAATATCTATAAGATTTAAGGCACTATTACTATCTAAAAACTGAACAATCTCAAATCTCAGACCTGACACTTCTTTGGCTTTGGGTCTCCTGGCTCGGAGTTGTGTCCATATCTGCATCCACACCATCTTCAGGAAGCTTCCTCTTTTTATTCTTCTCCAGAATCTATGTAGACCAGTTAGAATAAGCTTTAATTTTTTATAAAAAATTTTTTAAGAAATCTTCATACAATGATATACCTTTTTAAAATAGGCAAACTGCATGAGCTCTAGAGCAGTCTCTGCATCTCCTAACTCAATGTTTTTACTCATGCGGGCTTTAGCATGAGCTGTGGCCAACCTGATCATAGTCTCTAGGGCACGTGCTGTGACGGGCATCGTCTGGAGCCACGTTTCAAACAAAAACACAAAAATAAACAGGACATACAAATCAATGATTGAGTCAGTGAAAATGACTAGAAATTCTTAATGCTATTCTGGATACACACCCTTGCCAGGTCATTATTGACCTGTTCATGGCTTCTCAGTTTGGTGTATTCTTCAGCAATGTAGTCGGAAGCCTCCTGAGTGAGAACTGGTTTCACTAGCTTTGCCACATGTATGTATTTTCTGATAAACTCCATAGTGACAATCTTTTCTCTGAAAGTTTTGATCAGGGGTTAATGAAACAGCATTAATTAAACCATTTTGTTTAAAATGTTCCCACTTTGCCAGCTCTGAGGTGCACAAATAAAACAGACCTTTTCTGTGAAAGTAATGAAACCAGGGCTTACTTTTTCTTTCTGTGGCCATGAAGGACATTGTCCTTTTTCTCATAGATCTGCAGCTCCTGTTCAGTGGCCTCAGTAATGTTTGGGTCCTCTGTGGCAAACACGTCCACTGTGCTTCCCAAAGGCATTGCTATTGTCCACAATAGAAAAGTTGGTCTTGATATAATAGTACACCAGGAGACATTATAGTGCCTACTGGACAGGACAATAATTCACAACCAAAATAGTACATATATAAGTCACATATGCTGGTTTCTCAATATAACTTCCTATTTAATAGACATTGCTTATATTTTGTTTCATTATTTAACTATGTATTATGTATTGTATAGTTATACAGAAGTGATTGGCTAACATCTCTGGATTATGAAAGCATTGATTGTATTTGGGTTTATTGCCATATCAGCTTTAATTGATATTTCATGGCAAATACAAATATTTTTAAATTCATCTTACAAAAATGTCTTAAATTTAGTCCGGGTAAGTGATGTTTTATGATTTAGTCCCAGAGAGTATTGGAAAAGGAAGGAATTAAGTCCCATCAGAAGGGCCCTCTTGACCCCTAACACCAGAAATTATGGCATTCAGATTCTTTGACAAGTGCATCAATTTCCAACAGACCTTATTTATTTTTATTAAATAAACAAGCTCACCTGTCCCTTCCTGCTCCCCTGGAGGTCTGTATCTGTGCATGCGTAGCACATGCTCTGAAATCTCACGATCACTCTCTGAATCCATCTGATCCAGAACAATGAAGAGCAAATCAAATCGGGAGAGTAGAGAATCTTGCAGCCCAATGTTCTCCATAGGGGTTTTATACTGGTCATACTGGCATGGACAAGTGGGGGAGGGACAAATAAAACCCATTCAAATACATTGTTATATGCCAAACACTATACAATTTAAAAGGAGATGTTTACCAGAAGTTAGCATACTATGTCTTACCCTTCCATATACAGGGTTAGCAGCAGCCAACACACTACAGCGAGCATTCAGTCTGGCCTGGATCCCAGCTTTCGCTATTGTGACTCTCCCCTGTTCCATTACCTCATGAATGGCTGTGCGGTCCATGTCAGACATCTTGTCAAACTCGTCAATACACACAACCCCTCGGTCAGCAAGGACCATAGCACCTGCTTCTAACCGGCGCTCACCTAGGAGAGAAGCATTGAAAAATTAGCAAACATTTACAAAAGATCTTAAGTCCTTAATATTTGGTAACCTAACTGGGCTTTTTTTTGGGAAAAACAAACAAACAAGTACAGAAGATATCAGGTTGCAAATTTCAGAATATTAGCCCACAATTTCACTGCATTTTAGTCACCTGTCTCTTGATCAGTGGTAACTGCAGCAGTTAGACCCACCCCAGACGAGCCTCGTCCAGTGGTGGGAATGGCTCTCGGTGCAGTGAACAAGACATATCGCAGCAACTGAGATTTGGCAACTGATGGGTCACCTACAAAAAAAAAAAAAAAGGAGATTTGACTGAATATTCAATGTGCATTACTTTATGTCATGATGATTACAATAGGAACATCACCAGCCCAATGTTATGTATATTAAGTTAAAAGATTACAAACTTATGCAGGTATGCTGTGCTAACCAAGAAAATTATTTTTAAACTCAATTTTCCATTGAATTTTCCATATACCTCAATTCAAAACAAAACGAAGTGTACAACTTCAAGTCTAACCTATAAGCAGGATGTTGATGTCGCCTCTGATACGAGTGCCATTCTCTAGATTGGTCTCATTTCCTCCAAGGAGCAGGCAGAGTATGGCTTTCTTTATGTACTCATGGCCATGGATGCTGGGGGCTAGTGATCGACTTAGGTGCTCAAATATATCCTGAACAACACAACAAAAGCTATGTGTCAATATGCTAAGCAGGGGGCAGCGCAACAATTTTGACCATTAAATAAATCTGTATTGTTTCTTTGCTGCTTACTTTCGAGTGAGCTTTGCAGAACCTTTTAATCTTGGCAACATCGTCAGCAGAAAACGTGGGAACAATTTCTTTGCTCATCAACTTGACATTGTTGGCTAGAAGTATAGTTCTGTATGGAACAAACATGTAATCAAGCTGTAGATTCACAGGTTTGAGACATTAACAGGATTTCTAGCAGTTGAATTATAAACCTTCACATACCTGAAGGTTCCTGAGGTAAACCCCCCTTGTTTAGCAGGTAAACATCTGTACACACCAACTATCTGTACACGATCTCCTGGCTTAACTTTGTCTACAAGATCATCATCAGAAATTATGTCAACTGAGCGAGGAAGTTGTCCGGCAGGAGCTTTTTCTGGCATCTCTTGGATGGTCAAGGTCTGGTGATCCTTATAGGAGCACAACCCAAACTCTGTTTCCAAAGGATTATTCTCATCATCCTATATGTACACACACAAAACAAACAGGTCCACATTTTTAAAACACCACTGGAAGGGGTTGATCAACACTAGCATCACTTACACACCTTGGTTGGGTAGATAGCACTAGAGGGGAATGCATCCAGTGAAGTCAGATCAGTATATTTCCTTTCCAAGGTTTTCTTAGTGGCAGGACAGTAATGAACACTGCGCATGATCTTTGGCCTGACCAGTGAACCTGAGACAGTAGAATAAGGGTAAAAAAAACTGGACTATACCTACATAAAGCAACCTGTGGAGGAAAAATGGAAATATGTAATTAACAAACATATACTTACACTTGGTAACAATGCCCTCCAAACAAATAAGATTTCCCAGAAATCGGGCACTTAGAGTACGAGGGGAGACATGCTTGTTCCCAAAGCTGCCCTCAAAACCAACATGGAACTCGTCAAACTGTTTGGCATATGTTGCATCAATGGAAGCCACCAAGTCTTTCAGAGCTCTCTGGAATGCAACCAACTCACAGAATGCATTCTTTAGAAGTCTGTTAAAAACAAACAAAGAAAAAAAGAAAAAAGAAAAATCAACACCACAGCCTTACCCAAAAACTTTCACTTAACAAAAAAATTCGACCAAAGACTGATGTGCAAATATAATGTGTGACCAATGTGTGTTTGCCAGAAAACATTGGCAATCAAACAAATATCACCACATTATAATTTTTATTTTCACAAAACCTAAGCAGAGTTACTGACTCTTTGGCTCGCT
Organism: Silurus asotus; assembly: GCA_024362625.1. Classification (NCBI taxonomy): domain Eukaryota; kingdom Metazoa; phylum Chordata; class Actinopteri; order Siluriformes; family Siluridae; genus Silurus; species Silurus asotus. Next base: position 2,259,337 of record MU551660.1, read on the forward strand.
TTTCATTCCTTCGCCGCAGGTCATTAATATTGATGATGAGCCGAGACTGGCCCTCAGACACCATACTTCTGACTTTCTCATGGTACACACCCTGGTCTTGCTGTGAAGAAATTCAAGCATTGTCGTGATCGATCAGTGTCCGATAAAAAAAAAGTTAAGGCATTGCAAACATTCATTGTTTCAATCAAGCAATCACCAAAGAAAAATGTAGAGAAATGATACAAATGCCCATGCATATTTGCTCAAGCGCTCACATCATCATCCAGAAAGTCCAGGTATTCTCTTTGCGCCTCTCGTAGCTCAAGATCCTCAAAGCCACCATCCATTTTCCCACAATATTACAGCTCTTAACAATGAAAAAGCATTTTGCTCAGTACCAGTCCTCTATTAACAGCAGCTTTACATGTAAAAGGTAGGCTTTATTTCTTAATGATTTCTTATTGTATTCAAATCATTTGTAGACACAGTATACAAATACTTACAGAAGTATAACTCACATAGCACATGAGGTGAAATTTCTCTTTTAAAAAAAGAGAGAGAGATCATTTTAAACTGCAGGAACTGCTAGAGTTTGCAGGTGTGGGAACCAATCAACTACCTAATTGGGCAATTAACTGTGTATAGCAAAGGCGTCTTCCATTCAGTTTCAAGTAATACCAAAGTCTATGTCTATATATTATTTGTATAAGGAGGAGTATTTTTGTTAATAAAACTACTGTATACAAGACTAAAATGTGAGGGTCTTGCTTGGCATATGGTTTTGCTGCAATACTGATGGCAAAGTACATGACATATAATGCTGTTTTTATTTGTTGTTTAGTGGAGAATTGGTACTTGCATTTAGACTATCTTTTATTTTACTTGGCATGCTTGTGAATTAGAAAAATGAAAGGTTACAGCAAAAATCGTTTTAGTGGATTTTTAAAAGGAATTGTAAAGACTGATACAAATTACTATTCTAGTATCACTGATAATGTCAGTAGGGCCTATGTTATCTCATATTTCAACCAGACAAAAAAGTATGACAGTCCAAAAGTTGCAATCAAATGTAGTCATTGTTTTTAATTGATAAAATTAATCTAATTATATATTTACATGTAAAAAATATTTTAAATGACTAGTTCTCTTTTATAACACCAATGAGATTTTGCATAAAAACAGCTGTCAAGTTTAACGCTGAAACCTGATAACTTATCCATATTTAAAGCAGTCTTGTAACCTTTGTTGCTGTAAAAATATAAATGTACCCTCTGTTACTTATCATTAGGCAATAAACTTTTAAAGGGTAAATATTGCTGTGTATTGTCCAGTGCACTTCTTTTATATATTCTGAATTCACTATTTTAAAGTTTAGATTTTAAGTATAATATTTCAGTGTATACATTTGTAAGGGGATAAGGTTTAGCCTTAATAAGGATAAGGTTTAGCCCCCCCCCCCGTAAATCCCCCCCCCCCCCCCCCCCCCCCCCAATTAATTTTGATTATTAGCTCATTTCATGTATTTGAAATAATTTACATTCCAGTTAATGATAAATATTTTTTTTCTGTCTGTGACTGTTCAATGTTCTTTTAATTGCTTAATGTTATGTTCATTTAAATACATTTTCTGCACTGTTTCTGTGACCTTAGGAAAAGCTGAAGCTTGGCCAATGAGATACCCGTCTGTAGAATCGTGAGATTAAGTGAAAGTACCTGCAAAAGGAGAAATTCTAAGGAGAAATTTTATTTTTTTATGAGCATCCATTTTTTTTCTATCAATATGTACTTTTCTTTTATGATTGTAGAAGTTTTGTTCTTGAAAAATAAACAGACCTAAAATTCGAAGCACACGCGTGGACTTCGTGTTTACCACAATGACAATAAAATCATAAACCCACTCAAACGGATATTGTTTTGTTTCATTGTTGTTTTGTTTCATTGTCATGGATTTATTCTTATTCTTTTTTCATCTATTAATGGACTAGATTGCATGATGGCTGTATGAGAAACTGAGCCCAGTCTACTGGTGTAGAGCATAAAGTCATTGGTTACATGACAAGATACTTTTGGGAACTGTTACATACTTTGGAGAAATAACTAAAACATATATATATATATATATACATTTTAAAATGTACAATTCTGTTCATAGGTTTTAGTCAGGTTTGAAAAAGCTTAAAAATGTGACTGCTTTTAAAAAATAGAAGTGTTGAGTTGATTTTTATTAGTTAACAAAATGGAAAGTATAAACAGCTTAGAAATCAAAATGAAATCAATATTTGTTGTGACTATTTCTAGGTACAGTTTTTGTAGTAACTCGGCAGGTAGGTTGTTCCATACATCTTGACAAACTAACCAGAGATCTTTGTGGATGGGCTGCCTTAAATCCTTCTGTTTCTTAATGAAATGCCAGACAAATTCAATGACGTTGAGGTCAGGACTCTGTGGGGGTAAGTTCTTAAAGACATTGGCTGTATTTTTATGGTTGTTGTCATGCTGCAGAATTCATTTGAGCCCAATCACAGTCTCCCTGATGGTATTGTATGATGGATAAATATCTGCCTGAAATTTCTCCGCATTGAAGTACTACCATTAATCCTGACCAAATCTCCAACTCTATTTGCGGAAATGGAGTAACACCTCCTCAGTATTTCCACAATATTATAATTACTTGAAAGTACAAGTATTCAGTTTCTAAGGTATATAAAGAGTTGGAATGGAAACCAGAAAGCCTGTTGGAATCCTACTCACATATCAGGGTAAACATGAACAGAAAGTAAACCCGGAGTGTAGCCATTTTTACCCCCATACCTCCTGAAGGAAAGTGTAATTAAAACAAATTATTAAAACAATTTAAATGTATATATAAATACTCAATCAGATATTATTTAATATGGTGAATTAAAGTAGTAAGACTAACATTAGTTTATTACATAAATATGTATTGGATCATCTGACTTCAAGTCACTACGTTACCATGATGATATTCACCAAGCATTGCTTGAGATATCACTCGAAAACAAAATAAACACTAGACTGGTGGTTAAAATAAGATTTATTTAAGATTTATCCAGTGTAAGTGATTTTAACATGGACATGGGTATTAACAACCTTATATGTTTCTTCACAGCGTTCCTGAGCATCACCTCAGAAACAACAACTTCCCCAGCTATTGTGCTCTCACCAGAAAAGAGAAATGGCTCTTTAGCAACATAAAAGAAAGCACAAACACACCAAGGCGACCCCTTATCTCACTGAACAACCCTTGCAACAACATAAACTAAGTGTTTATTTGTATATAGCAGACAAATTAAGCGACACTGCGCTCTTTAATAAACTTTGCGTCCAAACTACTTTTAAAAGCGACCGGTGTGAGTTTATATAGTCGCACAGCATAAGCCCCGCCCCTTCTGCAGGTGCGACTCGAATCACGTGACAAAAACTCCGGCAGAAGCGGTCTCGGATTTTGACCGAAAGTGGCTGTTCACCTCCAACTCGGAAACGGAGATTTTGAGATTGTAACTCGACCCAGATGAGCATATTATCATCATTATTATTATTATCAACAACATCATCATCACTAGTAAGTGTTTTTTTTCCCCCTCCTGCACCTGTTCAACTGCTCCGTCTTTGGTGTAGTTTATTGTATAACTTGAGACTGGATTGCGGATATGTCCGGCATTTTTCTTTTCACAATGTTTCCTGAAAATCATTTGCTTGTAGTGAATAATCCTCAAAAAACCCACAAAACAACAAATGGCGCGTGCACAACAGGTTTCATTTTCATCTAAACGTTATCAATTTACAATCTTCACTTTTTCATTATGTTCGCTTTTTTATTCGTCTCAGATTGCTTTGTCAAATAGAAGAGAAAAGTTTGACATGATTGTTCCCTGCTTTGTGGTTTTAGTTATGAGTGAGTCCAGAACCCAGCGTGGACCCCGAGAGAAGCACGGAGGAGGCCACAGAGAGCGTCAACAACAACAACAACAACAACAACGACATCACCGACCGCATCAAAACACGCGACCATCCTCCAACAGCAGGTGTGTATATGTACAGACTAATGCACTTTTACCAGAATATCACTTTTTTATCACTGTTTTTTTTTTTTACCCCAATATTCACCTCAATCTGGAGTCTTCATGATCACATTTTCCAGCTCTTTCATACCCATGGATAGTTATTTTGGATAATGGACGCCAGGAAGTTTATAACATTCTCCCCCCCCTTTCTTTCATTTTTACAGCCTTGATCTTATCAGACAAACAACTGAACTTTTTAACCCTCTAGTATGTTGTTCTTGAAAACAAAATGTACAAAAATGTAAAGAAAAAAAAAGCACTGTTATGACCATTTGTTTCAATCGTATTCTTTCTAGTGTCCTGGTATCACTATTGATGCTTTAAATATAACCTATTTTCCAACAGATCATCTGCTAGATCCCAGTACACCTCTAGAAACCAGTCATCCCATTCCCAGCATGGGAGAAGGCCAACATCAGGAGATGTCCATGGGTCAAAGTGTGCCCACATTTGCTCCAGAAGGGGTGTGTATCAGAAAATCAGGTGTAGATTGGCAGTGTGAATTTATCCATCTTGAGCAGAAAAAAAAAAAGGCCGTATCAATTTCACAAAAGATAATTTTTCTCAGCAATTGTATTAATGTTATACATAGTATATGATTAAATTATGTATTTAGTTATGCTATGTATATCATGAAAATGAAACTCAAATCACCATAATACAGAGTCAGTGGCAGCTTAATTTTTTAATGCATAAAAAAATAAACGCTGTGACTAAAATAAGTGCGGGAAATTATCGTTGTTTTCATCATCACAGTGCGTAATACTTTCCTGCACCTTCGCATTTTTTTTTCTATGCATTGATAAATGCAGCTGCCAGAATGAATGAATTTATTCAAATTTAAAATCAATGAATTTATTTAATAATTTAAAAAAAAAGCAAAAGTCAATAAAATAAAAATATAAAATGTAAGTTGTTATTCTTCCTGAACAGCCCAGTACCAAACTAAACTGGTCCGTGCCAAACTTTGTACTGGTCCGAGTCCTGGTGATAGGGCATTGCTGATCTAGAGAGTATCTTATGTAGTGTTATACAGGGTGAAGTGGAAAATAAATAAAGAAAAAAGGAATAATCGAGTTTTATATATGAACATATCAACATTACGGTTTTCAGTCAGTAAGTTTTGAGCTCGTGTTCCGTCATTTTCATTGAATGTAAAGGAAGTAAGCAGAGGTGTGTTTGTGTAGATGTTTACAGCACAAGTAGTTCCATCTCGGCTCACACCACACCCTACGATACTGCGTATGTTTCCTTTTTCCTTTAAGCTGGTTGAACTTGTTTTGCGCTCTCTGCTTGCAGCAGAAGGATTTATAAATATTGATTTTCTACGCTCCAACACATCCGAACATTCCTGTACTATTATTTACAGTTGGTTGCAATTCATAATGTTGTAAAATTTTTTTATTCATTTGACAGACTCATATATTTTTATTCATAAGTGCATTATTCCACTTTGTGTGTTCCAGGAATTGTGCTGATGTGCGCATTTTTGTGCAACCTTCTGGTGTTGTTCTGTGTCGTGGCTGCTTACGTGACTCTATCGGGCATGTCGGCTATGAGTTTTGCAAGCGGCGGGAGTTTTGCTGACGCCATCATCCCGTTCGAAGGGACAGAGCTCCAGCAGGTGCGTGATCTTGATATGCAGTTTTCACAAATGAGAGCTCCTGGAATCTATGGCGGCCTGGCATTCAGCATCACGTTTGGCGTACTGTCTCTCTTAATTGTCATGTCTGGCAACAAGCCTGCCCATATGCTTTCCCGGAAGATCCTGATTGGTCAGTTTGCATTCCAGGCGATTGGAGCAGTGGCTTATGTCATTGCAGTGGGCCTGTATTTATATTTTGTGATAAAAGTGAACTCAACAGACGTGTGTTTATTGCGCGAGCGACTGTACGCCCGTAACGGACAGACCTGGATGAACTGCAGTGTGAACGGTGCAGATGCAGCTGTGGCATTGTTTGGAATCATAGTGACCATTTTATATGCTATCGGAGCCGTGCTTACTGGTAGAACAATTTACCATGTGAACCGGTATGTTAATGCTCACAATAAAGCACAAAAACCTAACCGGCCAGACAATAGCCAGGACACACCACTTGAGTCAGGCATCTATATATAAACTTCAGCCCAGAGTGTGGTTGATGTTGAATATGATGTTGTCTTTTTTAATATTTTGTAAAATATTTTAACATATGATGATGTTTAAGAAACATTTTACTACACTATGCTTAAAATGTATTTTGTACATCCATATTTGACTAAATCTATAATGTGAATGAGTAGGTAAATATATTAAGTTTAAATGTTAAAATACACGCTTATTGTATAGATTTTTGCTAGTTTGATTTAATGTTGTAACCGCTAGGAGGCAGTATACACTTGTTGTTTACACTGGTTTAAATACTTGTTTTGTTTTTTTTAAATAATATGATGTCTAGCTATGACTGCCTAATGTCAATCAAGGGTTCTTAAACTTTTTTGCCCCCAAGGACCTTTTTACCTGTTAAAAAATTATAATCGATTAAAAACTATAACATTGAATAAATACAGTTTTATAAACCTTCAATCTATTTATTTTATTTTTAACTTTCCACCACATCCAAGTTGACACTTTGTTCTCTCTGAGTTACTGGGTCTTGAATTAAGCCTTTTCAACTGAAGTGACCAGTATAATTATTAAAAGGGTGCAATGATAATAATAATAATAATAATAATAATAATATATATATATATATTTTTTTTTTTTTTACTCCGAACTTTGTGTGCTGTAGAACACCTGCACAGGGCCCTGAACTTAACCCACTAAACTCCTGGGATGAACTGGAACACTGACTTTCCTGGCATGCGTGCATCATTGCATGAATTCACAAATGGTTTTGTGGTGGGTTTCTGCCACTCCTACAATCCAATAGGAGGTCTTCCCCTGAAAAAAATGGTTCTCTTGTGATATCCCTAGACATTAAGACAGAAGCTGGTGTACTTCAGGTGGAAATATGTTTACTTTTTATTGTTAACCAATTGCTAGAGCCGCTAATATCCATGGGACATACTTTGAGACAGCTGAAATTCCCAGCAATGCAAGTTTTTTGACTGATATATAGACAAGGTAAAAAAAACAAGCCAGCCCCATATGCACAAGCGGTTTCAAGTTTGTCCCTTTATATCTTTCAGTTTAAATAAATAGTTGATGAATGTACAACATACACAAAATTTCCAGTACTTTTATAAAGCACTATACATAAATGTATTTTAAATGGAGTCTCTGGTATAATCTAATCTGCTCACTTACTATTATGGCCTGAACAGTTACCAAAGGTGTTCCATAAATGTTGTGTTTCATATATTTCCATTGTGGATGAATGTTCAGTAAATGTAATCATTTAAAGAATGACCTCACTGTTTTCTTTCAACACAATAATAGGCATATCACATTTTAAACACAAATCAAAGTGAAAATCCATGTCAATGCTAAGCAGAGCAGAAAAGATTTTAACATGTTTGGATGATATTATAGTTTCTATTCAAGTCAGTCTTTTTTTCGCAGCCAAGTTACAAAAGAAACAATATAAGCTCAAGCCACAAGCTAAAAAAAAACCCCTTGAGAATCCTGCTTTAAAAATGTTTTTTTTTTTTTTTTTTTTTTTTTTTTGTGTGATGCAGGGTTAGTTTTCAAACTCTGGGGCAGTTCTTGTCCCCCCTGCTTTAATAATGATAAACTAGAACTTGTCAAAAGGTTTTGAGACTAGCGTGCCACAGATATGGTCACTTTATTTCAATTCAATTAGTTTTTATTTGTATAGTGCTTTTAACAATGCACATTGTCTCAAAGCAGCTTTTCACAGATAATGTGCTGCTAAAAATTAAGATGTTCTGTGTAAGTGTAAGTTTGTCCCTGATGAGTGAGCCGGTGGCGACTGTGGCAAGGAAAAACTCCCTGAGATGGCATAAAGAAGAAACCTTGAGAGGAACCAAACACAAGAGGGAACCCATCCTCATCTGGGTTGCACCGAATGTCCATTTATTGCAGATAAATGATGTTGCAGGGTACATTGATGATGATTATAAGCAAACTGTAGTCCTAAATCAATGAAGCAGACTGTTGACATTACCTACAGTCCAAATCTTAAAGTTCCCGAAGTTGAAAGATCCGTGGAGGGGCAGGAACAGTGGTAACTGGAAATCAGGAGCATGTTTAACTCGACCGAGAGAGAGAGAGAGGTTTGACAGGAAGAGAAGGATATGGATTATTATGTGTCCTTATTGTTGTATGAAAGTTAAAGACACTGTGCAGTTGGGGACTCCGGCAAGACTCGCTATGGCAGCATAACTAAAAGGAAGATCCAGAAGGATAAGAGACGACACACCACACCACCGTCAACAAACCTGAGTGAACGTGTAAATGTGAGGGGACGACAGCATACAAATATCCCAGTTCACCAAACACTCTATATCCATGTTCCCTCCAGATCTGAGCCTTTACCTATGAAAAATCTACTGATAAAAGGCTTGACTAAATAAATATGTTTTCAGCCTTGACTTGAACACTGAGACTGAGTCCCGAACACTTATTGGAAGGCTGTTCCATAACTGTGGGGCTTTATAAGAGCCCCCTGCTGTAGTCCATTATTAGAGGTACCAACAAATAGCCTGCACCATTTGATCTAGGTAAGATTGGAGGATCATACTGGTACAGAAGTTCACTCGGATACTGCGGTGCGAGACCCTTAAGTGCTTTAAACGTCAGTAGTAGTATTTTATAATCAATGAGAGATTCAATTGGGAGTGTAGACTGATTAAAACGGGTGATGTGGTCATATTTTTTAGATCTAGTGAGGACTCTTGCTGCTGCATTCTGAACTAACTGAAGCTTATTTATGCACTTACTCAAACACCCAGACAGTAAAGCGTTACAGTAGTCTAATCTAGATGTAACAAAAGCATGAACTAGTTTTTCTGCATCTTGTAACGACATCATATTTCAAATTTTTACAATATTTCAAAGGCAAATAATGCAATCCTGGTAATATTGTCCACTTGAGCCTCAAAGGAAAGATTAGGGTTGATAATCACACCAAGGCTTCAGCTGAAAGTCCTTTCTTAGATGCCAGCCTGTCAATAGAATTCGCTCGAGAACCCAGTCTGCCCCCCCTGGGGACGAACTGACTGTACACAATGCCACGGATGTCGGGCTGCGGTCGTGCTGCAGACCTACCTCGCCATGCATCTAATGGTCAGGTGTCCACATACATTTGACCAAATGGTACATTTTATTAGCCATTTATTCTGACCATACAATACATGTCTGTACTAACAATAATAAAAGGACAACCACTAAATATACCCGGTGCAAGGACATGTTTTGGAAAACCAGACATTTCTGCATTGTTCAATTTATACTTTATAAATAATAATTTTTGTAAAAAATACTTTATTTTATAATATCTAAAGTTTTTTTTTATTATTTATCTGCCACAGTGCCATGTATTCCACAATGGGACACAATAAGTCTTGTTCTAATCAACATCACATTCACTTATATCTCCTTCCACATCTGTCAGAATCACTTCACACAGTTTATGCTATCTTTTTTTTTAGCCTTTTGTTCACCCACTAAATTTTCATATTAATGAATGTATAGCTTGATAAATTAACCTGCTAATATATAATAAAAACTTCAAATGAACTCAGTTGAAATTGTACTGTACACAGTAAAATATGTATCGCTATAAAAGTACTCTCTGTATTGCAGTTATCATATGACTCAGAGAAATATTATAGACAAGAGGTGTGTCCTTTAATCTTGAATTCTTTGCTTTAGTCATACTGAGAACAAGTGCTGACAGCAGAAGAACACGCGCACACGTACCGAATGCTGGCCAAAGTGCATGTGAGCTGTAGTATGTAGCGGACAGTGCGTGTTCCTCTTTTTTGTCCTCCCCTATCCTTCTTGTTTTTCCTTTTCTTTTTGTCTTCTTTACTGCCTGAATATAGCAGATGTTCTTGTAGGACTGCACACTCTGTAATCTCATTGTCCAGGTAAGCTCTATGTAAAGAATTTAGCATAAAATATGAACTTTGTACTATTTCAAATATTGGTTTATTTAAAACAAGATTCCACTAGTGCTGAATGATAACGTAGTGATATACGTGTTGATAAATGATATATGCATTAAACACTTTCTTTCTGTCATATGTGAGCTACACAGCCTTACTCTGAAGAGAAAAATGACAGTGTGGAAAGAAAATGCTTAGTTCTTTTCTTTCTTAAGGTGTGACTGGGCTGTAGAGATCTTGCCAAGGTGACTTAAGTCAAACTGTGTTTTTATTACATTCCAGACACATTATGACTATCTTGATACACTTTATGACATACCTTATACCACAATTCAGAGTGTGTGAGGACATGTTTTCATGTAAATCTTAAAGCAATATTTAATGGTCTGCTTTTAAAGAATTTAAACAACACAAACATGTTATAAGAATTAATGTCTATTTAATGACCATATAATGTTCAATAAGTATTTTAGTGAATTGCTTGATTTTTCTACTGATGAAATCTTACATAGATATACCATAAAAATAAACATATAATGGCAGCTACTGTATGTTGAAGACATGGAACACTGGAGCTTGTTTCTTTATATTTTTGGTTGCTTTAATATTTGCTTTAGCATTGACCTGAAAAACCAGATAGAACATTTTAAAGTGGTGTGAACAGGAATTCGCTTTGCTTTATCACTTCTCAAGGAGACTGCAGCAGTGCTTTATTCCTTTAGGATCTCTTACTCAGATGTCCTCATAGATTCACTATGCTCAAACAGATCAGTTGTAGATTGCTAACTGGAAGAATCGAGCATTCTAGAACCTTGAATCCAACATTGGTGGGCCATCAGGGCCAGCAAAGCCTTCTCTGCTGGCCTAAACACTATCAGAAGCACTGACCTACATTTACAACCTAAATTCGAATATTTGTTCCATGAAATTGTATTATTTTATTCCCAACAGTTTATTCTCTTCATTTCGTAGTGTTTCTCTTGGCTGCACTGCTTCCAGTACATGTATGTGGATGTTCGATTTTTTGTCCAATCAGATTTCAGCCTTTATGTGCTGCAAAGTCAATCTAATCTGCCCAGGGCTTTCAGAAGCAGTAGTGCTGGCTGATGTACCTTAGACTATATTAGCAATGGGTCTGTTTTTTTAACCAATCAGATTTCAAAATCGCCTCACAGGCCAAAAAGCAGCTAAACATCGTGAGGAGGTTGGCCAACCCTGAAGCTAGCTAACATGTCTCAGCCTGGGAAAGAGTTTGTCACCACTTCCAGACCAGTGAATACGAGCGGTACCACTGGCTTACAGCCTCTGAGGAGTGGTGCAAATTGAGTATGCATCTCTGGAGTATTTGATAACTTTAAAAAAAAATGTTTTTGTCATGTTATTAGACAAATATTGATTCTGCACTGCTCCAGATGATGTAGGTGGCACAGTTGTGTTGTAGTTAAGAGTTTTGGAGTTGTCTTCACTGGGCTTCTTGCTTCAGTAAAACTGGTATTCACCCTCCATATGTGAAATGCCTGTCTCTGTAATGCCACGCATTGTTATATTGCATTTTTGTATAGTAGGTTTATGGATGTGGTAAGGGAAGACATGCAGGTGGTTGGGGTGAAAGAGGCAGATGTACAGGACAGGGGGGTATAGAGAAGGATGATCCACTGTGGCGACCACTAATGGGAGAACCCGAAAGAAGAAGAAGAAGATTGATGGTTTCTATAATTGTGACATGATAGTGGTGGTATTAAGAGGTAGATTATGTCGGGTCAGTCCCCACTGAAGGCCCAGGTACCAAATGCACGGCCCGCCACTGGAATCCAATATTTGTTGTGTCCTCAATTCCACACCAATATCCAAATAATCTAACATTAAATGTCATTGAACGCTGGTGTGTAAGAAAATAACCTTTGAGCTTTTTTTTTTTGATACCAACAGTGAAAACAGACTGACAAATCACTTGTTTTTTGTCTCTGATTAAATTCAATTGTAATAATTGTAATTGCTGTAGCCGATTCACTTCAAAATCAGTTTCTGTTTAGGATGGTTTTATAGGGTGTATTCTTCGTTAATGTATGCTTCAAGCCAGCTGGAAACAATCTGGTCTGGTCCTCTGGATGTTTTTTGTACCAATCTGTGTAAACTATAGTCTGTAAGATATTCAATCCAGCCCAACTAGCAGTGAATTGAGTGGTGAATTTCAGGGTTGAGTTTTGCTTTCACCTATATTGTCTTTTAACCCTTATGGTTTATCATATGGATGAACTCAAAAGAGCATGTTGTTATTATTATTTTTTAGATAGTTCAATGATGGCAGAAGAATGCGAATTTGACCTGAACTACATCACCGAGCGCATAATTGCTGTATCTTTTAATCAGTCATGCCCAGAGAAGACCTACCTACACAACTTACACAACATCACGCAGATGTTGCAGTCCAAACACTCAGACAATTACATGGTGAGGACAGTTTTATAAAAACACAGATTTTTTTGATGAATACATTTGCATTGTCTTTGAGACTGTACAGTTGGCCAAATATTTGCTTCATTAACTTATAGAATATAAGAAAGTCTTGTGTTTTTCCTGATGGCAGGTTATTAACCTTTCGGAGCCCAGGGAAGAACTAAGGAGAATAAACGCCAGGGTAAAATCTACAAAACAGTTGACAATATATATATATATATATATATATAAATCCAATCTCTGCATGTGCTACGTTCATTTATATCTGTGTGTTCTCTCAGGTACTGGATGTTGGCTGGCCAGAACAGCATGCTCCAACCCTGCATTTACTGTGTTATATGTGTAAGAGCATCGAAACATGGCTCAATACACACAGCGAACATGTCGTCCTGCTACACTGCAGGGTAAACCCTCAACCCATCTTTCTGTTTCTTTCATATCACCTTTCATCCAGGTCTTGCTTGTAAACTATTGTATCATTAAAGCTCTATTGATCAAAGGCTAGGTTCGGATTTATTGCCTGTGTCAGAATATGAGTACAAAGACAATGTAGTTAGCATGTAGTTAGCATCCAAGCAGCAATGCAAATATCAAATAAATAAAATAAGGTTATAGTGCAATAGTTATGGTAACAGTGTACATGTAAAGCTAAACAGTATGATGCATAGCAGTAATGCAAATAGCAAATTAAGTAATATGTAGTAAAGATTTATGGTGAAATAAGTTCAGATAAGCAGTTCACAGGTAGAAGCAAGAATGCTGAATGCTTTCTCATAGATGCTTTCATTCCATAGAAAAAAGTACGTAACAACAAAAGCAGTTTTTTCCTACATGTAGCATGTTATGCTTGCTTAAGTCAGTAAATTCTAGTGCAAGTGTTAGCCAAACAATGTTAGCATCACAGAGGTTATTCTGTTTGAATAAAATGGCTTCACCTTTTACAAAATATCTTTCATTATAAGGTTTTTATTGTATTGGTAATGCACTTTCAACAGTAAACACAACTGGCACAAAGCTGCTTTTATTATGAATATAGCTTTATTTGTAATGATCAAGATGGCACGAGAAAGAAACTCAAAATTAATCCAATATCCTGATATGACTGAGGAAAAATTTGCATTTATTTTTATACAAAAAGACATATCTGGGGAGCATGACCTACTTTATAAACTATTAGATGTGATCTATAACATTGGTAGAGATATTGTACTTCTATGATGCACTCTTAAGTGCTGAGTCATATGCACAATCTCACATTGTTTCTTTAATAGGGCACAAAAGATCGGATCGGAGTGATCATTTCATCCTATATCAACCTTCCAAGCATCTCTAGCAGGTAAAATGAACATAACACATTTATTTTAGCAAGCGAAACAAAAACATTTTTTAGCAAAATTAGGATTTTATATGTATACCAAGCACATTTCACAAAAACTAAGAGGGTAATAAACAGGGATAAGTTAGTATTAATATTTATTGATTTTATGTAATATGATATATGTTATTTTCATAACGAAAAGCAAATGAGCTTCATTGCATAAAATGTCTTTTAAGACTAGTTTTGGATTTAACTTTTTTATAGTAACACACAATTCTACCTGATAACATCGTTCTCTGTAGTTTTATAATGAATTGATCAAAAGTACAATATCAATCAACTAGTAACTAATAACAAATAACCTGACATTAGCAAAAAACAGGGAAAAGAACTTAAATAAATATTGCCTGGTAATGTAAGCAAATGAGCAAAACTTACCCCAACATTAAATTTTCCAACTTAAATGGAAATTGTGAATTCTAGCAAGCAAACAAGGTCATCTTGTTTTATACGATTCTTGAAGTGACATCATATTAAAACCATTAATCAAGAGTAAAAATATGTAATTGTTGTAACAAAATACTTAAATGAAAGTAATCCCCTGATATAAATATAAATATATTTTGCATAACACATTATTTTTCATATTAAGGAAAGTGTGTTTAAGAGGTCAGGGATAAGAGGCTACTTGGATGAACTTTGAGCCAAAGTTTTGTTTTGTTTGTGGGAGGGTTGCCATGTGATTTCCAAATGCCTGCCAGCTCCATAGCTAACATGAAAGCTCAATAATGCACCAGTTCTTAGCTTATATCATAATACATATCCGATATTAATGCATCAAATGTACAGTATTGTAAATGCAAATTTTTAGCTACCTGTAAGCATTTCTACATTGTCTATCCATTGATTTCTCATTGCATATAATGTAATCTCTTCCTCCCTCTCTCTCTCTCTCTCTCTCTCTCTCTCTCTCTCTCTCTCTCTCTTTCTCTCTCTCTCTCTCTCTCTCTCTGTCAGTGATGAGAAGGCTTTAGACTGCTACACAATGAAAAGGTTCTACAGTGATAAGATGGCTTCCTTCTTGACTCCATCCCAAAAAAGGCAAACATTTTCTCTCTCAGTATTGTGTATGCTTTTTTTTTATTTTTTATAGTAAAGCAACATAAAAAGAAACAGGAAGTTTAGGCTTCTTACAGCAGCAGATCAGTCATAGGAGTAAAGTGGCATAAAGGGGATCATTTTAAACATGTGATTTGTGCATGTTCTGTGTGATACGATTATGACACAGAACATGCATTATACAGTAGTATTTCTACTTGATTTTCTCTGTGAAGTAGCCCTTTAGCAAATCCAAAATGATTATAATTGTATCAAATTATAAAAGCGCTACCATGAATGGGACAAAGAGCTTTTACAGCTGCCCCTAAACATCTCTTGCATGTTGCACTTATCTCACAATGAGTTCAGATACTTTTAATTGCACTCGCTTAGCATTTTTTCGTTTGTGTGTCATCATTTTCAGATGTAAAAGCAATTTCTTTGTGTTTTGCTTTGACACTAAAAATGTTTCAAAACAAGAGATTTCTCAGTAACATGGCATTTCAGTTATCCAATGTATGTAAAAAGAAAAACTAAATTGTTCGGTGAATGTTCTAGAAAATTAAATGTTATTATAAAATAAATAAAAAAATCTTCATGTTAGTAATACACTGGTATACTGTATAAGGAAGTAAACATTTTGGATAGTGTATCGGAAAATAATCCATTGGGTGATAACAGGAAAAATAAACAGTGACTGAAGTAAGATCTGTAAATAGATAAACTATAATATAGTCACAACATGCAGTATAACAGATGAGGAACTGTTGTTTAGGTGACTAAGAATGTAATGAAGGATGTGATCAGACTGTCAGCAAGAACAGTCATTCCATAATACACCAAGATTAATATTTGAGTCTGGTTGCCACGCATAAGCCTGTCATTACAAAGATAAATGCACAAGCAGGCACAGTGCGGGTCTGAATCCTGCAGTGGCAGGCCATCAGGGCCAGCAAGGTCTTCTCTCCTGACCTAAACACCACACACATCTGAATCATTAACTTACATTTTAATATATTCTACCATTAAAATGATGCATTAAATTATTTCCATTAATCTATTATTTTCATTTTATAGTGTTTCTCTCAGTTTATATGCAATTATATCTTACATCACATGTTGCCAAATCTGCAATGAGGAATACAGCTTGCACCCCAAGCATAAAGTGCATGTTTAATCCTGTACGCCACTGGAATGCTTTGTTATTGAAGGGCGTTCGATTCTGCCCACTTGTCCACTCAGATCACATGTATAATTTCACTCAGTCCATGCAAATTTGCAAAAATATTACTGAAACAGATCATAGTAACTTATACTCAGCATTTGAACACCACCTAGATCCCTAACTTGGCCACTGTTCAAACCGTAGCCAAAGTAAAAAATACAGTAGTTTTCCTTGTGAGTGGTGGACAAAGTACACAAAGCCTGTACTTGAGTAAAAGTATAGATACAGTAGGTAAAATATGACTCCAGTAAAAGTACTACCTTTAAACTTTTGATTGAGTAAAAGTACAAAAGTATTCATCTTTAAATTTACTCAGCAGTCCACAAATTTGCATACATTTCTGAGAGCTTCATTTCATGTATAAATAACACTCTAAATGCTTTTATTGAATACGTTGAAAACATTGAAGTTTCTTAGATTATTGTATGATTTCTGTATGTATTGCATGCTTATATTATCTTATATAACATATTTGGTTCTATGGTTGTACAACTTTTACTAGTTTACTAGTTAACCAATAGAGAAGTGGAATAGTGGACTTTTATTTGTTTTTCACATAATGTAGCCTTTCAAAATATTCACTGAAATGTTTAGTAGCTTCTCTTAGGTACTTTGCCCCCTAAAATTGCCCCAATTCTACTATTAGAGTATGAAATTAATAATTAGAAGGAATAATACCATGTTTTTAATCAACACATATGTTATAGCATCCAAAAGCTCACAAAAATAATGACATGGTCCAGGCTGAATTTTTGTCAGAGGAAAGGATTATAAAAAATCACTGCAAGGTTATTGTTCATGGTTTTTAGTTTATCGAATTATAAAATGTTTCTATCTTGAAAGGAGTGCTCTCTTAGAGTATAATTTCCCCCCCCATCCACAATGGCTCAATGGATAGTTTGCCAAGGATAAAACTCATGTATATTGTATGCTATTGCCTTCAGAATTACTCAGTTTGAATCGAGTCAGAAGTTGAAGTTGAACACCTGTAGGAGATTTTGCTATGACATTTTTCTTCCACCACGTTCAACAAAATGAGAAGTGAGGGAATAACGTTTGAAAGAAAGCGGTTCCGTCTCTCGAGTACAAGTCCAGAACCTGTAGAATATTTATATTATATATATTATATATTTGTAATAGTGTTTTGTGTCATAAATCAGTTTCCCATCCCTTTCTTTTTTAAGCAGCAGATATTTAACCTGTGTCTGTTAATATGGAAAGAATTTCACTGCAATGCTATGAAGAGATTGATGGTAGTATGTGTGATTCAGGTATGTGCAGATGTTTGGCAAGCTCCTGGCCCATCAGATTAAGATAAACTCCTCTCCTCTCCTCTTCCACTTCATCTCTCTGAAGAACATGCCAAACATGCACCCCACAGGCAAGAACTAAACACACTCGCAGACACAGACTCATTAGTATTAAACTGTATTAAATGTCTACATTTCTGCTTCTTAAAGCATGCATTTATTATTTTTTTTTTTAGTATGCAGTCTATTTATGAAAGTATACCAAGACATGCAGCTGGTGTGCACCACCGGAATACAGTAAGATACTCACACATTACACCAAAGAAATGATCACGTGTGGCGAGGTGGCACCATCGTTAAATGTATTTGACTCTCAGTCAGGTCTCTGTGGGTCAGACGGACAAAGTGTATTTTGCTCTGGAACCACCACAGCTTCTCAAAGGAGACATTGTGGTGAGTTAATGACACGTCTTATCTGACTACTCACTCATACATTGTCAGCATTTTGGAGCAGTGCACCACAG
This sequence comes from Silurus asotus, assembly GCA_024362625.1. NCBI lineage: Eukaryota > Metazoa > Chordata > Actinopteri > Siluriformes > Siluridae > Silurus > Silurus asotus. Next base: position 2,277,327 of record MU551660.1, read on the forward strand.
TTTTAACATTTCATTTAGATTGTGTAAGTGATATTACAATGAGATTTTTTTGCAGATTGTATGCTATCATAAGAACGTCACACAGAAGAGCAGAGAAGCTGTGTTTCGCATACAGTTTCACACAGGCACTCTTCATGGGCACCCCACCGTCTTCCACAAAAAGGAGCTTGATCTCGCAAACAAAGGTACTTGTCAGTCTGAAATGCACTTACAAGGAGAACAAAGATTTCCAGTTGTCTTTCTTTGTGGTGTGGCATACAAAGAAATGCAGGTGTAACAGAGGGATGAAATGTTAAACATACTTACAAAATGATTATTTTAAAGACTGTATGATGACATGCCACTTTCATACATATTGCATAATGAAACATTTTAATTGCATTGCAAAAAAATGACAGCTGAGCCCATCATCATTTCTAGGATATGACCTGACTCTCTCTGGAAGCCTCCGCCATCTTCTTTTTATTTTTTAACACTAGTAATATTCTGGCCTGAGCTCATAATTCTTTAAAAGATTCATTGCAAAACAAATGTCAAGGAGCTAAAAACTATTTAGGTTGTTCCAGACTGGATAACTGTGTGTAATATTTTTTATTTTTTTTGTACTGTACAGTGTTGTGTGCGAAGGTAAGGGGTAAGGGTTAGGCTTATAATAGGATCCAGGTTCAGCTGCAACACTTTGAATCTTTGTAGCAATGACTAACTTATACAATATGCTTGATGCAGTGTCTCTGCTTCCTGTCAAGGAATTGGGAAGTGTTTTTGACCAAGGCAAAAAATCTTGGGCTCATTGAGAAAGAAAGTTCTATAGTCTGTGCCTAAGATGGCATACTGAAGTCCTACTATAAAGTAGATTATTTCTTACTGCTCTCGCAATAACATTCTTGTACAAAACAAGTGTTTCATGTGTTGAATAAAGTCATGAACTGTACAATATTTGCAGTGTCATTGAGTAAAAGAGTAAAAGAGCTGAAGATGTTGAGGTTTTCGTTAGGAGTGACGAAGATGGACAGGGTTAGAAACGAGTTTATTAGAGGGACAGCGCTTGTAGGATGTTTTGGAGACAAGGTGAGGGGGACGCGATTGGGATGGTTTGGACATGTGAAGAGGAGGGGCATCGGGGAGAATGCTGAGGATGAAGCCACCAGGAAGGAGGAAAAGAGGAAGGCCAAAGAGGAGGTTTATGGATGTGGTGAGGTGTAGAGGACAGGGGGGTATGGAGACTGATGAGCTGCTGGGCGACCCCTAATGGGAGCAGCAGACAGAAGATGATGATGAAGTTACATCCATATTTTAAAAGATGGGTCCACATAGCTAGAATGCTATTATCAAATTCTGAGCAGATATCAGAATTAACAGCAAGCATGATTTGCTGGAAACCATCAATACCACCAACTCAGTGGCGGCTACTGGTCTGTCAGAAAGGGGAAGCTCATTTTCGGCCTACATCATAAAATTGTCTATTTATTTAAAAGTAAATTCTGCCCTACGTTCCTTTTCAAGAAAATGGTCTGTGACCCTGTCGTACCAACTAGGAGTCTTTTCAAGTGACTTGACCAGTGTCCTCTTAATGGCCCCTAGAGCTAGGCTGCTTAAACGGCCTTGGCCCATTGTGTTTCAGGTGTAGGACTTGAGTCCTTCATTCCTTCATTCAATGAATGAATAAATGAATGAATGAATGAATGAACGATCTAAAAAAAATATATTAAACTCTGTAAAACTGAAACAAGAAATGTGGTGTATAATTGTGTGAAATGTATGATGAAAATCAAGCAATTTCGCCAAGCAAATATCAAAGAAATAGGTTGCAGCAGTTTTTATTTCGACTGAACTTGAGAAATCCGCTCTGGGACTGAGCGCGAATAGCTTCAGTGATTCCTTATAGTACAGAATCGCTGTCAGTCAAAAGGAGATGCAGTCTTTCGACAGACCCTCCAATCATCACGCAGAAGCTCGGAGTCCGGGCCAGCCCACTCCCCATTCACCCTCAGAGACGCTGAGCGTCCGTGGGCGGGACAAAATCGCAGCGTTTATCCAATTACCGTCTAGTTTCGAAGCGCTGAAAAAAACCATACAAGAAATGACTATAATGTATATAGTAAAGACCCGGACTGTTTTGCTTATACAGCATCTGTATAATACATGACATCATTATATTATATCTAAATAATACACTGTTCTTAATAGATTTCTACAGCAGCATATACATTTTTAGAAATAAAAAATGGCTAAACTTAATAAATGTATTTATTTTCTTATTAAAGAAGCCTGTAAAATATTTTAACACTGTTTACTTACACTGTTACTGAGTCAATACTATAACACTTCAAAATGCCGTCCTTAGAAGGAAAGTGAAAGACATAGCATTCATAGGTGCGTATGCAACAGTAAAACAGTAAAAATATGACACTGTCTATTCCTAACACAGATCCCAGATTTTTGGAGGAAACAGAGGTGGAGGTAGTTTTCTCAGAAAATATGGCTCAAATTCCAGGTTTTCCACAAGGTAAGCATTTTAATCTTGCCATCCTAATTAGTGATAATTAATTGATTAAATTATAATCAAGTATAACGCAAATTGCTTTGGTTGTATAATAAGACTGAGCCCCTTGTTGTCCAGAACTTTAGGAGAAGAATAAAGTGAAGTAACAGCTTCTTTATCACATTCACAGAAAAAATTGTCTGTGCGCCTCAGGGGACAAACACATTCATATTCATAAATATAAAGAATTACAAAATAAAATAAAATCAGAAAGCCTGTGTACTTGGCACAGATCTGCTCTTTGTCATGCTGATGTTAGTTACTCTGTGTAAAGGGAGTGTCTGCTGGATGAACAGCTCTGCAGTTATTATTGACTATGACACACTGGATCCTTTGGTTCACTGGGATTCTTATGAGAACGTTACAGCAGGAGGTACTGTATCCACACAGACATGTTCTTATCTTCTGTTTGGTTCAAAGAGATCATGTTTAATCATTTGCCTCGCTTCAACAGGGTTTGGGGTTTAAATCCTGCCTCAACCCTCTCCTGCACTACTTCATTGACATGTATCTGTGTGAATGTGTACTGTTGGTAAAGTACCATGTGAAGGGTTCTTAATCTCTCCAGGCGTTCCTCAGCTTTGTGCACCGGGTTGGAGATAGGTTCGTGATCCTGTTTAAGATAAGTGGTATAGAGAATGCATGGATGGATGGAAATCAGGACCATTCACAAATATGTGAAGTGTCTTTCATGAGCATTTTGCTCAGACTATAAAAGATCTATCAATATTATTACAGTAACCATATTCTTCATTTCAGCTTTGCCATTTTGATGCTGTCAAAGCCAAAAAGATTGACCTGAATCAAGCTATGAAACTAACTGAAACAAACTATGTCCTTTTATTTGGATAAATCTTATCTTAAATTATATTTGATCTAAATCTTAACTTACTAGCTGCAGACACACACGTGCTCATGAATGAATAGTATGTGTGTAGGTTTGACGTTGTGTATTTCTCACCACAATTTTGTTGTACACTGTGAATGGGTTCAGGATGCTGTTGTTTACAGGATACTGAAGTCTAGAGACCGGTGTCTGGGGAATATTTACTGCATTTGTTTTACTAGAGATGTGGTCCACATAATTTCAAGGAACAAGACAAAACAAGACACAGACACACACACACACACACACACACACACACACACACACACACATGCACGCACACACACACACACAAACACAGACACACACACATGCACGCACACATTGGCATAACCATTATAAGGTAACATATAGTTAGCCCAGAATCCTAAAAATTCCTCTTAAGTCTTCTTGAATTGCACTTCTTGTGCTCTCCATTCATGTACTATATTGTTGGAATGCTGTGGCTTTAAGCATGAACTGGCTTTTAAGCATTAAACAAACTATAGACAGATTCATTGTAGTCCTTTAGATGTCAACTACAGGAATATACTCTAGGGATGGATATAGAGGTTATAGTACCTGTTATTTATCATTAATTATTAATAATTCAAATTTTATATCAATATGCCTAACCTTAATAAACTTTGCTGAGAATTTGTTTATGGAATGAATAATGCATGCATGAAAATTAAATCTATTATTATTATTGAATGAATATTAAAGATCAAAATACTATTTACTATTATATATTACTTTTAAAATGATTACAATATCCCATATTCAACACATTATTTAATAACCAAAAAAGCAGTCACCAGCTCATATTATAAAAAATTTTAATGGCAATATCTAGGATTTTTATTTAAGCCCGGAAAAATGGGGAGAGTTGCGTTAGGAAGGGCATCCAGCGTAAAAACTTGTGCCAAATCATACAGGCAACCCCTAATGGGAGAAGCCGAAAGAAAGTTTATCCAGATTTTTATTTCTAAAATTAGTTATTTAATGTCATTCTACAATCCCAAATACCATGTTTATTCACTGCTGGTAACTTTGTGTTCACAGATAGATGTAATGATTAAGAATAGCAAAACCTGTCACAATACACTATAATGAAGAAAACTTGTTCAGCATTTATTAACATTAGTTAACTCACTTAACATACTGTTTGCAGCTGTGCAAGTGTTCTTGCACAGTTCTAACCTCTAAATAATGTACCGGTAAATAATGCCCCAGTTATATTTATCATGGAAGTACTGAAAACATGAATGAGGAAATGGTGCTCTGCTATATACCTATAGTAGGAATCAGCCATTTAAGGGAATCAATTCAACCCTTTGCAAAACTCTTGTTTGAGAGTATAGAAACACTTCAACGGACTCGCTGGCTTGACCCCTGCGTCATCTTTTACAGGACTGAATCAAAATGCTTGAATTCTGTAAACCATTCTGAAGTGAATGAACTGTTGTGAAAAAAGCGCAGCCAAGTTCAAACAGGCAAGTTCCAGTGGTGAGAATGTAAAATGCTTACATTAGCTACAATAATTGAAAGAAATTGCCGTTTTGTTGAGTCTGTGCCCATTATAGCATCAATTTCCTGTTCTTGGCTGCCATGTGTGCACCTTCTGCTGTTGAAGCCCATCCACCGTTTGATGTGTTGTACATTCTGAAAAGCTTTTCAGCTTACCATGGTTGTAAAGAGTGCTGGTTTCAGTTGTTGCCTTTCTGTTCATTCACACCGGTCTGTTCATTCTTCCCGGAGCTCTCTTATCAACATTTCGGCCTGTAATACCTTGTTGCACCATTTTGTAAAATAATTGTGTGAGGAAATCCCAGGAAAATTGAGCAAAACCAGCGTCAACAACCATGCTATGATTGGTAGATTAGTGGTTAAGGCATTTGTCTTTGGATCAGGTCACGAGTTCAAATCCTAACCTTACCAAGCTTCCACTTCTGGGCCCCTGAGCAAGGCCCTTAACCACTTTGGCATGTGCCAAATGCAATTAATGTAAATGCTGCAGAAAAAATGGCTATTAATATGTACCTTTTTTAAATACAAAGCACACATTCTACCAAAATCACAATGTTATCAGAAGTTTTTGTCTCATATTATTTTGCTGCCATTATGATACAACAAAAGAGAAAGCATTAGATTTTTATATCGATTAAAATCTGAATCTAAGTACCCAAAGCTATGGAAGCTATGGTTTCCTGTTACAGAAAGCTAGAAGGAGAAACTTTGAGACACAGAGAAAACTACCACTATAGTCTTCCACTAATGGAGACTCCACACCATCTGTATGTGACCGTTTAGGGAGTGAAACATTTTTGGACCCATTTCGGGCTCCAGACGGAGGAAATAACAGGCCGGATATTTAAAAGCAGCCTGTTTTTTCTCCGTCACTCTCTGAAAAAAACTAAAAAACAAACCCAAACACAAGTGTGTGTGTTTGTCAGAGGGCAGTGATTTACAGTTGATGCACATCTGGATGTGTCAGTCAATTTTGAACCACTGTGTAATTAGAGATGCCCAGAGGTGGGAAGTAACGGAGTACAAATACTTTGTTACTGTACTTAAGTAGATTTTTTTGGTATCAGTACTTTACTCCACTATTTATTTTTACTTTTACTCATTACATTTTTAAACGAATATCTGTACTTTTTACTTCTTACATTTTCAAAACAGACTCGTTACTTTAGTTTTAATCCATTGATTTGGTGAAATATAAATATTTTTTTTATTTTCACTGCGCGCCAATTTCAGCCGAACAACCGATTTCCTGTTACTGTGCGTCTTTTTCAATCCACTGGTGTATAAAGTCCTGAATCTCACTCACCACAGATGTAGACTAGTTTATGGAGCTAAGAATCAGCAGGCAGAAGGCAGTGAGAAGTTATGCTTTAATGTGGATGAGACTGAGGGAGTCAGTGATGGAAACATGACTGAGATCAGACACATTCCTGATCATCATCATCTTTTCTCTGCTTGTGTTTTATATCTGGATCTTCAGCCTGCACACATTCATTAGGTAACAACATATATATATATATACAATAAACAATTTTTAATCAGTAAACTTCTGTTTTATTTATGCGGCAAGTCTCAAATCAAACACCAAAATCCGCCATGATTTACACAATTAACCCCTTTAGGTGGCGTTTTGTGGGGTTTTTCTCATAATGCCAACACAAACTTAAATTACTGTCTTTATTGATCGTACAGATGAAAACAATACATCATTTAAATCTGTAAAATGTCTATAATTTTATATATATATATAAGCTTCCTGATTTGACAGTTTTGGGCACCTGAGCAAGCCTTTATCTCACTACTGCTCATTTAGTAAATGAGATCATTAAGAGTCGCTCGGGATAAACACTTCCAACAGGAAGTGGCTATATCTCGATATCTTTGTCTCTCTATTTTCTCTATCTAATTGTCTCTGTGTCTCTTTAAGTAAATGTCTCTGTCTCACTGTATATGTCTCTCTCTTGCTGTCTCTCTATTTGTTTTTCACTCTTTCTAAAGCTGTGTTTGTGTCTCTTTGTCTCGTCTCTGTCTTTTCTGCTTATTTACGTGTCTAACAAAGTTTAGAGTTTTGAAGTAATGCCATTAGCGATCTATGATGAAAGACTTCCCTGGTTCGATCTTCCCTCTAGTTTCATATTGAACATTATAAGAAGTTTTAAAAAACAGAACAAGGAAAGGTCATTAAAATTGGTTGCTGGTAAATCATGGTATATCAGTGGTGCAGGTGTTGGAGATGTGGTTCTTGTACCTGAGTCACTTCTCATAGACTTCCGGTTACTGAGAGAATGAACAGAAAGGAGTTTTGACCCTCTACTATTATGATCTAAGAGAAAACGCTGGTCTCCTAACTTTATAAAAGCCAAGAGTCTAATAAGCAAAGGTTTGTTTGCGTCTACTGTGTTGGTGTAATGGTCAATGAAACGGTCGCTGCTATCTGACTCACCTGGTTCGATTCCTACCCCTTAGCTTTCCTTTAAATTGTTTAAAATTTTTTTTAAAAGAACCAAAAAAGATCCTAAAAATCAGGTTCTTGCAGGAGATCCTGTGGCTCATTTGGAAGAGCTTTGCCTCTGGGTTGAGAGGTTGCCGGTTCAAACCCCGGCCAGGACTCAAAGTTAAGAGTGTGGAAGGTTCCGGTGGCCGTAGTGAGGAAGGTGTCAGAAATGGCTGCGTGGAAGGTTGGGTGTGGTTTCGGAGGGCGTATCCTGAAGCAGGGGGGTAATATCCGGGCATCTGCCCCCCCGATGTCTGAGTAGCTGAAAAGAGGGGGTTATGAAGCAAAAACATCCAAAAAAGTATCGACTTAGTTTTGCATATATAGGGAAAAATTCTGCCAAAAACCTATCACACTTACTTTTTCTGAGGCTATGAAGCAGCAGGTCTTCACAGCCTTTGTTCACAGTCAACTACCTCATTGCTCACCAGACACTACTTTCCACACAGCTTACCCAGTGTGGGAACAAGCCAGATTCGAACCAGCAACCTCTGAGCTCAGAGGCAAGGCTTTTACCACAAAGCCATCAAGTCCCACATCTCACCTTCTTTTTTTTGGGGGTTTATCCTTCGTTTCATGCTTCAAAGCAAGAAATTCAGACCAGACAGAAACACAGAAAGCAGGATTCGAACCCTGAACCCCACCAACAGCGAAATACCAGTCTTAACCCACTGAACCATCAGGAAGGACCGGCGGCGAAGATTTTTTGGAGCTTTTCTTTCAAACCATCAACACAAGAATATAAAGCTAAAGACAGACGCAGGAAGCAAAACCATATCGTGGCTAGCAGGGACAAAGCAGGATTCGAACCCTGATTCACACCATTAGCAAGGTACCAGCATTAACCCACTGAACCATCAGGAAGGACAAGCTGGAAAGCTTGTTTAGAGCAGGTCTATCTTTATTTTTAACCCATCAAAACAAGAATATGAAGATGTAGGAACCAGGAATTTACCCTACCTCATGACTAGCAGACAGAAAGCCAGGTTTGAACCCTGACCACCAACATTAACAAAGCACCAGCCTTAACCCACTAAGCCATCAGAAACAAACAGGATGGAAAGCTTGATTAGAGCAGGTCTATCTTTCTTTTCAAACACTCAACACAAGAATTTAACGGTAAAGAAAGATGTAGGAAGCGAATACAGATGTAAGTAGCACAAGTTGAACCCACATGGTCAATAGTAGGAAGAACGCAGGATTCAAACCGTGATCCCCACCACCAGCGAGATACCAACGTTAACCCATTGAACCATCGGTGAGGACAGGCTAGGATGCTTGTTTAGAGCAGGTCTAGCTTTCTTTTCAACCCATTAAAAACAAAAATAATATAGCTAAAGTAAGATTTAGGGGGTGAATCCTGATCGTGACTGGCAGGCAGGAAACCGGATTCGAACCCTGAACCCCATCAACAGCGAAATACCAGGCTTAACCCGCTGCACCATCAGGAAGGACTGGCTGTGATGATTGTTTAGAGCAGGTCTATGTTTTCTGTCAAACCATCAACACAAGAATATAATGCTAAAGATGGACGTAGGAAGCAAACCATGATCGTGACTAGCAGGGACAAAGCAGGATTCGAACCCTGATTCACACCATTAGCAAGGCACCAGCATTAACCCACGGAACCATTAGGAAGGACAAGCTGGAAAGCTTGTTTAGAGCAGGTCTATCTTTATTTTTAACCCATCAAAACAAGAATATGAAGATGTAGGAATCTGGAATTTAACCTACCTCATGATTAGCAGACAGAAAGCCAGGTTTGAACCCTGACTACCAACATTAACAAAGTACCAGCCTTAACCCACTAAGCCATCAGAAAAAAACAGGATGGAAAGCTTGATTAGAGCAGGTCTATCTTTATTTTTAACCCATCAAAACAAGAATATGAAGATGTAGGAATCCGGAATTTAACCTACCTCATGATTAGCAGACAGAAAGCCAGGTTTGAACCCTGACTACCAACATTAACAAAGTACCAGCCTTAACCCACTAAGCCATCAGAAAAAAACAGGATGGAAAGCTTGATTAGAGCAGGTCTATCTTTCTTTTCAAACCATCAACACAAGAATTTAACGGTAAAGAAAGATGTAGGAAGCGAATACAGATGTAAGTAGCACGAGTTGAACCCACATTGTAAATAGCAGGAAGAAAGCAGGATTCAAACCATGATCCCCACCAGCGAGATACCAACGTTAACCCATTGAACCATTGGTGAGGACAGGCTAGGAAGTATGTTTAGAACAGTTCTAGCTTTCTTTTCAACCCATTAAAAACAAAAAAATATCGCTAAAGAAGGATGTAGGGAGTGAATCCTGATCGTGACTGGCAGGCAGAAAGCAGGATTCGAACCCTGAACCCCACCAACAACGAAATACTAGTCTTAACCCACTGCACCATCAGGAAGGACCGGCTGTGATGTTTGTTTAGAGCAGGTCTATCTTTTCTGTCAAACCATCAACACAAGAATATAATGCTAAAGACAGACGTAGGAAGCAAACCCATATCGTGACTAGCAGGGACAAAGCAGGATTCGAACCCTGATTCACACCATTAGCAAGGCACCAGCAATAACCGACGGAACCATTAGGAAGGACAAGCTGGAAAGCTTGTTTAGAGCAGGTCTATCTTTCTTTTCAACCCATTAAAAACAAAAATAATATCGCTAAAGAAAGATGTAGGGAGTGACCCTGATCGTGACTGGCAGGCAGAAAGCAGGTTTTGAACCCTGAACCCCAACAACAACGAAACACCAGTCTTAACCCACTGCACCATTAGGAAGGACCAGCTGCGGTGATTGTTTAAAGCAGGTCTATCTTTTCTGTCAAACCATTAACACAAGAATTTAACGGTAAAGAAAGATGTAGGAAGCAAATACAGATGTAAGTAGCACAAGTTGAACCCACATTGTAAATAGCAGGAAGAAAGCAGGATTCAAACCATGATCCCCACCACCAGCGAGATACCAACGTTAACCGATTGAACCATCTGTGAGGACAGGCTAGGAAGCTTGTTTAGAGCAGGTCTATCTTTCTTTTCAACCCATTAAAAACTTAAATAATATCACTAAAGAAAGATGTAGGGAGTGAATCCTGATCGTGACTGGCAGGCAGAAAGCAGGATTCGAACCCTGAACCCCACCAACAACGAAATACCAGTCTTAAGCCACTGAACCATCAGGAAGGACCAGCTCAATGATTGTTTAGAGCAGGTCTATCTTTTCAATCAATGTGTGTCAAGTGTTAAGTCTAGGACTTCAGCGAGGCACCAGCCTTAACCCACTGAACCATGGAAGAGATCAGACTGGAAAGCATGTTTAGATGAGGCACAAGCCTTAAAACACTGAGCGACCACTGCTGAAAAGCACGTGTGCTTTTTGAAGGGTTCATACTTTGTTTCATTCCAGCGCAGTAAGAAAGAAGGCATGTAGGACTGGCTTTAAATCCTTATCACCAGCGTGGACTATATTAAGGACCATGTTCAGGCACAAGCCTAAACCTACTGAGCCTAAAGTGCCTTTTATTTGGTGGAGTCATCTTTTATTAAAGACCAGGAAATCAAGAAATTAATCCAACACAAAATTAAAATATTTATGGAGGGGACAAGGTCCAGAAGTTTTATTTACCAACACAGCAACCAGCTTGACCAGGAATCAAACTCTCAAACTCATTCTTGTGGGGACCCAGACATTAACCCACTAGGCTATCACATCCATCCATCCATCCATCTATCTATCTATCTATCTATCTATCTATCTATCTATCTATCTATCTATCTATCTATCTATCTATCTATCTATCTATCTATCCATCCATCCATCCATCCATCCATCCATCCATCCATCCATTCATCCATCCATCTATCTATCTTTCGGTCCAGTTAACAGCTAAAACAGGTAGAAGTAATAACTACTTTTTACTTAATTACATGTCAGAGCCAAAACTTCTTTACTTTCACTTGAGTAAAAAAATATAATCAGTACTTTAACTTTTACCCGAGTATTTTAAACCATGAGTATCTGCACTTCTACTTAAGTAAAGGATGTGTGTACTTTTGCCACATCTGGAGATGCCTGATATAAAGGGAATTTCAATGACTGATTTTAGAGGCGAATTTATAGTCCCATGTGTTCATGTGTAATATAAACAGCTTGCTTTCATGCATTTTATGCAGTGGAATACATTTTTCTCACTTCACCTTACTTTCTCCCAACTTCTTCACAACCCAATCATATCTCTAGACTTTTTTACTCTCTCTTACCTCCTATGTCACAATCTTACCTTGCGCTTTGTTTCTTTACTACTCAACTATCCACCCACATGTAGCTCCACCCTCCTGTTTACATTCCCCAGACCATATTTGGACGGCTCAAGGTCGTGTGTGTGTGTGTGTGTGTGTGTGTGTGTGTGTGTGTGTGTGTGTGTGTGTGTGTGTGTGTGTGTGTGTGTTTGAGTGTGTGTGGACTGTTGGCTGCTCTGAGAGGAATAATGTTTCCTTAGCTAGGATCCCCTCTCCTGTACATCAAAAAAGTCAAAATACGGGGTTACCTGGAAAAAAGAAAAGAAAAGAAAGAAAGAAAGAAAGAAAGAAAGAAAGAAAGAAAGAAAGAAAGAAAGAAAGAAAAAAAAAAGAGGGAGGGATTCATATCCTTGCAGAATTTGGGCAAAAGGAAAACAAATAGGAGGTAGAGAGCAAGAAAATAAAAGGAAAGTTTAGGAAAGAAAAGACGACACAGGGGAGCTGTTATCACCTCATGGTAAAGAATGCAAGCTGCCCGCCCCCGCGAAGCTCTACTGAGTGAGTGAGGAAGCAAAGAAAAGCAAGAAGGAGAGAGAGAGAATGGACATGGACCGAACCAGCAGGATCAAACGGTTAGAAACTATTTTTTTCTTCTGCCACAGACAAAAAAAATGCCTAAAGCTGCCTGGTATACTTCATATGCGTTCCTACTTTGCAGCTCTTATCTGTTAAGATAAGAGAGTTAAGATGCTTTACGCAGATATGTCTGTGCAATAAACAACATTGTATATTTACAAATGGTTAAGTAAAATGTGTTCTATAAAAATTTTGGATATCTTGTTTAGGATTTATTTTTTGAAAATTATAGTCCATGTGAATGTCTGCTGCATGGGGCTTTTTTTTTATTTCACTGATGATTTTAATTGCTAATTACAGTTTAATAGAGGACATGTCAGTTAAGCAGAATAATAGATAGATAGATAGATAGATAGATAGATAGATAGATAGATAGATAGATAGATAGATAGATAGATAGATAGATTTCGGAATGACCATAAGTCCTGTGAAAATGACCTCACAAAGAGTGGATTGTTGAGTCGTGTGTGTGTGTGTGTGTGTGTGTGTGTGTTTCACCAGCCAGCTGTGGGTCATCATGCATAGCTGGTATTTGGATTTCCATCTGTCGAGTTTTTGGGAAAAAACTAATTGTGAAAGACATGTGTATGCGACGTGTGTTTTGTTGCTGTTCGGTGTGTTTTTATGTGCGTATGAATCTTTGTAATAACTAATGTCTCCGTTTCTTCGAATGTTGAAGCTTTGACGAACGCACAGACGATCACGCACCAGTCGACATGCCTTATACTGACAGAATTGAAAGGCACTAGGGCAAAACCACTAACATGATCCAGAGATAATGGGACAAAACAGAAGGAGCACAGTGGAGACAGTTTTTTATGTGGCCAGAGTACTTCATCATATGTATAAAGTCATTTCAATTTCTATGGTGGTATATATATATATATATATATATATATACACACTCTGGAATGTGCAGTGCATCTCGACATATGGAAGAGATTGATTAACTGCTGGGTTTGGAATGCTGTGTGAGAGAGCAGCGTGTCGGTAGCCTCTCGCTGGGGGTTCGGAGTGGGGATTTATTTTTTATTTTTTTTAACCCCAGATGTGTGCGATGCGAAAAAGTGATGCGAGTTTGTGATAAAGAATGAAACTTATTAATGTTTGGGTTTGCGCAAGCTGCTGCTGTTTTCATGTAAAGGCATGTGTATGTATGCATATGATGACCCCCTAGGCATGTTTTGGTGTTGGAGGTTGTCTTATTATAGGAAATCACAATTGAGCTCTCAAAGTGAAAAAAAGCAATACAGACCTCTTCTTATTTTCTTTCTGGCAATACTTTCCTTCATTCCTTGTTTTATCATGTTGAATATACAACACTAAGGATTACTTTTTCATCACGTGCCTCTTATTTTCTATCGATTGTATAAATGTTTTTATTTAAAGAGCATGGGTCGTACCTGTCTCTCTGTGTGTGTGTGTGTGTGTGTGTGTGTGTGTGTGTGTGTGTGTGTGTTTGCGCACCAGTGTCTGCTGTCTGTTTGTGCTTAAAAGAGAGATGACACATTTTATCAGGTCTGCTTAGTATTCAGCTGCTGCTGCATGAATGATGAGCTGGAACATAGTGATGATGGTCAGACAAAAGTAAATCCAGATTAAGTTTGTCAGTGGTGAGAGTGTATGTGTGTGTGTGTCTGTGTGCATATGTATCTGTGTGTAAAAACCCCTTTGTTCACTGTGTTGACATTGTGAGCCTAGACTGTCAGATCTGATACACAGCAGCATGATGGTGGAAGTGTACGTCAGCAGAGGATTCCGCTGTGACTTGGTTTTCAACACACCTGTACAGCCCACTGTACTTATCGAATATAAGGATCACTGTAATGTGTTTTTTAAAAATGGGTATAGCTTTCTTACTTTAAGTAACTATTAGAAATGTAAACAGAAATAATGCTTCGGGCGAATGAGCACAGTAATATTTGCAATGAAGCACAACGAGGATTAAATAGATTTTGGTGATTAGGAAATTTCTCTACTTTTCCTGTCAGAGAATTTGTTTTTTAAATATCCAGGATGTGTTCATAACATGTATCGTTTATAAGCAATATAATCTCTCTATACATAGAAACAGGCACCTTAATTCACAAGGAATTGAAGACATGTAACCAAAAAAAGACATGACCCTGCCTAATATACATTTATTTA
>MU551660.1:2292283-2311089 GCA_024362625.1 Silurus asotus
GACCTCTTCTTATTTTCTTTCTGGCAATACTTTCCTTCATTCCTTGTTTTATCATGTTGAATATACAACACTAAGGATTACTTTTTCATCACGTGCCTCTTATTTTCTATCGATTGTATAAATGTTTTTATTTAAAGAGCATGGGTCGTACCTGTCTCTCTGTGTGTGTGTGTGTGTGTGTGTGTGTGTGTGTGTGTGTGTGTGTGTGTGTTTGCGCACCAGTGTCTGCTGTCTGTGTGTGCTTAAAAGAGAGATGACACATTTTATCAGGTCTGCTTAGTATTCAGCTGCTGCTGCATGAATGATGAGCTGGAACATAGTGATGATGGTCAGACAAAAGTAAATCCAGATTAAGTTTGTCAGTGGTGAGAGTGTATGTGTGTGTGTGTCTGTGTGCATATGTATCTGTGTGTAAAAACCCCTTTGTTCACTGTGTTGACATTGTGAGCCTAGACTGTCAGATCTGATACACAGCAGCATGATGGTGGAAGTGTACGTCAGCAGAGGATTCCGCTGTGACTTGGTTTTCAACACACCTGTACAGCCCACTGTACTTATCGAATATAAGGATCACTGTAATGTGTTTTTTAAAAATGGGTATAGCTTTCTTACTTTAAGTAACTATTAGAAATGTAAACAGAAATAATGCTTCGGGAGAATGAGCACAGTAATATTTGCAATTAAGCACAACGAGGTATGTGATTAAATCGATTTTGATGATTAGGAAATTTCTCTACTTTTCCTGTCAGAGAATTCGTTTTTTATATATCCAGGATGTGTTCATAACATGTATCGTTTATAAGCAATATAATCTCTTTATACATAGAAACAGGCACCTTAATTCACAAGGAATTGAAGACATGTAACCAAAAAGAGACATGACCTCGCCTAATATACATTTATTTATTTATTTATTTTTAAATAAAAAACCTGTGACTAACATGATCTCATTAATAATATGATCCTTAAAAAAGTTTTTTTTCTCAGTAAATAATATTTTGTAATATTATGTTACCTTGCATGCAACTGCCTATATATGCTATCTATTTCAATAGTTTTATCTTATTCTTTGTGCTCATTTCACCCCCAGCTCAGCTGACTGAATGCGCACTGTCCTTTGTGAGCAGTGATTCGGGCCTCTCCACTAACTCACTGTGGACCGGAGCAGCAGGCGCAGGACTCCACAGCCAAGTCCAGAAAGCCACTCTCAGGGACAGCATGGCAGGAGAGCAGCCTCGTTCCTCTGAACTTGCCATTGCATGTGACAGAGATGAGAGAGCAATAGGAGAACATTTTCATCATATAGACTCTACTTCTTTTCACTTGAATGGTAAAACTACAAGTGCACAACGAGAAACCAATATCCTAGAGGATGAGGATGTGTATACATCTGCTGCTTTAGTATCGCAACCCAAAGAAACAGGACTTAGACTTGCTGTATTGAGTACACATGAATATACTTCTCATCCAGAAGATTCTGCAGATGGAATGAACTCGGAAGACACACGGACTCACACTCACACATCATCTAACAGTAATCAGACACACATGTGGGTCAAACAGCAACAGCTAGTCTCTGCCGGTTCGTACATTTACACCATGTCAGACAGACTGGAACACAAGGTGGAACCAGGGATTAGGAACAGCTCCCTGGTGGTGGAGCCAAATGCAGACAGGGATGATGAATTTACTTCCCTTGCTTTGGATATTGACCAATCAATTGAACAGTTGAACCAGTTGATCCTAGACCTAGACCCAGAGTTTGAACCTGTACCCACACTGGCTAGGGGTCATGTGACTTGCTCAGCCTCTGTACACGCCAATGGAGTTGGACACTTAGTTGGTCAAGCAAAATCCATCCAATCAGGTAAGATTTATTCAGTTACATAGGGAATTTTAAGTTTATATATATACATATGTATGTATGTATGTATGTATGTATGTATGTATGTATGTATATGTGTGTGTATGTAGGTATAGATAGATAGATAGATAGATAGATAGATAGATAGATAGATAGATAGATAGATAGATAGATAGATAGTTTTTTTTTTGTTTGTTTTTTTTTGTTTTTTTTTGTTTTTTTTAGTAAAACCTACTTTGACACCTCAACTTTATGAAATAATGAATGTATTTCACTAAAGCAACACAAGATTTTTATTTATCTGACCTTTGCTGTCATAATGATTGTGTTGTGTTAGAAGCCAAAAGAGATTTACTAATGCTGAGAGTTTTATTGATGCTTGACATCATTTTGCCTGTATACACCATCCTAGCTATGGTGTGATTTCTTCACAAGTTGAATGCCTGGAGTTGACCATGTTGTTGTGAAATCAATGGAACTTATCAGTTCAGTGTGTAACTAGACACTGGCTGTTACAAATAATAGCAATAGTAATAGTTTTTCACTCCAAAAAAAATAAATCATTAGGTGTAAAAATAAACTTTAAACTCAGGTTAAAATAAACTTTATTTAAAGTTCAGAAAACCTGTGTGCAATATATGGAATAAAGTTTGTGGACACCTGATCATAAGACACACGTGATTTTTGATTACATGTAGTTTCTTATTTGCTGTTATGACAAATTCTTCTTTTCTGTGGTCCACTACATTTTGGAGGGTGCTTTTGAGAAAATGTACTACTTCAGCCACAAAAACATTTGTAAAGTTAGGTACTGATGTAGGGTGTTAAATAGACATTGTCAGATTTGGGTCTTCTAGTTCAAATTAAGGGAAAATATAATGCTACTGAATCCAAAGACATCCTAAGCATATGATTGTATGCTTTTAACAAACCACATATGACTGGAGAAGTCAGGTGTCCCAAAACTTTTGTTCACATTGTGTATTTCTTTATTACATAGGATAGATGAGGTCAACATTTCACTATGTCATTGGGTTTCCCAGGCTGCTACACATACAATAAAAAATAGACATGTAAAAACAGTTAGACATTTTTTATTACAATCATCGGTCACATATATTTTAACTGGTGAATTATAACACTACATTTTAACTGAACTTCAGACTGGATCTGCTGGCCATTTTAAACCTAAACACATTTTAATGAGAACTTCAGGTGGAAAGGAAATAGTGAATAAAGACCACATGACTGTGGGCTTTCAAAATCCCTGTAAGATATTTGACTTTGCCAACTATGTAAAAAAAAAATTGAAAGTGCGTTGAATCACTATGTGTTTTCGTAACTTGGAAAGCTTATGTTGGCTTGAGTGGATTTACGCACATACAGACATGCACAATAGAGCTCTGTGTGAAACCATGAACAGGTACAGCTAAGGAAAATAAACCCGTTCACTCTGGAGGGTATTAGAATGAGCAGTATTTTGTGTGTATGTGCATGTGTGTGTGTGTGTGTGCGTGTGTGTGTGTGTGTGTATAATATGTATGTTGAGTGTCTAAACATCTAGGGTTAGAGCAATTGTGCTGTTTAACTTTGACTTTCACCAAGTTCTAGTTTTAAACCCAGCACAAAGGGATTAAATGACTCTTGACTCCTGTCATGAATCTGCTGAGAAGAATACAAAATCAGTCCATTTGTAATCCCCATCCTTGAAATTCAGTATGAAATATTTCCACGATATGATAAACCAATTAATGTGATTTTGGCCTCTGCAGCATTTAAAGTAGGATTGATGTTCAGTGGTGGACATCAAACGAGTAATTTGACTTTGTTAGTGTATTTAAGTAAATTTTTCATGTATATGTACTTTGAGGGTATTATCATTTTGGAAAGCTTTGACTTCACTACATTTTAATGAGTGACATCTTATTTTTTTTTACATCATACCACTTCAGAAAGCCTGTCTCGCCTCTCTACTATGAAGTAAATATATAAAAAAGTACATTGAGAAGCTGTTGCAAGGGCACGAGCATAACCCCACAGTGCTGGTAAGGGTGTGTGTTGTAAGGGTTCTCTCATTGTGTGTCTGCACCAGTAGAAAACAGGACAAACAGTAGAACAGTAAAAAAAAAATACATATAAAGATATGATGTGTGATGTGCAGAAAATGAATCACTGAAATGCACAAATCATTTAAATATAGTTCTCACAGATCAGTAGTTTTAATTTAGATACATTCAGAAGCAAGGACCTTTGTGCTTTTACTCAATACAGGAATGGAGTTCTTTGCCCACCAGTGTAGACAAATATCATGCAATCAGTTGTTGGAGTTGTACTTTAATCTGCTTTATTTAATGGTTGATAGTTTATGAGCATGCATTTATTGAATTCATTCTGTTACTCCACTGGTCGCGGCTGTTATCCTCTTAGATCCACATTATCCATACAATCAAAATCAATTTGCTCAGGAATATACAGTGTCCATCTAAAACCAGAGCGCCCTGTTTCCTGATGTTTACTGTATCTTCAGAAAGAAGTAATACATTAATTCTACTGAGTGCGTTTATGTGCTGTTATTTCTTACTCACTTACTAAAGTTGCCCTTGACATTCCTGGACAGTGCTTTGAGTAAAAAGGTGCAATAGCCCCATTGTAGATAGAAATAGCTCGGATGTTTATACAGTAACTTTGGAGTACGTCCTGTTGTGTGTGCGTGCGTGCGCGTGTGTGTGTGTGTGTGTGTCTTGTGTGTGTGTGTGTGTGTATGTGTGTGTGTGTGTGTGTGTCTCTCTCTCTCTGTTTGAAGATGTATTGCATAAGAGTTTAGGAATGCATTTGAAGGTTTACTTTCCCCATCCCTTTTGTTTTACAGAGGTACAAGAATGTCAGAGCATTTTTGGTAATAATATTGTGGAATTGTAATTTGTTGTAATTGTTATTGTTGGATGTTGTAAGAAGCCAAGTTTAGCTTATGGTTTTCGTAATGAAAGAGGATTTCGCATCACTCGAATTGTCATTAATAAGTTTTTGTTGAAACATTTGCTATGCTGAGTCATCCCTGGGTCATCAAACACAGGGGTTACAGCTGATCTGAGCTGGTTCTGTTCAGACCTAGTTTCCTCTTTATAAAATCTGAGGACATTCAGAGTCAGTGTATTTATAAAATGTGTTTCAATTGGAATTCTCCAAACAGTGCAGCAAAAGTAAATACAGGAAGTAGATTAAGACCATATTATGATCTATATTTGAGGAATGCACCAGGATAGCAAGCTTCATGTTAGGTTTGAATATAAGTAAACTACAATGTTTGCTATTTTGCCAATTGGCTAACACTGGAATATATTCTAGGTAAAAAAAAAAAAGGTTGTTTACAAAGCAAAATTTTAGGGAGAAGAACTACTGTACCAGAAGATGTAAGTTCCTCAATTTACAGGCAAACAGAAGTTCGCATCTGTGTTGCTCTGCTTGCACTATGTACTTCACCAGAAGTTACAACTGATCTAAACTAGTGTGTCTTACCTGCAAAAAGGGCGCTATGGTTTTTCAAAGTATAATGTAGTATATAGTATAAAGCCCAATCCCTTCAGCAGGGAAATTAGCTTAATGATAAGAACAGAACGTTTGTTCATTTCATAGTTTCTTCCATGGCATCTTCCATGATGTTGCTTATTGCAAAATCGTATTTGCAAATGCTTATTGCAGGAAAAACCCAATGTGTTAGTAATATTGAAATTTAGCCAAAAAGAAAGGGTGCTTATCTAAGACCTTATCTTCTGAATAATCTGGAAAATGTTCTAAAAATCTTTCATTTTGGCGCTAGTGAGCTTTCTGAATGATCTATAATTACAACAAATCAGGTGTGTGTTGACTTTGGCAGTAGGATCCCTAAATATAATAAAATAAAATTTGATCATGCATGATGAGAGTTTCTGAACTCTGATCAAATAATTTCACCTCTTGGTGTACCTGGAACTACATTATACGCTATATACAGAAACATTTATTATTATTTAGAGTATCCTTGTTCAGGCCTTTTTCCTAAACAGCAACAACTCAAGTAAAGTAAAGCACCAATACCCCAGCCAACACATTGTAATAAAAGCTGAAGGGATTAATTTGATTCCTGAATACTGTATTTCTTACAGAGATCTTTAAATTCATAAAGCTCTATTTCCTATTCTTCTGTTTCCCATTTTCTCAGGCTTGAGGAATAAGTCGCTTACTAATGCCACTAATGAGCCTGCATCCAGGTGCAGTGATGATGTTTTACAGCCATTATCAAAGCCTGCTGTCTACAAATCATCCGAGGTAAATTCCCACCAAACCAACACACACAGAAACACGGCTTATACTCATACAGTACCCCCTTCATAACCAAAGTATATATGTTATGCATTATAACTATTTCCACCTCCATGTAGAGTAAACATCTGGCCTGTTGTGTGTGTGTGTGTGTGTGCTTGCGCCAGTTTGGAGGCGTGTACGCGAGTGATGCAGTGGATCATGGGGATTTCAATGCAGAGGCTGACCATCTGTTATGGGTGGATCTTAACCAATCTTCAATGACACCCGCATTTCCTGTGACACCTCCTACACCTTATGGTAAGCCCTGGCAGATGTTTAGTAGAGATACAGTAGGTAAAATATAATTTCAGTAAAAGTAAAACTTCCCTTTTTACTTGAGTATCCAAAATACTATGATTTATTATGGCAATAATGTTCCTATTACATAAGACTCTTAATCAACTTTTCCTTAGTTTATGTGAAACGTTATGTTACTCTTAGCACAACAATCTGTTAATAAAGTACAGTGGAACCCGGTTATGTCGATGTCGTAGGGGGTCGCCAAAAAGCATCGAGGTAACCGATGATCGAGATAAACAAAAATCAAAATGGCGGCAATATATTAACGTGCTTGACATTTCTTTATGTACATGATGTGCGTTAATAAATGAGAATGTGCATGCACGTGTTTTTGGAGGGTTTTTTACACAACAGCGTTGCTGCGATTTGTTTAATGAAGGCATGCTATAAAAATGTACATACGTTTGTTAACAACAAAAGGCATAAGTGCACATATTAACAGCAGAGATTCACACATTATAAACACACAGATCAATCAAAAAAAACAAAACAGCGGCTGCACAGTGGCGTCTCACATTTAGTCCACATGTGGAAAAAAAAGAAAAATAAACAGTAACTAAGTTTCTGAAAACTTGTGACCATCAGGCTTAAGTAATCCACACAAACGCACAAAGCAAAGTGTCCGAAAAAACTTATGTCCGCAATGCCGAGGGGGAGAGAGAGAGAGAGAGAGAGAGAGAGAGATAGAGAGAGAGTTTGTGAATAGAAAAAATATGGAAATTCAAAAATACCGCGACCGGCAGCACGGCGCGAAGCCGGAAAAAAACCCCGGAAGATCCAAAACCGAACCCGAAACCAAAAACGAGGGACAGAAAAGTCTCAAACGTGAACGGCTGAAGGGGGCGTGGCAGGTGCTTTCTCGGCCGCTTTCTTTGAAGCTCCCGGCTTCAACTCCTTACCGAGAGAGGCGTGCTCCTTACCGAGCGCGCGCGCTGCTCCTTACCGAGAGAGCTGTGCTCCTTACCCTGCTCGCGCGCGCTCGGTAAGGAGCACGGCTCTCGGTAAGGAGCGACACGCGCACGCTCGGTAAGGAGTTGAAGCCGGGAGCCCTGCGCTCCAGTTCATCGCATATCATTTAACAAAAAAATGTATATGTGCACTTACTAACAGCAGAGATTCACCAGTATACAATACAAACACCTGTAGTATCTGTAAGGGATGATTTTTCCGCCACTTTCGCGAGTTCTTCTGTGGCTGCACAGCGCCGATCGACATAACTGACGTTAAAATTTCAAATTTTTCCCCCTTGTGTTCGACATAACCGAGAATTTGGCGGTTCAACTTCAAAAACGTCGACTTAATAGGGTTGTCGAGATAACCGAGGGCGAGATAACCGGGTTCCACTGTACTTCAAAAACATTGCGCAAACACAGGTGTTGTGCCAAGTTCGAGTCAGGAATTTCTTCCATCATTTATTCTTCTTGCTGTTGAACTGATGCTGAACTAGTTCAAAAAGTTTCTATCCTCTCATAAATGAAAAGGAACGACTGATTTTGCAAAATGCAGTAAATAATGTACAATATTTGACTTTAAAATTTAGTGAAGTTAAAGTAAAAGTCTTCCAAAGGGAAATACTTCAGTAAAGTACAGATACATTAAGAAGCTACTTAAGTACAGTAACAAATTACATTCCATCACTATTTAATTATAATTCAACAGACACAGCTGTTGCTGCATGAATCTACAGTCTGGGCAAGAAAGAACTGACCATCAGCCTTACTTCTTTATCCTGTTCTGTGTATCTTAGTCATGACTATTGTTCTGTTACCAACGAAAAATAGCTTCAAGGTGTTTAACAGTAAATAATCTGATGTAGATCCCATTAATGTAACCGCCTTTTGATGTATTGTTATCTTTGAAAAAACAAGTGGCTTGGCTTTGCCAGAACTATTTACACCAGCTGCTCCTGGTGCAAATTGTTTTTCCATTGTAATGTTTATAACCTGCAGGAATGAGTCAAACTAAACTGCACTCAGTATCTTCATTGTTCATTGTTACTATGCTGGGACAGTTCCTGTCGAAGAAGCCAGGGTTGAGATTACATGTTAGCTTTTCTTGTTGATGTTGTTGTTGATATTTCATATCACATAAATATTGATATTGCATATCACATAATGTTTGCATGTCACATAAAGTGAAAATATGAAATCAAAGAAAAGCTTTGCAGGAAGAAAGGCTTTCTCTTTTGAAAAACTCATTATCACACACACACACACACACACACACACACACACACACACACACACACACACATTTGTCTCCCTTCATGAATTTAGCTGTTAAAAATTTTGCTTACAGTAATACATTTATTTCCATGTTATGGATTCTTTTCTTTCTTTTTTTTTTTTTTACTTAATAATTAATCACACACACTCACACACCTCACCTATTCTTTTTCTTTCACCTTCACAGCTGTGTTTTTTCTCTTTGCCATAAGATCATGACCCTGACAACTAATCCCACATTCCCCTTATAATCTAACCCCTTATATCTCACTATGCTAATACGATCATTTCAAAATACTGCATGACCCCACATTCCTTGTTCTTCCTAGTCACTAATTTATGGCATTCCCACATTATGGACTATTATCACTTTGCAGAAAGTTTATTTTCCTCTTTATGGTCTCTAAACCAGATTATCTGATCAGAAGAGTCACTTAGGCAGAAATAAACAGGCTTTATACATTGCTATTGAAGATAACGCAGAAGTAATAAAGCTCTGAAATTAGGTCCAATGAAATGACGCACATATTACAATATACTATTGATTAAATATGGCTTCTTCAGAACCGAGCGCTATGTGTGAGTGTAATTAATATGTTTATTTTGTTTTTGTCTTTTTGTTTAACCAGTGAAGGGTGTGTATGACTTTTCCCCTGTGAGTCTCAGCTCTCAGGCCAGCCCACAGCACCTGCTCTCAAGGACACAGCAAGGTAAACTCCATTCACCTGTCTGCTCTCATACAGGAAACGAATAAAACGTAGTGTTTGCACTCCTAATAATGAACAAACTCGGCTTTTTTTGAAGAACATTAAAACTTCATTACTTCTTCTTGCTCCAAAATGACTACATTATATACAGTCTTTTTTGAGAATGATTTGCAGCGGCTCGTGCAGCTGGTTTGCTTTCCTTTGAGACCCCCCTGCTCTATGCTGACCTCACGTATCAGTCAGGGTCTCTGGCATTGAGACAGTGTGTGTGTGTGTGTGTTTGTGTGTGCTTGCCTGCAGACTCGCATGCCTGCTTGACATGTATGATAACGGGAACAAAGTATCGACCAAATTGCTGTTGTATGCATTTTTTTTTTTAAAGAATTCCCCTAGCTCCCCGAAATCAGCTCCCTTAATAAAATGTGTATAGCTGCTAAAATAGTTTATTCAGTTACAGGAAGTGGCCTTGTGAGCCAGGAAATGGACATCCTGTGCCTCAACCAGGATTTGTTTTAAGGATGTACATATCTGCATATGATATAGATCTTAAAATATATCTCTGCCTACCCTTGCAAGCAACAAAATTTAGAATTTTTATTGGATTATTTAAATTATTTTTTATTACCAACCCCCTCTCGCTCTATTACTAAACAAAACTTTGTTCTATATTTCAACAATGAATTTAACAATCCATATAGATTCTTTATGTTTTTCTTTGTAGGTCTTTGTTATGAACATTTAACAAATACATACAATTAAATATTTCAAAATTGCTTTAATTGCACAACTGACCAGAGAGTTCTTCAATTATACTATATGGAATAAAAAGTATTGGTACACCTGACTTTTCTAGCCATATGTGGTTCTTCCCAAAAACTTTTACTACGGTGTTGGAGGTGCACAATTGTATAAGATGTGTTTGTGATGCAGTAGGACATACATACAGTAATTTCCCTATCCATTGAACTAGGAGACCAAAACCCCTATGCACAAAACATGTTTAATGAAGATAGAGTTTGCATGGGTTGGAGTGGAAAATCTTTAGTGGTTTGCTGTAGAGCTCTGACCTCAACCTTATTGAACACCTTTAGATGTAAATCGGTATTGGAACGCCCTCACCCCAGGGATCTGACTTTGTTAACACCCTTGTAGCTGAATGAGCACAAATCTTCACATAAACACTCCAAAAGCTATCAAAGACACCTCTCACCCCATACTATCCAATCTGGGAGACATTAAAGGAGCCTTTACTGATGCACCAGCAGACTCTGGAACAGTTTCTTGCCCTCAGCTAGCAGTGTACTGAACTCTATAAATAAACAATGATTTCTACATTCAACTCAGTCAACTTAACACTACTCAAAGATTGGACTGTACACTAACGTCTCCATACTGTAAACTTTTTTTTTTTCCTTGATAGCTTTTACTGTTACTGCCTACTGCTACACATCCTCTTATTGTTGCACCAAGTACAACACTCTACCTCATGTTGTCTTTTTGCCACTGTTATGGTCACTTTCACATAATATTCTTCTGTGTTTATCTTTTGCACCTTATACAGTATTAATGATTGCACATTTGCACTCTAATAATGAATTAATTGTTTATTTGTATATTTATATTAGATTTATTTCTATACATTGCTTTTTGCACTTCTGGTGAGATGCTAACTGCATTGCATTCGCCCAGTACCTGTCGTCTCTTACAATGACAATATCAAGTCAAATAAAGCATCTAATCTAATCTAAACTACACTAATCTAATCAAATACAAAAAGCGATGTTCAAAAAGCTTATAAATCTCATGTTCAGGTGTCCCAAACTTTTTCCCATAGAGTGTACTTCACCAACAGCTGTTTGTTATTATTAGCATGTGGGAAGCAAATTAAACCTAAAGTACCATACTGGCTTTAAAACATTTCTTGTATTAGAATATTTCACTAGCTTCTTTTATTTTAGACAGTGTAATTTTAATAATCATAACTCAGCTCAAATATTTAATAATATTCAAAGATTTTTAAATTTGAAACCTATTATGTGCACTTTTTCTGCACCACTTCTCACCCAGCACATTTTTACTTGCACATAGTGTGTCCAAATATTTTAAACAGTTTGCATTATATCAATAGTCTTTTATTTCTTATACATATACTGTATATTGTGCGAGTTAAATGGTCAGTCACTGTTATTCGATCATGTTCATATAACAGAACAATCTAAAGTGTGTTACACTGCAAATAATATCATCAAAAGTAATATTATCTAGAATTTAGTCAAATCTGTCTATTATTTCTTATTATATGATTAAAGGCAACCCAATATAGAATTATTAAGCCTATAGACATACAGCATCATCTAGCTTCTAGATCATTTAAGATCATTCAAAAGGAGTAAAACAAATGTTTATAGGCTTAAACATCTAAAGCTAAAGTATTTGACTATATTCAAGATATTTTACTTTACGAAAATGTAAATTTTGCAGAGTATTACTCTGCAAGAGCAATATACCACAGATATTCCACAGAAAACCTTTTAACTGTTATAACATATTTACTACCAGAGGTTTGATACAGATACTTCATTACTGTACTTTAAGATTATTTTACTTCATTATTTATTTTTTTACCTTCACTCATTACATTTTTTGACACAAATATGTTCTTTCTTCTTACATTTTCAAATATCCTCGTTACTTTTAATCTATTTGGTGTCCATCAACCTGTGTCCTGTTATTACGCGGCTTTTTCAATCTACCACTGGTGCATCATTTACTGGCTCTTACACACCACAGATGTAGACTAGTTTAGGAAGCGCACAATGATCAAGACTTAAGGCAACAAGAAGTGTGTGGGTAAAGTGGATGAGACAGAGGGAGTCAGTGATGTAAACATGACTGAGAACAGAGAAATTCCTGATCACCTGATCATCATCATCTTTTCTCTGCTTGTGTTCTATATAGTTGCTCTTCCACCTGGATACAATCATTAGATAACAACATTTTTATTCATTTTGTTTTAATATATTAATATGATGTAAGGTCTAGTTACCAGCGTGACACTTAAACAGGTAGTAGTAATGCCTACTTTTTTCTTAAATACATGTCAGAGCCCAAACTTCTTTACTATAACTTAAGTGAAAAAGTGTAGTCACTACTTCAACTTTTACCAGAGTCTTTTAAAACATCTTTATTTACTTGATCTATCTCTGTCTATCACTGTTTACTACACATTTAATATTGTGGAACAGTCACAAGATGCATTACTATTATGTTTCGCAATATAGCAGTTTTAACGTTTTAAAGGTACTTTTTAATTATAACTTGTATACATTGTTCCCCTTTAAATAGTTGCTTTCTGATTAGCCTGTCTTTTTTATTTGATTTAAAAAAAAATTGTTGTTTGACAAGTGACAAAGAAATCAGAAATCACGAAGCTAAGTGATATGAATGTCCCCGAAAAGAAAGCTTCAGCATGTTGATTTCTTTTGATGAACACTAACAACAGTGTTGGGAAGACTGGGAGGACTTAAAGAACAAAATAATGTTTTGCTCACTGTAAAGAAGTATATAAGAGAGAGTGTGTTTGCATGTGCAAAGAGCAGATGTTTGAAGTCCTTGCACTTAAAAGAGAGGGGAAAAAAGTGAGCATACGGACATCGGTAAGAGGACATCATAACCTCTGACCTGTGCTGCTGGCCTTGTGCTTGGACAGGACAGATTGTGAAGATCTGCAGGATGCTTATTTAAAAGCCAGAGAGTCATCATGAAGTCATATGTTAATGAGCCCAAAGTGTTCCTTTCTCTCAGTCCCTCGACCTCGCACCAGGCGGGGGCAGTCGTCTACCCTCCTCCTCTTCCTTTTCAGGCTTTCCCTTGCTCTCTCTCTCTGTCTGTCCGTCCCTCCCTCCCTCTTTATTCCTCCCTCCCTCTGTCCCTCCCTGTGTCTCCTCAAAGCAGTCACTCAATGGCACATTACTCTAGAAAGAAAGGATGGAGTAGTTTTCCATCTGGAGGCTCATAGATCTCGGCCAACTGAATGACTTCATTCAATCGTGGCACAGACAAATAGAACGCTTGAGACAGAGAGAGAGAGAGAGAGAGAGAGAGAGACAGAGAGAGAGAGAGTAAACGAGCGAGAGAGGTAACTGTGTAACTTGTTATTTTTGTCAGAAAGCAAAGCATAGTAAAGAAGCAAAGAGAAAAGGGTCAACTTTAAAGATAGAGACATAGTTTCAGTGGTAGTGGGACAGAGACGTCTCCAACTGCAAAACTTTACACATAACCACGGGAGTTGGCTTTTCCTGTGTATGAATCTCCCATGAGGGTTTCCTCATCATGACTGCTTCTCTGGGTATGTGTAAAAACTACTTTCTGTGTATTTCTGTATGCAGAGTTCTGTGTAATATCTGTGTGTGTGTGTGTGTGTGTGTGTGTGTGTGTGTGTGTGTGTGTGTGTGTGTGTGTGTTTGCATGCTAATGGATTAGCCATTTGCTGTAACTGTCTCTGGCAAGCTTGCATTGTCTACTCAGACAGCAGGCAGTGTAAGAAGATCCTGAACCTACAAGAGTAGAGGCTTTCGCTTCTTTCGCTCCTTTTGCTCTGTCTCTCTCTTTACATCGCATGTGCTGATAACATGCAGATTCCAACCTCAGTAAATGTGTGTGTTTACAGACAGGCTTTGGAATGTCACTGTGTTCATATGCAGATGTCTCTCCCTATTTATTTTTTGTCAGTGCAGCTCTTGGCCTGCTTCTAACTTTCCTCCACTGATGTTTAACTATGTTCTTGTGTACAGTAAAGAAAAATAAACTTTAACACTATGATTGTTGTAGTAACTGTAGATATGGTGAGTGCATGCATTTTTTTTGTGCAGGATTTTAAGTTTCTATATATTTTCTAGACTTTTCCTGTTTTGCCTGTTGGTTTTGGAGAAGAATGTGTTTGAGGCTTTAACTCGAGCTCGAGATCACTCTGCAGATCTGAGCAGATAGGAGCAGCTTGTAAACAACTTAAAAGCACATTTGGCTACTTGTTCATGCCTCGCCATCACACTGGGGAAAAACATTCATCTTAGCGATTAAAAATAGCTGAAATCATTCAACAATTTTTTTAAAGATTGTTTGAATCATCCTGTTTCTTAGTTTAAGCATTAAATATTATTTATTGGAAAATAAGTTCCAGATTTAAGGAAGGCATTTTTGTGAAATAAATATGTGGCAATCAAATAAGACTTGAGACCTTTGGAATTCCTCATTTGTCACACATTTTCACACCAGCTATTGCATTTCGGTGCAAAATATTCCACTGTATTAAGGTTTCTCACTAAAACATAACTTTCAATCAGTTAAAATTGTGTTCTATTAAGGGATTGCAGTTATTGCAGTAACTTCAAGTTTATTCTGGAGAATTACTGTATGTAATCACAAGAAGTAAAATCTTTTGTATCTCCTTGTCTGTGACTGTCTTTGCTTGTTCTTTGTAGATCTTTCTTTTGCTTCTAGAAAGTCTGGATTTATGACTGTCTGTGTTAAAAGGACTGTAGGAGTCCTCGAGTAACCCAGGAGCACTTGAAACACGTGTTGCTTTTAAACCCAGATTGAGTTTATTCACATGGGAGCAACAGCTCACAAGTCATTTTCAACTGAATGTCTAGTTTCGTCATCCTGAAGCTGTATGTTTAATTCTCATTATGTACAGGTATGTTTTTTTATTACTGTTTCTGCTAGGCAATGAAACAGAAATAACGTCATTGTTTTTCTTCACCTTTGAATCACATGGAAAGTGCAAATCACATGAATTACACCATGTATACCCTTTCTGTGAATTAATGCCTTGGCTCTGAACATGTGCCTTAATTAACTGGTATTTAGAGAAATTCTTATGAGCTGAGAATTTCTTTAATAACAAGATGTTCAAACACTCAATGGATAAGATGTATAATTGTATAAGATGTCTTTGGATGGGGTTTGCATTCACTTGAACTAATAGAACCTGTTCCAGCATGACAATGCCTCTGTGCACAAAGCCAACTACATAAAGACATGGTTTTGCATGGTTTGGAGTGGACATCCTGAGTGGCCTGCTATAGAGCTCTTATCTCAACCCTATTAAACACCACTGGGATGAATTGAAATGCTGACGGCACCCCAGGCCTCCTCACCTACACCAGTACCTGACTTTACTAACACTCTTGTGGCTGAATGAGCACAAATTTCCACAAACACAATAGTGGAACATTTTCCCAGAAGAGTGGAGAAAAAGCACAAACCAATCAAGTTTCTTTTATCCATGTAGTGTAAGCATAAAACTAAATCAATGCAGCAGGTACGGCTCCATATAAAGCATTAGAAGTCATTTCGAAGGTACCTTTTTTTTAAAGGTCTTCCCATTTTTGCCAATACTATTTGTGATTATTCAGTTTTACTCAGGAAGTTCTGATTTGATTTTTTACGCAAACGTGTATGACATTTTAAATTTGCTTGTAATCTCAGACATTGGTAGAGTTTATGCATGGGTACCATTTAACAGGTCATTTTT
The DNA here is from genome assembly GCA_024362625.1 of Silurus asotus. Classification (NCBI taxonomy): domain Eukaryota; kingdom Metazoa; phylum Chordata; class Actinopteri; order Siluriformes; family Siluridae; genus Silurus; species Silurus asotus. The sequence goes on from MU551660.1 coordinate 2,308,256, forward strand.
TTCTTTTAGACAAAGAACGGGCCAAATCGATAGCAGCACATTAGAAAATTTGAGAAGTATATTGAGTAGAAAACATACTGACATTACTGTACTGACCATTAAGTCATAGTATTATGTTAAATGTTCAGGGAGATGTTAGATATGATTTATTTAGTCTGCATGAATTGTGTGGGGGTGATAAGTTCGCTAAGGATTTGTATTTCGGTATATACATGCCTAAGTATTTAACTGCAGTTTGGGCCTGAATCAGTGAATAAAAATAATACGTTTCATCAGAATGGTGAAAGATTAGTTTGTGAAAGTGCAGAGTTCAGCTTTTTTATATGTTTGTACTTTATTATAGCGGCAGTCTTAGTTTGTATTTATATATTATTAGTAAGTCTTAAACTTTACCGTTATACATCACAAAGCCAGTACATGATGGATAACCTTGTTAAATGCAGAATGTTCCGTTAGGTCTGATGACGTTATGGAAGAAAGAGCCTAATCGTGAAAATGATTCATAACACTACAAATTATACCGAAATATTTTAACTAGAGTGTCATACCGTTGATCTAACCATCATGCAGGTTAAGAAATTGGCTTGTCTCTCCTTTGGCTTTCCCCCCACTGTCTCTCTCCTCCCCCAACTCATTTTCCCCAGTGCAGCTTTGATCACAACAGCTGAATAGTGTTCAACTTGGCTCTGTGTGTGTGTGTGTGTGTGTGTGTGTGTGTGTGTGTGTGTGTGTGCGTGTGCGTGTCTGTTGTACGCATGCATTCCTTCTCTGAATAGTGAGTTTGTTAAGCCTGTAACACTAAAGTCCTTCTTTGTCTTTCTGCCAGAGATATAATCCAGAGAGCCTCTGTTGCTGGAATAAATGATTGACTCTCACACACTTTTTTAATCATTCGCAGCCTCTTAAACTGCTGCATGCTGAGAATTTGAGTTTATATAACTTTTTTAGGATGTGTGATGCAGTCACTTGCTATATTTAGAACAAAAATGAATCTCTGGCTCTCTATGGGGTGGATATATGAAGTCAGTTGTGAGGCACAGAGAGTCTTTTGTATGCATCATTCCTATGCCTAACAGCAGAAAAAAAGGCCCACGTTATATAAAACATGATATATGATTTCTTCTTGTTATGCATGTGTCTGAACTATTGAAAGGCTTGTTTTCAATTATTCTTGCCTAGATTTTGCAGTTGTTTCTTGCCCTTTTGTTCTAGGGTTAGACTGCCCCTTACATCAAGAAACGTCTGAGTGGACTTTAATCACATTCTTGCTGTAGTCTGATTATTTCCAAGCTGTTATCTTGTTGCCCCAGTGTTTGGTTAAGCTATTTTATATCTTGCCTATTCAGAATATCATGCAATCATGCCATAAAATGAAACGATGACTGAAATAACCAACAACAATTCACATGCTAAGGCTAGGAATCTTCTGAAGCTATATTTGGTGTCTCTATTTGCAGCTGTGATAAACCACCGTCTGATATTAGTGAACATGCTGACAGTGATGCAGCATTCCACCTAAACTTGTGTATCTTGTGGGAAAAAAACTCATTATGAATTTGCCTCTGGGATAAATAACAATGTGATCTATCTATTCATTTAGAATTCCTACATAGAAACTTGAGGAGGTCTTTTCAACACTGTTCAGCCATTGACATCAAATCAACATGGCTGTTCACAGCATCAATAGATACCAGAGCAGTGTTTATTATTTTATTCATGTTAAATGATTTATACTATATATACATGTATCTACTGTAGTTTGGTTCATACATAGAGATGTATTGTTGTCTAACATCATTAACGCTGACCGAGGAAAATATACGTCCTTTATTAGATTTAGCTGGCACTCACTCCAAATTAAAAAAGGCAGACATATTAACCTTGAAATTTGCATATTTCTAAGTTATAACTTTCCACTTACCGAATTGATTGCACCATAATACACTGGGCAGGTGTTTTGGTCCTATGTGAACGTCATCAATCCTATACAGACACACCTTCTCATTCAGAGTTTTCTTTATCTTTTATGACTATGAAAATTGTAGATTCACACTGAAGGCATCAAAACTATGAATGAACACTTGTGGAATTATATATGGAATTATATACATAACAAAAAAGTGTGAAACAACTGAAAAATGTCATATTCTAGGTTCTTCAAAGTCGCCACCTTTTGCTTTGATTACTGCTTTGCACACTCATGACATTCTCTTAATGAGCTTCAAGAGGTAGTCACCTGAAATGGTCTTCCAACAGTCTTGAAGGAGTTCCCCGAGAGATGTTTGGCACTTGTTGGCCCTTTTGCCTTCACTCACTTTGTCCAGCTCGATTGGGTTCAGGTCCGGTGACTGTGGAGGCCAGGTCATCTGGCGCAGCACCCCATCACTCTCCTTCTTGGTCAAATAGCCCTTGATGCCTTCAGTGTGACTCTACAAATTTCATAGTCATTAAAATAAAGAAAACGTTTTGAATAAGAAGGTGTGTCCAAACTTTTGGTCTGTACTGTACGTCGTTTATCTTCCTGATGCTTCCTTTTTTCTTTTTTTCTTTTTGACTAATACATTTTTTTCAGATTATCAAACAAATACCTATCATTTATATATATATATATTCTAAGTATCACTCTCAAGTTCAATTCCACTAATTGACTCCACAAGTCCCTGAACAAATACAAGTTCAAATATTTTGGGAATTTACATTGAGGGTTTATTTTTAGAGTCACTAATTACCTCCAGTATATGTGCATGGGGCTTAATTTTACTTACCACATGTTTGTCTGTGTACCTATGCTGTAACTATACCATGCAATCGTATACCAGGATTATATATATATA
>MU551660.1:2311095-2326168 GCA_024362625.1 Silurus asotus
TATATATGAAAACGCTGACTATATTGAACACATACATAGCTATGTTTCCACAAAGACCGTTTTAATTGGCAGATCTGTGTACCATGGCGGATTTTGGTGCCTTGATTTTGTATTTATTTATGTACTATATTTAAAAAAAAAAATCATGTGTGCCGTTAAAATTTATTTGTGTTAACGCTATACTAACGTGTTCATTTTGACAGCCCTAATATTATATTATTTGTGTGTGTGTGTGTGTGTATGTGTGTGTGAGAGAGTGTGTGTGTGTGTGTGTGTGTGTGTGTGTGTGAGAGAGAGATTGTAAAATACTGTTTATTGTGTATGTAATAATTGTATATTAGGTATAGTATACTACATGGATTGTGTTCTTGTTATTGACTTTATCACCATGATACATGCCTTATAATTCATTAAACGAAAAAAAAACAGGAAAACCACTAACGAGAGAGAGATTATAAAATACTGTTTATTGTGTATGTAATAATTGTATATTAGGTATAGTATACTACATGGATTGTGTTCTTGTTATTGACTTTATCACCATGATACATGCCTTATAATTCATTAAACGAAAAAAAAACAGGAAAACCACTAACGTACAGATGATTCATTTCTGAACGAGGACACTTTTAGAATTCAATGACAATTCACGTTGCTTCTTAAATGTGTGGTTCAGGTTTGATTTTGGAAATGCTCGTGGTGGAGTGAATCTGGTATAGGATGCCTGCTCTGTGTTGTGTTATGTGCACTATGTAAGGAATGTGTATCTGGGTGTGTTGGAGCGGTTGTGGGAGTATGTGCGTGTGTGCAGACCACCAGCCACTAAAGCCACTCAAAGGACACACACGTTTGAGCACATGCAGTCTTTTGATTATTTGTTCAGTTTTTTACTTAAATAGTCATATATATAATAGGGCTAAAAGTGTATGCAAATTATTTGGAAAACAAACAAAAAAAGATCCATTCGGGTTCATGGTTTTTGGAAATATCACTAAACTATTCAGAGAAAACGACATATAAAGCGACTAATAAAAGCTATTGGAGTAATTTACTGCATTCAGATTGTGTTTTGTTTTGTTTGTCTGACAGAATCGCGTGGATATACGGATAATATGACACACTCTTCCGTGTCATCAGACGGAGACATTTTTCACTCGGAATTAACGTCTAGGCCTTCCCCCTGCCAGAGAGGCTTTGGCTCCATGCGCTCAGTGAGCACCTCAAGTCCACTCCCTAACATTGACCGGTACGGTAACTCAAACCTTCTGCCTTTGTATTGTTTCTCACAATTCATTTATTGCGAATCTTGGAAAAGAAACTTGTTGGCATTGGAGATAAAGAACACAAGGAAGATGAAAGAGAAGAAAAAAAAGAGTCAGGAGCCTTCAATCTTTCAAACGTTTACACAAAGTGGCATTTATTCCAACCAAGCAGGAGCCAAACCTGATTCCTCTTTGCAGCCAAACCTCTGCTTTGTGGAGAGAAAATAAAAAACATGAATTATGTTATAATCACATTAATAGAAAAAATATGTGTAATATTTCCAACTAAGAACACAATTGTGATAATTAAGTGTTACATTTTAAATTAAATATTTTTTTATGGCCCAGCAAAAGAAAAGCATTCAGATCACAGTGTTGTTATATTTCAAATCGGATTGGTCAGAACATTTTCTATAGCAGCATGTCTTGGAGTGTAATTCTGGCCTAGTTCAGGTCAGAGATTTATAGAAATCTATTTAAACATCTGTATGCCTGTAATACTGAACTTGATTGTGATTTTGGACTCAGCTAATACTGATCTAATCTCTATTCTGACATTCTCTATACCTTCCTGTTTATCCAGCCCTGTTCCAGCTCATTCATGGTTAGAGAGTGGTTCAAACACCCCCCTGAGCTTCTACACACCCCAACCTTCACCTCCACTCTCGCTTTCCACTCCTAACTCTCAGAGCTCCCCTCGTGCCCTGCCACCCAGTCTCGACGTAGGGAACTTAGAGCTTAGTCTACTGGAAGCAATGGAGGGCCTGGAGACTCTGGGCTTCAATGGAGCACAGCCACCACTGCTACCTCAGAAGAGGAGAGGGATGGATGGATTAGAGCTATCCCTGAACTTTCCATTCAGCCCAAGTGGCGGTCTCAATAACAATGGGTCACCAATAGCATCTTCTCCTAGTCCAGGTAAAACATGACCCATTATGTGATTTCTGACCAACCTGAAATAGAATAGAAATCATCTTCAGGTCATGCTATAATTAATTTTTATATTCTCTAACCATTTGTACCCAAAAAGATTTCCAGTCCATTTGTTGCAAATGACAATAAAGATATCTATTCAACAAACCTGAAATGTGAATCATCTTGTTTTCCCAATTGAACAGATTCATTTTCCAGTAAAGTTGACAACGTGAAATTTGTTCAAGACACGTCAAAATTCTGGTACAAGCCGGACATCTCCAGAGAGCAGGGTGAGCATCAATCATGATTTCAATTTCAATGCCTCGTTTTTTGACAGTTTTGCCTAACAATTACAATCGTTTTGTACTGTGTTTCTTGATGTGCTGTAGCCATAGCGATACTGAAAGATAAAGAGCCGGGCGCCTTCATTGTCAGAGACAGTCACTCGTTCAGGGGAGCGTACGGATTAGCCATGAAGGTGGCCACGCCCCCACCTTCCATCCTGCAGCAAAGTAAGAAAGGTGAGATGGCTGAGAACACAGCATCTTATTCACACATACTCTGGCTTTATAGTGGGATTTAAACTTCAGGAGCATGGCTTTGTTGTTAGCCATGTGTCTCAAACCTCAGGTTTTGAGGTTGAGTCCTTCATTCTTTGTGCTCAGATTCTACATGTTCTCCTCATGGGGGTTTTCTCTTTCAGTCACAACTCTTAGTTTCTGATGATTGGCATTTCTAAATTCTCTGTAGCGTGATTGTGTCTCGTTATATGTCAGCACCCCATTCAGGATGTCCTTTTCTTTGCGTTATATAAGGATAAGCATTATTAAAATTTGAAGCAGGAATTAAGCCAAATCTGCTTGTGTTTGTTGCCAGAAGGTGTTATGCTTATATATAAAAGCAACTTTATAAACCATTTGCGGGACACATACAAAAATTTTATCCCCCTTTTTGCACCAACAACCAACCACACATGTACCCTACCACTATGTGTTTCAGGAAAGAGAGCAAACACTTAAAGATATTACTTTGCCTATTCAAAGATAGGGGTATAACAGCAAAGATAACTTGCTTTGTATTAAATTGAAAAAGATGAGAACATAACAGAGTAGGAAGAGACGATAACACGTTGAAAAGTTCTTCTTTACACGGCTGAAAAGTCCTCCAAAAATACCAAAGAGAATAATTTGAGGTCAGTTTAAATCTCACAGCCACCTGTTCACCCAAGCTATGGATACCCCAAAGTGCCAAAAGTTATTAACTTGTTATTTTTATATAAATTTAATACTAATAGCACCTGACTATTATGGATTAGTCAGAAACTGAACAGAAAAGGTATTCATCTATTAACATGAAGTTGTTTAAATTATCCTTAAGATTGTTCTCTAGATTTAATATTACTACTTCTTTGTTGCTTCTATCTATCTATCTATCTATCTATCTATCTATCTATCTATCTATCTATCTATCTATCTAGATATCTAGATATCTAGCTAACTATCTTACATTATTGATTTAATATAGTTTAATAACAATCACATGTGATATAGAAAGTTACAATGTTACCCTCATTAAAATTGGCAGGATAAATAAAAATGCAATTTGGAAAAATATTTGCGATATTTTAGCCGTCATCGCTCGCAAAGAAGCTCAGATATGTCACACAAGCTGCAATTCAATATCACATACTCTATGTGTACATTCATGTGTCATATTCTATTCAGCAACATGCCTGTACGTGGCGTGTACTAGCCAAAACAGATATGGGACCATGATCGTTGAAATTATTGAGCCTATTTTTAACACTTATGCATACATGAATCTATGCCATTCAGGTTTCTCTCCAGTATTAGTTTGTGGGTGGTTGCTTTGGATCCGAAGGTCATGAGTTAAAATCCCAGCCACACCAAGCTTCCACTCCTGTGCCTCTGAACAAGGCCCCTTAACCCAATAGATGCTCAGTTTTATGAATGAGATAAAAATTTAATTTCCTAAAAAATTAAATGTATGCAATTAATGCCAAATCCTGTGTTTGTGCGCAGTGGGGGATCTGACAAGTGAGCTGGTACGGCATTTCCTGATCGAGTGCACACAGAAAGGGGTCAGGCTCAAGGGCTGCCCAAACGAACCCTACTTCGGTAATGTGTGTGCGTGTGTACGTCTGTTCACCTGGTGAATCTGTTTAGTTGAAAACGCAAGTTTAGTTGAAACTCACTTCACCATCAGTTCCCTCTAGTGGCCAAATTCTGCAGGGGTTTATTTTTAAATAAATCATGCATCATCATCATCACCATCATCATTAGAGAATGCTTTTCTGTCTAACTGGAATTCCAGCTGATTAATGTGTTATTTTTAAATGTTGTTTATATTGTTTTTAGGAAGTTTGACAGCTCTCGTGTGCCAACATTCCACCACGCCATTGGCCTTGCCTTGTAAACTCATCATCCCAGACAGAGGTACTTAGTCTGTTTATATATATGTGTGTGTGTGTGTGTGTGTGTGTGTGTGTGTCTATTTATAACATATTCTGTGCATTTTTCAAACTTCACATTATAAATGCAGCTCCCTCTCAATGTCCCTGCCCCTTTCTTGCTAACAGACCCTCTGGATGAGTTGAACGAGTCCCAAGGACAGACTTCTACAAACTCTGCCACTGAGTTACTGAAACAAGGGGCAGGTTTGTAATCTTTTATGAATCTATTAAGTCCACTATGCATATGTGTGTCTAGATTAATTGTCAGCAGCCCACATGCTTTTGAACACCACAACACTTTTCTTTACTGATTAAATGGAGAGTCAGTATTTTGTAGATGATTCTATGCTGAATTTTCGTAAAGTCATGCACTACCTTCAGTGCACTGGCTCTATTTTTAATTATATATTGTTTCTATAATAAATGTACAAAGTAAAAAACATTTTAGATCGTATTAACCTCAAGGGGTGAAATTGGCTATTAGACTGCTTTTTTCTTATCTCATCAAATGCTTGAAATTATATGTTCTTTATGTACATGATGACTGTGCAGGCCAAGTACCATCTATATTTACAGAAAGAGGCCATTTAAATCACCAGCAAACAACAAAGCAAAGCTCTATTTACATATCTGGTCAATAGTCATGAGTTGTTTATCTGCTGTTACACTGGGCTCACCAGGCTTTAAAAGGCTTGTGATGATTCTTGGATTTAGAAGTTGGCACTACAAGCAGTTATTAGACATGAAAAAAACACACTTTTAAACACGTATGGTGTAATGCTGAAGGTAAACAAGTGTGCTGGATAATGGCAGGAGAACTTGCAGGAGAACTTTTCTTTTAGGCAAAACTTTCGATTCAATTTATTCTATTTTCTATTTAATAAAAAATTGTGTTTATCCGTCCATTGTCTTTGATTTACCTTAAATTCTAAACATGTGACGTTTGTGTGTTTCAGCATGTAATGTGTGGTTCCTGGGCAGTGTGGAGCTGGAGTCTCTGACAGGTGTCCAGGCAGTACAAAAGGCCACCACAGTCATTTTTAGTCAGGATCCTCCAGCCACCTCCACTATCGTCCACTTCAAAGTGTCTGCACAGGGCATCACGCTTACAGATAACCAGAGGAAGTAAGCCTCACACACACACACACACACACACACACACACACACACACACACACACACACACACACACACACACACATACATACACACACAAACCTTTTTTTATCCCTTACACCATTATTCAGAAATCAGTTTCAGCTAAAAAATATCTTGTGCTTCCAGATTGTTCTTTAGAAGACATTACCCAGTCAACACAGTCATATTCTGTGCCCTGGACCCTCAAGACAGAAGGTAAATACTCACACACACACTTACATCTACAACTCCATTTATATCTATATCATACCCAGTGTGTATTCCAGCAAGGCTCACTAATTCTTTTATTTGCAGATGGAAAAGAGATGGCTGTTTAAATGCAAAGTAAGCCTTTCTCTTCTTTTTTTTTCAAATAAGTTTTTTCTTTTTTGGTCTCTTCTCATGTTATATTGAATAAATACATCGAAATAATAACGGTGAATACATATATGTGCCCGCACAGGATTTTTGGCTTTGTCGCCAGGAAGAGTGGGAGCAGCACGGGGAACGTGTGTCACCTTTTCGCAGAGCATGACCCTGAGCAGCCGGCCAGCGCTATCGTCAACTTCGTCTCCAAGGTGATGATCGGCTCCCAGAAAGTCAAATGAAGTCGAATGTGTCTCTTTTTTTTTCAGCAAATCTTCCTATTCTATTCGGGATTTAAGTGGACATCCGGACGTGGCACTAACAAAAAAACATTTTGTGCCTGCATAGAGGACATCAAAACTACTGCCTACTATAAGAATATATAAAAGACTATTGAAGACGAAGGAATGTCTTTTGTTTGGTGTATCACATTTTTTTAAATGAGCAAACAGACCTCAGGCTTTGGGCCTTTTGCACAGATCCTCCAATAGAGGGAGTCCCATCATCTCAGCTTCATATTACTTTAAATTGCCGGCTGTGTCGGTCCGCAAAGAAGAAGCACCATGTGATCTGCATACCAGAGTTACAGTCTGCACTGTTTGGAGTCTGCAAGTTGTGCGAGATCTCAGATTCAATTCGAAAGCCCTTTATAAAACATTTCTTGGCACCGGTTTTTATCTTCTCTGGGCCTTTACATCATCAAACTGAATAAACTACACTGCTTATTTAACTGAACAAGTCTAATAACTGCAATTGAATCACTATTTTTGTATAACCAAAGATACCTTACATCATTTAAAGTAAATACACATTTTTAAAGATCATTTAGGCTGCAAAATGAGTCTGATTTTTTTAGTCATATCAGTTGAAAATGGAAGGAACTGATTGGAACTGGACAATTCTTCAAAACGTCTCTCTTACTGCCGTAAATGACTTTAATTAAAAGTTGCTTATTTAAATTGTGATTGTAATAATTAGTGACAGTCTGGCATATTGGTAAATATATGCATCATATACATCACTGCTCATATTTTGTGTATGCGTCTTTTATATTCATCAGTGCATGTTAATCCTGTCATTTGATGGTTGGAATTATATCACTAAATTAATAGATTTATGAGTTGCCCAACTTTTTTTTTTAATTGAGTATTGACTCAACTGTTTTTTTAATAGTCAATTGAATAAGCCTTGTGCTGTACTATACATCATATAAGTGATATTACATGCACATTTCTTTTCAGCGTTAAGCCTTTTATTGCAGTGTATAATAATCCGTGTTTATTCATTTCATATTTCCTTTTCTGCATCTATTGCTAGATAACCAGATATACAGTACTTTCATTATATTTAAGGACTTATAGTGCAGTTTTCATATATGTGTCATATAAAGTGCTCCTGTGCTTCAGATTTTCATTCTATATATCACTTTCTATGCATAGCTTCGCCATATTTTTCAGTGCAGCAAACCTTAGAATCTAATGAAGAAATTCAGTATTTTTTTTTACCATTTACATTATTAATAAGTTCTTCAGCCTGGATAAGTCTTCAATAGCCCCAGCCCCATCGCCCCAATGCCCCAACCCCCTCCCCTTCCCCATTCCTTGCTATCTACTATTTATATATGCAATCGAAGTAAATATGGCTGACTTTTAACAGCATCCGATATATCATTTACAGTATATTTAGTCTGTAAATAAAATGATAACATTCTTCGTGTAACATTTCTACATTCTACATTTTTTCCACATACTTGCCATTTTTATGTCTTTCCATTTAAATCTTCCTCTCCTTTCTTTTCCACTCTCATAACCTCTATTTCATTCATACTCCATTTATTGTACATGATATATAAATATGTCTGCATCCTTTATTCTTAAATAATAAAACCATTTTGACGATCTTGTGGCATGTGACAATATATGAAGACTGATTTGGTTTCAGTCCAAACCAGCAGGTGGCAACGGTTATCACACACCTTGGCACACCACTGACATAATTAGTAATGCAGCTAAATTGAAGCTGTGTAACACCTAAATCTGAAGCTAAGGACCAAAAGATTTGTAGAGTAAACGTTTAGCTTTTTTTTTTAATTTAAAAGCAGGTAAATGTCCCCGCAAGTTTAAAACATCATATTAGATATATTATACATCATAACACACACACACACACACACACACACACACACACACACACACACATTTTCAAATACCATACAATTTCAAATACAAATTTTATACCTTTTTAATGGAGACAGTAAAATTTTAACTAAATTGTAAATGAAAATATTAACAGTGATTAAAGACATTATATGACTGTGCTCTCTCTCTCTCTCTCTCTCTCTCTCTCTCTCTCTCTCTCTCTTACACACACACACACACACACAAAGTCGCTTTCTCTGGTTTTGGGTATTCATGGCCTTTGTCACCTCTTTTCAAGTCACAGCATGACCGGACTAAGAGTTAAAGATTCATAATCTGGGCCGTTTGACGCTTTAGATCTTGTATGTATGAAGTGTGCCTATCAAGAATGGAAGTGTTTGAGGTGTAATGAATGTGTATAGCTATGGCAATGACTACGTTTTTGTGTGTGTGTGTGTGTGTGTGTGTGCATGCACGTTATTAGGGAATGGGTTATTGCCTCAGAAAGGTGTTTAGTTTTGTGAGGCTGAAATGATAAAACATGATACAAATATTGTGCAGACTTGCACCCCAATGAAGAGTTAAAAATACTTATAAAATATTAACTGATGCCGCATCAGTTTGAAGTCAGTATTCAGTAGCTTTTAAATATCATGAAAAACTCTTTTGATTATGTTACTTTGAATAAACTATTCAAACTTTTTCATTCGATAGATAGATAGATAGATAGATAGATAGATAGATAGATAGATAGATAGATAGATAGATAGATAGATAGATAGATGTTATCCATTATGATTTTATACATCATTTGTGTATAGAACATGAGTCTTGTGTTTGGGTTATGTGTGATGTACGTGATGTTTGGGGGTTGGTTGCTCTGTATGTTTAGCTTCAGAACATAGAAATTTGTTCTGGTTAGAAATCTGAGGTTGGGGGGTTGGTATATGTATATGTAAATGTGTGTCTGGGGGGGTCTATGTTAACTTCTTGTGCCTACGTGAGCTATGGGGGTTGGTGTTTGCTAACTTGAGCGTGCGTTGTCATGTCTAAGTGTGCGGGTTTCTTTTTCATATACAATTGTAAAGTAAGCCATGTCAAGGAAATCAGGTGCCATGTTTAAAAAAATAAAAGTGCACTGGATATTGTTACATCGCTCCTAGCGTTTCCAATCCAGCTTCATTTTTTTCCCCCCTTACACTTACCGACATGCATTGAACAGCTATGATCTTGTTGTATACTTGATTAACTGTTAATCACCCCCTATCCACCCACACACACTTCTTTGTCAGGTCATGGCATATCCCAATCCTGTGGGTGTGTGTGAAACAGAGAAAGTGAAAGAGGGGTTTGGATGCATGACCTCATCAGGAAAGGAAACTTTCCCACAGTCTTCACACAAAGCCTGCTGTCAAAAGGTGAACAGAGAGAGAAAGAAAAGAAATTTAACACACCAGATGAAAAAAGCCACTTTCCTAATCTCAGTGCACAGTCCCTCTTAAAAAGACATTTCGATCCAAATATTTAACACGGAACAAAAAAAAAAAAAAAAACGATGAACACGATGAAAGAATTGTTGAAAAAATGCTGAGTTGCCATTTTGCTTCCTTTCCTTTTTTTTTTTTTTTTTTTGCTAAGTCATGCCTGTATTAGTGCTTGGCAAAGTTAAATGCATTTATTATCGAACATAAATCTGCTTAATAGCTTTCATGTTTACTCAGCAATATTATATTTTGATTTAATATATTTAATATACCAACAGATTTTGACATATCAATAGATTTGTTATTTATTTATTCATTCTTCTCACATTGAATAACCTCTGGGGCATGTGACTTTAACTATATAACGATAATAAATCAATAAAAAAATTATAAAAAAAATCTATCAATCAATCAATAAATAAAAAAACCCTGAAGCAACTAAAGGGGCACGTGAAGGATCTATGCAAAATACTTTCTTTCTAAGCTCTACATGATTGATCCTTTTTAAAAAAATATGCATTTATGTATTTTACATCAATAATATCAAGATTGTAAATAGGCCAAATCAGGTATTTTGGCCTGGTTGCATATGCATACCACAAAAACCTTCAGGAATGTTTAAGTATCTACAGTATAATCTTTTATTTTATTTTTTTAATTTCATTTACATTTTTTGGGCACGATACAAAAATTCCCCGGTTCAACCCTGAGATTGGGTTACTGTCCATGTGGAGTCTAAATGCATATTCTCCCTGTGTTTTCTCCCCCACCTCATGGAAACATGCCAGTAGGTGGGTTGGTGTGTGTAAATTTGTGACTGCATGGTGCTCTGCAATGGTCTGGCGCTATAGTGTGTATCCAGTGTAAATTGCTGTCTCACCAGCAGAGTTCCTGGAATAGGCTCTGGATCCACTTCCACCATGACAAGGAGAAGTGATTACTGAAGATGAAAGTATTCCATCGTATGAAAGTCGGAAACAACTACACACTCTGTAAATCCACCGAATTAATGTAGGGTCATAAATGCAGTCTTCAATTTGCACCTAATAAAACTTGAACTAAGGAACTAAACATCTGAGTTTCCATTACAACCTTTTGAGAAAACAAGTTCTCTTTTTTCTGCACATTCCTATTCAAAGTGTTCGTACATACAGTGCAAGCTTCTGTAATATCATATGAAGTCACCACAATTTAATCACTGCTCCAATAATGTTGTTTATTGCTGTAGACATGAGTCAACATAAATTCCACTATTTCACTTTTCCATAAGCGTCATCTTTTCTGGGTTTTTTTTTTGTGGGTGTTAATAAATAAAAAAAACCATATTGAATAATATTAGACTTAATATTATGAATAGATATTGTGAGATTTTGGTTCAGTGATTATTTTGCTCCAAAAAGCTCATTTGTTTTGAATGATTGGCTAATAGATATGGACATGCACAATAAATGGAAACTGCTAATCAGATCGCAACCATCAAGATCCAGAAGTTTGTAGCAGGAAAAGCAAAACTTAATCATGTTGTAGCCCATATACTCTGTGCAGTGCAATGGGAGATTCTAAATATTGCAAAAAAAAGATATAATGCAGTGTCTTGTAAAAAAAACAAACAAACTGGGTAGCATCCATGTTTTAAAGCTAAAGGTGTCATTTTGCATGATTTGTTTTCTCTGATTTCATCTCGACGGTGCATTGTTATTGCACGATTTCCTTCAACCAAGCAGTGCATTCGTCACACACGTATAATGTGACAATGAACTCAGCATTTTCCTTACTCAGGGACTTGGCGCTTATGCAGACATCGATGAACCTCTCGTGTTCCCTTTCAGCCTAGCCTACGTGCTCTAAAGCACATGCTGAGAACGTCTTGCCTTTTGTTATCTACTGCCGAAGTGCATTGTCTCTGCATTCAAGCACTTAAATACACACGCATTTAATGACTTAATGAACCTGTGTAAGGGGTGGGCAGAGTAATCGCACTCACAAAGGCCTCTTAGCCAAGGAGAGACCAGCAGATTAACTTTCATTACATCAGCATTCTGACAATACCCTTAATGAGGGAATCACTTCTCTTCTGTGTGTGCGTGTGTGCGCGTGCGTGCGTGCGTGCGTGTGTGTGTGTGTGTGTGTGCACGCAATAGAGTAACATAGAGTGAACAGAAAAGAGAAGGAATTGGTTGGCTATGTATTATTCTTTCATTCCATCAATGCACCGCCTTCAACCACATTCATATGAAGTAGCACAGAGTTTACCCTATTTTATAATAATAAATGGATCTTTAATTCATTTTTCCATTTCATTTCAGACCCTTTGACAATGCAGACGTTCCTGAGGCAGTTCTGATCTCAAAAGAACATATCCATTATTATAGCTTCCAAAGTGCAATGGATATTCAGTTTTTTCTTTAAGTTCCTTAAAAGTTCAAGATGTTCTGTGACAAAACTGTTTTTTGGACAGGGTGACTACAATTTAAATGACTATTTCTATCATTCTTGCTACTCTTACTAGAATTCATTCATTGCCTCGTTCTGCCCCGTGACTAATTAGATGATTGTATTGACCATTAACCTCTTTTGGCAACTGGGAAACAATATATGCTTGTGGCATATTAATTGGACAGGCAGTACACCGATGAAGACGTAGGCCACTTTTGTATTCTAAAAGAAAAAGACGTCGTCGTTCATGTTCGGTGCCGCTAATAATAAGGGACCGAGGTTCTACACAAATACACCCTCCTGCTTTAGTATGTAAAGGCTGTGCCACCAGTTCTTGTTTGCCTTAAATAAAGGCTGTGTGTATGCCTCATTTCCCCTCAGCCTCCAGACTTTGTGCTTGTAGTTCCCTTTGAGGCTCACTAGAGGGATAATCCAATTCTATAAGTGAATAGATAGCCATGAAATTCCCAGACTATAAAGTTATGTGGAAGGAAGTGATCTAGCAAAGCTTTGGATCAGTAGGCTAGCAAGCAGCATGGGAAAGAAACAAACAAACACATACCAAAACAAAATACTAATAAATGTAAAATCCCTACATTGAAAAGACATTCTGATCAACCAGGTTCCCTTGTTATTGAATTATGGTGTGATTTATCATGTTCCTAGTCTGTTTCGGACAGGAAACTGTTTGTAAAATGCATTACCCCTGAATTATGTAATAGATAAAGGATTGTATTCTGGTGGAAGCTTAAATGGTAATTTGATCACAGTTTTCATGTTTTAGAGTTTCCAAAAAAAAAAGAAACTGGTAATTTTTGACACAAACTTTGACTCTAATTTTAGGAATACAGTTAAAAATGATTTTTTTTTTCATCTCTGCAAGACTGTGCAAGGATTTGCTTGTTTGGGGTTTTAAAACGTATTATTATTATCATTGAAATATAGTTATATTTTAACTCCTGGCACAGGTGTATTAATGGTCTGCTGATCATGCTGTCTATTGACACACTGGGACTGTATTCTTTACACTTTTTTTCCCAAAACCCGCCATTCATTCATTTGCATATTATGATCAAATATTTTAAAGCAATGGAGTGCTTTTCTTACAATTATACACTGTCTAGGATTAATGATGAGTTTGAAAGAATATACTTCATACTTATAGTTACAGATTGCCATGACTGTTATGTGCCAGATGTTTGGGTGTCATTGCCAGGAAAAGCACAGCTTCTTCATTGGTTTATTCAAGGATTAATTGCTTCATAACATTATTGAAGTGGATGCTTTTGTTCAAAAAGATTCTTTGCTCATTTATACAAAATACAATTAGTTGGACTGACAAAAACAGTCATGTAACCATAGATAAGACTCTCCCTCATGGATAAGATTTTCCCTTCTCTGTGACCTGACTTTGTAATATTATGCGTGCATAGCTCTTGTACAGGGTGTGATAAAGTCTCAATTTGCTGGCCTGAAAAACTTAGTTTGGAAAAGCTCCAGCAAATATGATACTAGCATCTAATCTCATATATTGTCCCTTGTATTTTTCTTTGTCCTGGCAAAGGAAAAAAAAAAAGAGAAGCAGTATTTCAAGTATTTAGCTTACATTTATCAGTGAGATGCATTAAAGATAAACTGCATAAGGTATAGTTCTGTGTTTAGAAAAATGCTTTTTTTAGAATGCTTTCAAAAATAGTATTAATAGTTTATTTTTATTAACTGACTTGATATTGAATCAATATTTGGTGTGACCACTAGGGGTGTAACAGTACACATATTCATATCTAAATGTTTCGATGCAGGGCTTTCGGTTCGGTGCACATGCAAACCGAATCACACTTACACAAAAGTTTTTTTGAAAGAACTTAGACAACGTCTAAACATCTTAGACAACCTACCGGAGATGAATTGCGGAAGTGGGAAGCCTAAAATCGTTCTGTCTCTTCAAGTAATACCAGACAAACTCGATGAAGTTGAGATCAAGGCTTTGTGGAGGCCAAAACTATTACATTTAGATCTCCTTGTCCCTCTCTGTGCTGAAAATATAACAATGTCTGTATGTTTGCGATTGTTGACCTGAAGCAGAATACATTTGGGGCCAATCAGTTGCCTCCCTGTTTGTATCGCATATTAGATAAGTATCTGCCTGTATTTTTCAGCATTGAGGATGGCATTAATCCTGACCAGATTTCCAACTCCATTTGCCAAAATGCAGCCTTAAATTCACAGGAAACCTCCACCATGCTTTACTGTTGCCTGCAGTCACTCATTATTGTGATGCTCTCCAGCCTGTCCAGCAACTTGCCTCCTGTTTCAGACAAATATTTCAAATTCTGTCTCATTAGTCCAGAGCACCTGCTGCATCCCAGGTCTTGTGTTTGTATGCATGCTAAGAAATGTGTGAATATTTAAGAGAAAGGAATAGATCTAAATACAATTAAAGAATAGATAGATAGATAGATAGATAGATAGATAGATAGATAGATAGATAGATAGATAGATAGATAGATAGATAAAGAAGAGACAAGTGCACAATAAAAATTAATGTTGTGTCTGAAATAAGAACAAAAATGTACAATTGTTCGGTAGGTGAACTATCACAAAGTCTGAAAATAGGTGAGGTGAGGTGAAGTTAGGTAAGGTGTGTGTGTGTGTGTGTGTGTGTGTGTGTGTGTGTGTGTGTGTGTGTGTGTGTGTGCGCGTGTGTGTGTGTGTGCGTGCGTGTTATGTCCTTAAATGAACTAGCAACCTGTTCATGGTATTCTGGTTACTAAACCTGACTAAAGAACATTAAACTTGATTATCCTACAGCACCATTCAGTGTACCCGTGTTTCACACAAATGAACAATGCTAACATTACA
>MU551660.1:2326202-2394624 GCA_024362625.1 Silurus asotus
CCCCCCCCACTTGAATTGTACAAAAATACCAAGAATTTCAACTTAATTCGGCAAAGATTTAATATTACGTAGTCAGCTTTACATATATACTCATGCTAGTGTAAATATGTTTGGATCTATGATATACTTAGCCCTTAAAGTGTATCACAGGGTGAAATTACAAAGTATTTTACATTAAGTTGTATGCTTGAACTTTTATGAGAAATCTATTTAAAAAATATAGCATAGTTATAAATTCCTCGCTTGTGTAAAAAACAAAAATCTCAGAAAATATTCCATATATAAGAAACAACAATAAACTTGCATCATGGTATATAAATTAAACAAACAAAAAAAAAGCCTAAAATGATTTCCAAACTGATCAATCAAGTATATTTTACTGGAGGATGTATTAAGGTCAGATAATGCAAACTATATATATTATGTAAAGGTAATTTGACTGCTGGGGGGTTTGTGGTGGCAGGAAATAGAGGAATAGAGAAAAAAGAGTGTGTATGTGTGTGAAAGAGAGCTCTTTTGAGAGAAAGAGGCCTAAAGTCATTTGGTGGTTTTATAAATAGCTTAAGAGTCCACCATTGATGGCAGCACTTTCATGGGCATTGTGGACTATTTATTTGTAAGACTAACCATCCATTCTCTCCCTCACATGCACCCACATGCACAAACAAATGCTCAGATGTGCACTTAAATACCTTAAGCTCTTTTTTTAGTAGGCACTACAAAGCAACATTCTAATGCCACCACAATTGCAGCACTTTGCATTCATTCATCTTCAGTAACTGCTTTATCCTGGTTAGGGTCGTGGTGGATCTGGAGTCTATCCAGGGAACACAAAGGTTTTTTTTTTTTAGAAGGATTTGTGCATTTTTTCACTTTAGTGTTCTTTTATTAGTTAAACTATTGAATAAATCAGACTTTCCTGAAAATGTACCTGATTATGAGGAATACATTTAGTAATCGTGCAGTAAATGCTAGCAAAGCTTGGCATAAAATAAATATTCGTATAGGCTGAACCATATGTGATACATGTTCTTGTGCAAGACAGAGACAGAGATAGAGAACAAGTGAGAAATAATAATATGACATTCAAACTCTATAGAAAGTGAACCACTGATCTTTGTGTCATAGGCTGTGACCCCAGACAATACCATTAGCGTTGGTCTTTTAAGTATGGACTCAAATAACCTATCACCCCTGACCTGCAGATTGGGAACATTGCATAATTTCCTTCCCATCAGTATTTGGAGCAATTGTGTGTGTGTGTGTGTGTGTGTGTGTGTGTGTGTGTGTGTGTGTGTGTGTGTGTGTGTGTACATGTGTGTGGAATGGAATGGAAACTGTAATGGAATGATATGAGAGATAGAAAAACCTGGCTGTGCAAGTGACAAAAAGTCTCGGGCATGAAACACAAACCATTCATTCTCAAGTCTCTTTCAGCCCCTGTCCATCTCTCTCACACGCACGCACACATACTTAGACACAGAGGGAGCTCAGATGTCTCCACTCGCTCTACAGGAACTAAATGGCTCTCTTGGTTTAGTCCAACAATGTCAGTGACACTCTAGCACTGGCCTATGAGTCCTATTGTTAGCTTACAATCCTCTTGGCATTGTGCTCAATAATGCTTTCTCTGAATGGGCAGGCTAACCTACTTGTATTGTCACTAATTGGTCTCTCCCTGGCGGGAGGAGAGAAAAAGAAGGGAAGGATGAGAGGGTCAGGAGCCTGGCTGAATTTGCCATGCAGCACAGTGATGGAGAAACAGCTCTGACAAAGAGGCTTTTGTGGCACCACGGTTCCGAATTCAGCAGGAAATGCATCTTACCCCTACTTCGCCATCTGATAAGAGCTTCAACTAACCATTACCTCATCACACACACACACACATACACACACACACCCACACACACAAGTACTCACTTGTGCATACATTTACTTAAGCATAGGTAATGAAGCATTATACAAATTAAGTCCCCTCTGGCTGTGTAATTGTTTTAAGTTGCTTCCGTTCCTTACATACATGATCCATCTCACAATGCTCAATAATTAGCTGATAAGCTGGATCAGGTGTGTTAGAGCAAAAGAAACAAAAACAAAAACAAAAACCATAAAATCCGGGGAGGGCAGCAGCTCCCTGGGCTTAAAGTTGAGAAGCCATGCCATACACACTAAAGCCAGCCAGGAATAAATCTGTAATGACAGCTCGAGAGTGCCAGGAATTTAACTCTACATGTTGGACAGGAAGTTGTTATAGCATTTCAAATAACTGAGAAGTCTCAATATCATATGATATAATGTTACACATTACTCCAGACTATTTCATCTTTACTTTTGGCCTACT
This sequence comes from Silurus asotus, assembly GCA_024362625.1. Classification (NCBI taxonomy): domain Eukaryota; kingdom Metazoa; phylum Chordata; class Actinopteri; order Siluriformes; family Siluridae; genus Silurus; species Silurus asotus. Next base: position 2,328,544 of record MU551660.1, read on the forward strand.
CTTACATGAGCCAATTTTCTGGTTTTCTAAACAACGAAGAAAAAAATATTGGCATGCTAACATGCTAAACCTACCATTTCCCAGAATGCAACATGCAAATCCTAAACCATTTCACTTTAATATTTCCCGCATATAAAATAAAAACTTCAAGGGGCCCCCAGATAAACCTTGAAAAGCATATAATTGAAAAATGTTTGAAAAGGACTCATTCAACATTTTCATTACATTTTTTTTTTTTTTTAGCTGCCACCAGAAAAATATAAACAAAACTAAGCTGCCTAGAAAAATTCAAAAAGGTCAACCGTTTTGGAGGCAGAAATAAAAGTTTTTACAGGATTAGTGCCAACGAAGGCAGGCTGAGGATTTTAGCTTTTGTTGCAACAAATATTGTAGTTGTGGTGGTTGTAATGGTTCCAGCGCAGTGCCACTTCCAGTTCAATTAGTTACTACCTGTTTTAAGCATTCTTAACCTGTAGCCATGCTATACGCAGTGCAAAGTATTGTGTTTGCTAGCCACCGCATTACCAAGCCATTAACTTTTCATGCTTTTATTGTGCATTGGACTTTGCTACGTTTGCGTTGCCCATTTCATTCCTTTGTGCCTTTCAGATTTGTTTGCTTTGCTGATTGCCTATTTTCTGTATTTGTCATTTTGCCTGTTTACCGACCCTGCCTTAGCCTAGCTCTTCTGTTTATGCTACTGGTGTTTTAAATAAAATGCACATGGATTCTGAACCCTCAACCTCCGCCTCGGCGTCACAGAATACTTTGCCTGCCGGGAATCCAGCAGACATTCACCAGTTAGAATTGGTCATTGCACCCAGGAAGGAAATGCTAGTGGCTTACCTCACGCAGCTTAAGGCTCACCAGGCCACTAACACACACCTCCTTCAAGCTCTTAATGCTATGCCTACCGTCCGACCCAAACCACAGAAAATGGCTCTTCCGACCAAATTTGTTGTGTTTTTTTCGACAATGCAAGGCATATTTTTTCACATTAACCAGACACTTATATCGAGGATTCAGCTAAATGTGCTCTGATGCTAACCTTGCTAAATGGAAAAGCGCTGGAGTGGGCTTCCGTGGTATGGGACAGTGAGGAATGGGTCTGGAGCAATTACGTTCACCTTACAAAACTGCTCAAAGATTTGTTTGAATACCCAGCAGGAGCACTGGATGTTTCAGAGCAATTACACCAGCTGTGCCAGGGATCAAATTCAGGTGCCAAATACGCTGTGAAATTTCATACTAGAGCCACGCAAAATGGCTGGAATGACAGACAACTCCGGCTGTATTTCATGGGGAACTTTATCCCACACTACAGATAGAGATGGCCTGCGATGTTCAAAACACCACCCTGTCCCAATACATCACCACAACCGTTCAACTGGACAATTTTCTCCGAAATCAGTGCCAAACACGTTAATTTTATACCCGCTCACACTACTCCATGCAAGCACTAAGCGAGATCACCAGGCCCCTGGAGCCTATGCAGCTGGGTAGAACCTCTCAGGAGGAAAGGCAACAGCAAATGTACCTCAAGCTATGTTTCTATTGTGGACAAGAGTCAAGTCAAGTCAAGTTTATTTCTATAGCGCTTTTTACAACAGACATTGTCTCAAGCCATCAATGCCATCAATGTTCCGCCTGCCCAACGAACTCTCATTCATGACCCCTGAAGGTAAACTCCAAACCTTTTCTCCTACGTGTACCGTCTTCCCTCTCATAGACTGGGTGATGTGGCCATCCCTAATAAAGCAATTATACACTGCAGTGATCCAGAGGGGTGTAGGGGTGTGTTGAGGTATTTCGCCCATAAGAGCACCACCATCTACACCCCTCCGGATCACTGCAGTGGATAATTGCTTCATTGGGCATGGCCACATCACCTATTAAACCTCCCCAGTAACCATTAGAGTGGGACTGTTCATGTGGAGAGGCTTGTTTTATTTATTATCTCCTCACCCACTAACCCCATCATTCTAGGATTTCCATGGCTTTGAGCACATAACCCAGTAATCTTATGGTGGCACAAATAACTAATACAGTGGTCCACAAAATTCCTTGAACAGTCTACGGACACACAAAACAACACACAACTCACCTCCAGTGCCACTCCACCTCTGTAGAAACCCCATTGTCTATAGTACTGGCCCACATCCCCAAGGAATACCATGACCTGAAAGAGGTCTTTGACAAAGAACGAGCAGCTGTACTTCCTCTTTACCAACCATGGGATTGTGTGATATGACTGCTCCCCAACACAGCACTACGAATACCAGGTAATGCCATATGGCCTGACCAATGCACCTGCTAAATTTCAGTCCTTCATTAATGAAATTCTGGGACACATGCTGATCACAATTGTAATTGTGGACATATATATTAATATGTTCCAAGACCTATGACCTCCATGTTAACCATGTCTGCACCATTCTCCACTTCTTTGGACAGCGGACACTCAAGGCCATAAAACAATAATTTACTACCACTCTCTTCCTACATCATCCAGACTCCAACTTCCCCTTCGTGGTGGAGGTGGATGCCTCCAACTGCGGCATTGGGGGCGTCCTCTAACAAGGTCAGGGACACCCAGGCAAACTCTTCCTAACTGGGCGTAGTGGATAGATTTTTCTGAGCGTTTAAGTTCATGCACAATAAAGTCCTTTCCACATCCATGAACACAGCTAAATTTCTAGTTGACAATGTTTTCAAAATCTATGGCCTATTGAAGGACACCGTATTAGATACACTTAGTTCACCTCTCGTGTGTGACACTCCTACTGCAGTCTGCTCAACCGGGTCAAATTGTTTGGTTATCAACTCAAAACAATAAACTCAAGTTACAATACAAGAAACTAAGCCCCCAGTTTATTGGGCATTTAAAAATCATACAAAAAGTCAATTCAGTCACGTACCACCTGCAACTACCCAGCCACTATCGTATTTTATCCTCATTTCATCTTTCCCTACTCAAGCCCGTTCATAACTCTCCTTTTACTAACGAGACAGATCAAGAATGAAGAAGGCAAAGAAGGGGACAACTGCAGTACCTTGTTGACTGGGAAGGATATGGACTTGAGGAATAGCGCTGTGTTAACGGGGCCATCATTCTGGACCCCTCACTGACTGAAGAGTTCACAGGGATCACCCCAGTAGACCTGCACCGAGACCCTGGAGATGACCCCACAGAAGAACACCAGGAGGTGTTTTTGACTGTAGCTTCAATCTTACATGCCTTTCGGATTTGTTTGCCTCCCTGATTCCCCTCTTTTGTTTATTAGACTACTGGCCCTGACTTAGCCTAGCCTAGCCTAGTTTATGCTGCTGGTGTTTCAAATAAAATGCACATGGATTCTGAACCCTTAACCTCCACCTCGGTTTCACAGTGGTACACCCATGTATTAATCAGCTGCAGATTGTGATATTAGATTAGTTTGAGCAAGATAAAATTACAGATGGCATATAATCAAATATAATTAAGTTGAAATGCTATCACACATTTTTGTTTTGTGTTGAGGGTTTATGCAACAAACAATTCAATGACAGCAGTCTAGCAGCATGTTTGAAGTGGTTTTAGACATACCTTTGTTCAACCATGATTGATACAGCAGGTACATGTGTTTCCCAGCACCAGTACCTAAACCATATTAATTAACCAGGGTTGTCAGACGTAAGCAAAATTTTACGCCCAACTACAGCTAAAATAAACACACACATTTGTGAAACGAATCCAAACAAATCTAAAAGATTTTCTTAATTTTTCTCTGAAATGATTCCTTACTCATTAATCCTTCTTTTCCAACTCAATCACTGTAATATTGTTTACCATATAAATACTTTTGCCACGTTGCACTTACACATTGCTTTTATATGCATTATATGTCTCCGGCTCTACTGAACATATTCACAGAGAACAGATTACAATGCAACAGAGTATTAGCTTATATCTGTCCAATCAGAAATTGTTTAAGGCATCTGTGAGTTAAAAGAGATTGTTTTTCATGGAAATATAATGTGTATAAAGTTAAATACAAACTCGTGTTATGAATAGGATAAAGATATTGAGGCTCTGCCATACCCACTTTACTAACCTGGATGAGCTGTTACTGTTATTAAGTCATAGAATGTAAAAATGACTTAAACAAAACAGGATTTGATTAGATTCGACAGTGCAGTGCACATACATGCTTCTTTGTTAGAGGAAGAAGAAGAAATAAGATTTGAAGAAGAAAAAAAAATGGATCAGCTGTAGTCTGTATGCAAATGTAGACTGTATGTTATTATACAGAATACTACAACTGACTGATCTTACATGCAATGTACATTCGTTTTCTAACACGTGATATAATTTCACGTCAGTATTTTTCTGCCAAGAAAAGTACAAATTGTATTGCTTTTTATATCGATGTATTATTCACATTGCATTGAATGCAGTTGAGAGAATGAGAATTTACCCTCCCTGAGAGTAATGTTTGTGTGGTGTAAAGCTCATATCCTCTGTACACCCTGCAGCTGCTTAGTGTGAACATCGCATGGCTGGCACCAGCATTGTGGGTGGATTTTCAAAACTGGCACTGAAAGTAGAATTACAGCCTGTTGCACCCTGGCCTGTGCTCCAATTTTTCTAATGCTGCCAGGGTGTTTTTTTTTCCCTCTAAATGTCAGGGTGCATAGCTGTCTTAACATGCTCTATCATACACACTTTTACTTTAAAATTAATGTGTGTGCATGTTTGGAAAAACTACTTTTGTCAAATTATCAACTGCTAGATGTTAGTAAATAATACAGCTTCAATATTCCTTACCCAGAAGACAACCTAGAAATTGAGTAAAATATTAAGTATTTAGGATTGCAACCAATAGATGTATGCAGGCTTTGTGTCATGTGACTACATACTTAAATGCACATAACATTTTAGAGCAGCATTTCCCAATTGTAAACCTAATGATGAGCCACAGGGTTATGGTCAGGGTTTAAAGTTTAAAGGTTTAAAGATAAAATTTAGGGTTAGGCTTTAAGTTCGGGTTTAACCCTAGGGTTATCTTTTATGTTTAAGTGTTAAATTTAACCTTAGGGTTAGGGATTAGGGTTAAGGGTTAACCTTAGGCATAGGGGGTTATGCTAGATTTAAGTTTAGGGTTTTGGGATTAGAGTTAAAATTTGAGGATAACCCTATGTTTAGGGGTTTGGGGTTAGGATTTGGTTTGAGGTTAAAGGGTTAAGGTTAAGGTTTTAGGTTAACCCTATGTTTAGGTGTTTGGGGTTAGGGTTTGATCTAAAGGTTAACCCTATGATTAGGGGTTAGAGTTAGGGGTTAATTTTAAACCCTTGGTTTTAGGGTTAGGATTTGGTGTTAAGATTTAGATTTAACCCTAAGGTTAGGGGTTTGGGCTCCAATGCTCTTGATTTCATTGGAGAACACCTTTTTTTGTTTAGAAATTTTGAAATAAGCTTTGCTTAAGTAGATATTTGAGGCCGCTCCTTTAATGGTCAGTTCAAAGGTAGAATTAATGATCAGAGAAAGTGTGACTATAATTGTAGACTTGGGAGCTATATGTAACAGGATATACAAACTAAAGAGGATTATTAATTTTCCTGTTGCAGAGATATGATTGGGTGTCTAAAGAGTGTGTGTGTGAGAGAGAGAGAGAGAGAGAGAGAGAGAGAGAGTTCTATAGTGGCACTTTTAAATAGACTTCATGGAACACCAAATCCTTTCTGCTATAGATATCAGCTGATACCCTATTATTTGCCAAGGTGGACGGAAAAGTGCTGGGTGTGTGTGTGTGTGTGTGTGTGTGTGTGTGTGTGTGTGAGAGAGAGAGAGTGTGTGAGGAAAGTGTGTGTGAGAGTGTGTGTGTGTGTGTGTGTGTGTGTGTGTGTGTGTGTGTGTGAGGAGGGTTGGAGCAGAGTAGCGGGTGGTGCAAGAGTTATGGATGGAAATGAGGGGCAGAAGAGGGTGGGTTAAAGGATGACAGACATCATAACTCCTACTGACGGGTCAAACTAAATCTTCACGCTCTTCTTCTTGACAGAGGTCACATGTTAGATAAAGAAAGAGTCTTTCCCATCTATGACTCGAAGGGAAATCGTCAGGTCTAAACATAGAGTTGCAATGCCTAATGGAGTGTAAAAGGACTGACAGATAAATAATCGCAAACGCTTTTAGAAACAAGTAATAAAATGCCAGAAGTCCCCGCATTGCATGGGGGTGTGCTGCTTTCTTCACGTTGCCCGGAATTCAATATAATTAGAATGTATAAAACATTCGCTGTTTGTGTGTGCTTGAGAGAAAGCAATCGAGTACAGGATACATACAGGAGGTATGTATTTATGCTATTTGGGACACAAAAAGTCCTCAAAAGGATTTAAATATCTGATTGGTCCCCAAATGGAAAACTCTAACCCTAAACCAAAACTTTCCAATTTTAGTTACTATTATTGGTGCTAAATGTAGAGGTTACTATCCAATCTGCTCTCTCTTAAAGAAATACCTAGACAAACCCGCACATACAGATGTAAATGTGAGAAGCATTCCACATGTCCAGCCGTAAATCTTTCGCAGTCTGTGGCTCATCTTACTGTAGAATTGCCCTTCCATTTCTACCTCCCCCTTTAACTCACTCCATTCACTCTCTGGCTTCTCTCTTTGCCTCCACTTTGCTGTGTTCTAAATGGACCTATGTTTATTTTTCGAGTTTCAGATGAATTTCATTAGAAGGACCAAAAAAAATTGGTCAGTATTAAGCTTTATCCAATATTAAACTAGTATACATTAGTTCAAAAGCCCTAAATCAAAACAATTATTTGTATCATTTTTAAAGTTAAAAGTATTTTAGGGCTTTGTTTAATACACAGTAACAGCCTTTCAATTTCCAGGATTATTTTCAAGGATACATGCATTCACATTGTTACGTTGAAGGTCTAAAAATGAATTTGTTGGCTGTAACAAGCCCAGTTGATGGAGTTGGTAATGAGGACATAGGAAGCAGGTTTATCTCTTTTTTTTTTGTCTCAGACTATAGAATATGTAACATAGCCCATAATAGAAGCCAGATATTGTGTAGGCAATCACTCATTACCAGCTCATTCTCCACCACTCGCTGTCCACATCAAAGCCAATGCTTCATCATGTCCCTGCTGCCACGATGATACGATCTCTTAATGCGATTTATTGACATCAGCCGTCTCCAATGAATCTTATATGGTCTACATAACGCAATTAAAATTGTAGGTTTTTGGAATGTTAAAATAGCTTTTTCCACATAATGTCATATGGCTTTCAAAAATAAAAATCTATTTTCAGAATAAAAACAAGATTTAAGGAAAAAAGAAAAGGGAAATATTACAATATACTGGGTGCAATATTTATGCACATCTTTTAACTAATACTTCTAACCGCACTGCCAACATAGTAAATTTACATTAACATTTTTCTTAATTCCTTCTTTCATAAAAATGCTTCAGATCTTTCATATCATTTTTTTAATCTATAAAATGTTTCTATTCGTTTTACATTTTTTGTTGTTATTACATTAAAGGCTTATCCAATGTATTCTACTGAATTATCCCTTTAGTAGCAAAGCAGAAGGGGAAAAGAGGGTTCGAGTCTAGAATTTGCTGCGATTGGCTGATTGACAGACTGCATGTTAATAGTAAATCCTTCTCATTGGCCAATGCAATCTCCTGATCCTACAAGACTATGTTACACATGTCACCCCATATGAGTATAAAAGACCAAAAATATGCACATATCAGATTAAAGCATGACAACAATAAATCCTGCCAGGAGAATTTATTATCAGAATAATCAATTTTTCTATAATCAGCATGCAGGGCTGATTGAATAAATGTCAGTGCCTCATTCATATTAAATTAGTTATGAGACGTGACAAAAACCTCATCTCTTTAAGGTTTAACTGTAAAATTTAAGTATGGTTTTAGAATGATGTTGGCAACACATGTAGAAATAAATAGGAAATGCATAAGGTGGTTTATCAAACTGATATAATAACAACAATAATAATATTAATAATAATGAGAAGAAGAAGAAGTAGAAGTAGAAGAAGAAAAGATAGAAGAATGACAATCAATTCAATTAAGTTTTATTTGTATAGACACTTTTTTGTATAGACAATGAAAATTGTCCGTAAGCAGTTTTACAGAGATAAACATTATAAAATTAGATTTTATATATTGATGCCTATAAGTTAAGTGCCTTCAAGTCTATTTCACTATACTGTAAAAGTTCTGAATATAGTCTTGGTATTTGCTACACACAGCTTATCAACCCTTTTTATGCCATCCACTACTGCTACGTTAATGACGTACACTACGGAGACTGAGGCGTGTACTAAATTCACATAGAATATAGATTAACATAGCAAAGGTGGAGCTGCATCTTTGTGAAGACAGAACAGGAAAAGAACTACTGAACTTTTTTCTTTGTTTGCACTACAGAGGCCTGTTTGTTAAAGGGCTATGAGTCTGAAGTCAGAAGGAACTTAAGTAAATATAATATTTGCTGTCTGTGTGAACGAAAGATTATAAGCAAACTATCTGTACCATATTGAATTGCAGAGCATTAATTCTTTTTCCATTGCATCGTATTGCATTGAATCACATTGTGTTGAATCAAATCGAAATTTGATCACACTGCATGATAATAGGGGTGAATCGAATGAAATGCATCGGTAGCTGCTTCAGCTGTATCTTTAATTAATTGTATCATTGGCTATGCATTGAGTTGCGAATCGCATTGGCCACAGCTATTATTATGCACATTCCTAACTGGTACAAGTGTGTTTTTCTAGCATTAGTTCATGTAAAGTTCATTTTAAAAGTTATAATAATTGCTTTGATGATGGTGTTATACACCATTATAAACTCATATGTACATGAATGCTTGCATTTATCTTTCAATAGAACCCCAGATACATGTGAAAAAATTGCATATTATTATGCCTCAAAGCTGCCAGGGGTGGTGTGAAACACCTGGATAATGCATGCCAAAAATTTCATTTTGAATAGGATCTACCTTAGGACTGCCATGAAAGGTATCAGGAGATCACTGCTGCATTTACACCATTAGGAAGAGAAGTGTTAACCTTGTGAAATCGGGACAAAGTGCATGGTGACACAAATAGCAGCAACACAGGGTCTTTGTAGTGACAAACCTCTAAATAAGGTCCATGAAAAAGATACGCACCTCATATGGAAAGTAGGGCAAGATTATAAGGGCAAGATTGGTGCAGACACATAGTGGACTATTGAAGATAGAGGTGTTACCTTTGTTGTATCTGGGAACTGGTGCTGTTTTTTTGTCCCTGAGGAAGAGTCAGGATCCTAAGGAGGGTATGCATGGCTAAGGGTGATAGGGATTATTACAATTGCATTGCTAAAGGCACCTGCAGGCTGGCAGAGGATGAATATGACCTATATTCAGCTACTACTGAGATATCTGTTAAAGGGCAGGACAGATGACTCTCCATATCAGTATAAGAAATAATATGTTGAAGTATAGCCTCTGTTTAACAAATTGTCGAATTGATAGAGAGGAACTCAAACTGTTGTTTATCAGTGATTGCCGAAACTGGGTGTTTAGCAAGCTATATGTGCTGAATCTGAGACAAAGTTCAAATCTACCAGCCAAGTGCCTCGTGGAAAAGTAGGCATTGCTGCACATCAGTCTGGTGGATGTCTGAATCACCCAGCATTGTTAAGGAAGTCAATATCCTAGCAGCATTGACTTGGTGCCAATCTTGGACTTGTTTATATAATGTTCATACATTGGCTACATGTATGCAAGTCTTATACCATATGAATTTGTGGCAACCACTCGGTACTTTGTGAATTATGGTGGCAAGCTGACCCAAGAGAAAATAGGTATGTTTTGTGTGGCAGAAACCAGCTCCAAATAAAGAGCTGGAAATTAGTGGAAATTGGACTAAATTAGCTGGCTCAGCAATATACAGTGTGCGGTATGTCAAGGGAAAATCACTCAGCCTAACTAGCACCAGAGGGAGGAACTGACTTGGCAGGGAGAGATGAGCACTAAGTGTGGCTCATTGTGTAGTGAATAAAACTACGCTGCAGTCAGACCCAAACTGTTCATTGAGAGCATTTGGAACAGTAGTGCATTTATCTGCTTACCGTTCCTCTCTGTAAAAGTATCAAATTAAACACTTTTTTTTTTTTTTAAGATTTATGTGCAGAAAACTTTAATATTTCTAGACAATTAAATTAAAATATAATAACCAAAATAATAATTGTTATTTAATATATACATTTTATTAATAATCACAATGATCATTTCAGACTGAAAAATCAATGCTAAAAGTAACTAAAATAATAATAATTAAATGAGAGTCACAGATGACTAAAATATAGGATCAGTTTTGGATTTTTCAGATTTGTGATATAAGGTACCTTATCAATGTCCACAAACCAGTATGCAAATGTATAGCTAAAGTAAAAGAAAAACCATAATGTACTGTACAAAAAAGAAGTGTACAAGAAGTTACTGACATAACACAACCACCATCATGCTTCAATGCTTCTTGTGAGGATGGTGTTCTCAGGATTAATAAACAGTGTTGAGTTTCTGCTTAACTAATTTATGTTTCAAAATAATAGTGAATACGTACACAGAGGCCTGGCAAGCGATCCGACTTCATCAGCTAGAGAATTAAATATTTAGCGCTTTGTTCCCACATACACACCCTTACTGACCCATCATTGGAAAATACATTAAATTGCTTGCCTTCTGTTATTATTCCAGCATATCAGATGGTATGTCATATGTGAACCTATTAGCTCTTCAATGATTTAATCTTTTGTAAAATAAACTAAATCAGATAAAAACTTCCTATTTCTTAAAACAGAGTGAAGATTTTAGACCTGTGTTATCTTTCAGCTGATGGACTTTACCTTTCGTGTTTAAATGGTAAATTAAGTGACCATTTCTTTAGCAGCGACCAGATTATGATTATTTGACAATTCTATGTAATATTTTAAATCTGGTCCCTTTTAAGACATTGAGTTTCAGTGTAATACACACAAAAAATGTTGGTAGGTAAACCATCAGGTATGCTGATTCAATTCAATTCAATTCAATTCAATTCAATTCAATTCAATTATATGCCTAATAAGTATCCCTAATGAATGAGCCAGTGATGAAAGTGGCAAGGATAAATTCATTCAAATGGTATGAGGAAGAAACCTTATCAAAAGCCAGATACAAAACGAGAACCCATTGTGTAGGTGACACTAAATGTCTATTTATTTAACTGTCCATTGATAAATACTTAAATAAAAATCTGTTTATGGCAATTGTACCCTAAGCCATTGTAGCAGACGGTTTATATTAATTACAGAACAAAGCCATCTTCATGATTAACATATACCCCAGGAGCATGTGTAGCTTGACGGATAATATCGATGCTTTCTCATATGGTAGTAAATGTATCATTATAAAATGATACATTTTGCATAATGCAAATAGTTTGCCTTTATGAGCTGTCTATTAAATGTCTAAATGAGATCAGATTGGCTGATTGATCCAAGCTGCCTTCAACCAAATTTTTTCAAAAGATTCCTTATGCAAATTCCTTTTTTAATTTGCTTTTTTAAAGGGGTTATCCATTTTGTGTGTATGTGTTTCTATGTCATTGCAGCCTATAAACTCTTGTGTTGTACTAAAACATGCACTTTGTGGTCTCAGTCTGTCCTTTTAACTTAATGAAAGTATGTTCCTTACGTCTCACTCAAGCACAAATACACATTGTACAGACAGAAGAGCATATCATTACAAATCACTTAAGTGCAACCCACTCCAGACCCAGACACACACACACACACAGACACACAAAGACACACACACAAAGACACACACAAACACACACACACACATTCTATTTTGAATCAACAAAAGTACACTGAAGTTGAAACACTGACTAACAGAAAAATCTTATTTACACCCAACATGTATGATTTGAAAATGAAAAAGACTTGCATACTGTATCATTAGAAACAGACCCTTAATCTCTGCAGATTTTGGTACACTGTTTTTTCCTAAATATGTAGCATTGACAAAAACTCATCTCCTGTTTGCTTCCAGCCAAACCTTAATCACTGTACTCAGGCTCCAGCAGGCTGAGGTGGTTCATCCCACTCCTGACGTTCTACAGATTCTTGTAGCAGTCCTGCAGAAACACACCCACCTCAACTTACTGCTTAAATTTATACTCAAATCGCTTCAAGCTAAAAGTTAAATATGAGTGTTCGAGGTAGAGTTACATTCTGCCTACTAAATTCTTCAACTGCCATGCTCCCATACAGTGCATCCGGAAAATAGCGCTTCACTTTTTCCTCATTTGATTATGTTACTGCCTTATTCCAAAATAGATTTCATTAATTATTTCCTCAAAATAAAAATAAAAAATGTACACAGTATTCACAGCCGTTGCTCAATATTTTGTTGAAGCACCTTTGGCACCAATTACAGCCTCAAATATTTTTGAGTATGATGCTACATGATGAGTTTGAGTATGATCTCATTGTCTTGTTGGAAGATGAAAAGCACAAAGTCCAGAGCACTCTAAAGCAGGTTTTCATCAATGATGTCTCTGTACATTGCTGCATTCATCTTTCCCTCGATCCTGACCAGTCTTTCAGTTCATGCCACTAAAAAAACATTCCCACAACATGATGCTGCCACCACCATGCTTTATTGTAGTGATGGTATTGACATGACACTTGGCATTCACCCCAAAGAGTTCAAGAAATGTGTTTCTCATGGTCTGAGAGTCCTTCCTGTGCCTTCTGGCAAACTCCAGACAGGCCTTTTACTGAGGAGTGGCTTGCACCTGGCCACTCTACCATACAAGCCTGATTGGTGGAGTGCTGCAGAGATGGTTGTTCTTCTGGAAAGTTCTTATCTCCCCACAGAGAGAAGCTGGCGCTCTTTCAGAGTAATCGGGTTCTTGGTCTCCTTCCTGACTAAGGCCCTTCTCCCCGAATTGCTCGATTTGACGTGGCGGCTCCGCTCTAGAAAGAGTCCTGCACGGGTGTCTACCTTTCCAAATCATGTCTAGTTGACTGAATTAATCACAGGTGGACTCCAATCAAGTTGTAGAAACATCTCAAGGATGATCAGTGAAAACAAGATGCAGAAGCTGTAAATAATTATGTACGTGTGATTTCTATTTTTTTTTATTGTTTTATATTTAATATACAGTGAGGAAAATAAGTATTTGAACACCCTGCTATTTTGCAAGTTCTCCCACTTAGAAATCATGGAGGGGTCTGAAATTGTCATCGTAGGTGCATGTCCACTGTGAGAGACATAATTTTAAAAAAATTCAGAAATCACAATGTATGATTTTTTAACTATTTATTTGTATGATACAGCTGCAAATAAGTATTTGAACACCTGAGAAAGTGAATGTTAATATTTGGTACAGTAGCCTTTGTTTGCAATTACAGAGGTCAAACGTTTCCTGTAGTTTTTCACCAGATTTGCACACACTGCAGGAGGGATTTTGGCCCACTTCTTCACACAGATCTTCTCTAGATCAGTCAGGTTTCTGGCCTGTCGCTGAGAAACATGAAGTTTGAGCTCCCTTCAAAGACTCTCTATTGGGTTTATCTCTGGAGACTGGCTAGGCCATGCCAGAACCTTGATATGCTTCTTACAGAGCCACTCCTTGATTATCCTGGCTGTGTGCTTTGGGTCATTGTCATGTTGGAAGACCCAGCCTCGACCCATCTTCAATGCTCTAACTGAGGGAAGGAGGTTGTTCCCCAAAATTTTGCAATACATGGCCCTGGGCATCCTCTCCTTAATATAGTGCAGTTGACCTGTCCCATGTGCAGAAAAAAAAACCCAAAGCATGATGCTACCACCTCCATGCTTCACAGTAGGGATGGTGTTCTTGGGATGGTACTTATCATTCTTCTTCCTCCAAACACTTTTAGTGGAATTATGACCCAAAAGTTCAATTTTGGTCTTATCTGACCACATGACTTTCTCCCATGACTCCTCTGTATCATCCAAATGGTCATTGGCAAACTTAAGACGTGCCTGGACATATGCTGGTTTAAGCAGGGGAACCTTTAGTGCCATGCATGATTTCAAACCATGGCGTCTTAGTGTATTACAAACAGTAACCTTAGAAATGGTGGTCCCAGCTCCTTTCAGGTCATTGACCAGCTCCTCCCGTGTAGTTCTGGGCTGATTTTTCACCTTCCTTAGGATCATTGAGACCCCACGAGGTGAGATCTTGCATGGAGCCCCAGTCCGAGGGAGATTGACAGTCATGTTTAGCTTCTTCCATTTTCTAATGATTGCTCCAACAGTGGACCTTTTTTCACCAAGCTGCTTGGCAAATTCCAATGACCAAATTTTCTTTGGAGGTGACTTCTGCCAAAACTGCCTTCTACAAGGAAAAGCTTGAGGCCTCTGCACAATATCCTCGTAAGCTTCACAACATCTTCTCTTCTCGACTAAACCCCCCTGCTGCGCCTGCTCCATTCTCCCTGACTGCTAATGACTTTGCCTTCTTCTATGATAAGAAGATTAAAAAAATATGCAAGACTTTCACTTCCTCTCCAACAATGACTACACAACACAGCCAACAATCCACTATGTCTCTGTCAAGCTTCTCAACCTTAACTGAAGATGAGATACTGCAAGTCATCCGATCCTGCAATCCCACCACCTGTCCTCTGGATCCAATCCCTTCAACTACGCTCCAGACCATCACGCAAGACCACGCAAGGGTCATTACCATCTTGACAAAACCTGCTCTGCATCTATCAGACATCAACAACTACAGACCGGTATCACTCCTCTCCTTTCTTTCTAAATCTCTGGAACGCACTGTTTTTAACCAACTGTCTGTTTATCTCTCACAGAACAACCTCCACGATCCGAACCAGTCTGGGTTCAAAGCGGCACATTCCACAGAGACTGCCCTATTGGCTGTTTCTGAGAAACTACATGCTGCTCAGTCAGCCAAGCTGTCATCTGTACTTATCTTTCTGGACCTTTCAGCAGCATTTGACACAGTCAACCACAAGACACTTTTGTCAACCCTCAAGAGCCTTGGTATCTGCGGAACAGCATGGGAATGGTTTGCTTCCTACCTGGAAGGTCGCTCATACCAGGTAACATGGAGGGGATCCACATCTGCCCCATGCAGACTCACCACTGGTGTCCCACAAGGCTCTGTACTTGGTCCCCTCCTTTTCTCCCTTTATACCCACTCCATTGGTGAAGTCATCTCCTCACATGGGCTTTCTTATCACTGCTATGCAGATGACACTCAACTCATCTTTTCTTTCCCTCCATCAGATACCACAGCTTCCGCTAGGATCTCAGCATGCTTGTCAGACATATCTTTATGGATGAGTGCTCACCAACTTAAACTCAACCCCAGCAAAACAGAACTGCTGGTCATCCCAGGTGATTCATCCCCAGGTCAAGATCTACAAACAACACTTCATGACTCTCAGCTCTCCCCTTCAGCCACTGCTCGTAACCTTGGGGTAACTATGGACAATTTACTGTCTTTTTTCCCACATGTCACTAATGTTGCTCGTTCTTGTCGAATTTCTTCTCTATAACATCTGAGAGATTCGACCATTTCTGTCCATAAAGCCCAAGTTTTCCCACACCACCCCACTGCTGCGCTCCCTTCACTGGCTTCCAGTAGCTGCACGTATCAGATTCAAAACACTGATGCTTGCCTACAAGGCCAAATCTGAGATCCTCCGGCACTGCTCGTTTGGTACCTCCTTCTCTCAGAATGAGAGGTTAGTACAATTCAAGGCTCTTCTCTGTTCTGGCACCAAAGTGGTGGAATGAACTTCCCCTAGATGTCCGTACAGCAGAGTCCCTGATTATCTTTAAGCGACGACTGAAGACCTACCTCTTCCTGAAATACCTAAATTAGCACTTTCCAAGTTTGTAGAATACGAGTTATATTTATACAGTGGAACCTCGGGTTACGAGTTTAATTGGTTCCATCACTTTACTCTCAACCTGAAAAGCTTGTATCCCGATACAAATTTTCCCATAAGAATGAATAGAAACTTCGGTAATTCGTTTTGGACACCCAAAAAGTGTTTCTTAAAAAAAATAACGCCAATATTCACTAATATTATTTACTTTTAACATGTTATATTGAAATCGTATCATATAAAAACATATAAACATATAAAAAATAAATCTTTAAATGGTACCTTACCTTTAAGAAGTCTCGCTGCGTGCATGATGCAAGATGACGTCCGTAGAAGTGGGAGGAGGGAGAGTTATTGTTTGGAAGGAGAATTTCCATCAGGCTACTTTGTTGGCGGCATGGTGATAGGAATACGTACAGTATTTATAGTTCAGTAATTCCACACTGTTAGAGCGACGAGCGGATGTGTTTGTGCTGCACGAGAGCGCAGCGAGAGCACGTGGCGATACGTAAAAAAAACTAACCTGCCTGCGATTTTTCCGTGCGCAACGCTCGTATCCTAAAAAGTTTCTCGTAACTAGAGGCAACATTTATTATGAACTGCGATTCGTAACCTGAATTATACGTATGCCGGGGCATTCGTAACCCGAGGTTCCACTGTATTGAGTTTGTAATCTTGCGTACCAGTGTAGAATTATTAATTACTAGAGGTTTAAAGCACGTTTGTACGTCGCTCTGGACAAGGGCGTCTGCTAAATGCCGTAAATGTAAATTTCCTCGTAGCCCTTTCCAGCCTTGTGGAGGTGTACAATTTTGTCTCTAGTGTCTTTGGACAGCTCTTTGGTCTTGGCCATGTTAGTAGTTGGATTCTTACTGATTGTTTGGGGTGGACAGGTGTCTTTATGCAGCTAACGACCTCAAACAGGTGCATCTAATTTAGGATAATAAATGTAGTGGAGGTGGACATTTTAAAGGCAGACTAACAGGTCTTTGAGGGTCAGAATTCTAGCTGATAGACAAGTGTTCAAATACTTATTTGCAGCTGTATCATACAAATAAATAGTTTAAAAATCATATATTGTGATTTCTGTTGTTTTTTTTTTAGATTATGTCTCTCACGATGGACATGCACCTGACAATTTCAGACCCCTCCATGATTCCTAAGTGGGAGAACTTGCAAAATAGCAGGGTGTTCAAATACTTGTTTTTTCTCACTGTATTTGCAGAGATTTTAAACAAATTTCTCTCATGTTGTCATTATAGGGTAATGTTTGTAGAATTTCAAGGAAAATAATGAATCTATTTTAAAATATAGCTGAAACATAGGGTGTGGAAAAAGTGAAGCTTTGTGAATATATTCTGGAGGCATTGTAACAAAAAAGGTGTGAGTGTAAGAACATTTTAGGGAAAACTAGAAAGTATATCCACCCTATAACTAATACATAGTTAATTTACAATTTAATTATAATATAGCATGCAGTCTTTTTGGATAAAAAATCTACCAACTTAGTACATGTGCATCCCAGATATTCAGCTTCTGTTATGTTACCACAAGTCTCTTGGCAGCCCCTTGATAAGTATTCGTCTTGTCCTTTCATCGCAATTGGAGGGACAGCTTGTTATTTGTAGTGTCATTGTGATTGTAATACTTTCCATACATGATTTCAAGTACTGTATGAACCAGAGGAATTCAAGACAGAGAAATTCAAGTAACTGTACGGAAACAGGTGATCTTTATGTGTGGTTAAATTAGAATCACTTAACTAATGACAGATGTATGAGAATTACTTTTGGGTTGAGTGTGAATAGGATTGGTTCAATCTGAGCACATCAAGGTGTCCCATTATAAAAGGGTGTTCACACTTACAGTATGCTTCCTGGTTATAGTACCTTTCCTTTATTCACATGAATTTTGGTTGCTGACACTGCTTTTCGAGGGTGTGTTAACATTGCTATAGAAACCATTAATATTATACAGAAATGCAGTATAACAGACCGTTGTATCACAGACAGGTGTATCATGCAGTGAGAATGAATGGAATTTCTAAGCAAGAAACCCAATAACTGATCCCTGTCTAGTGCGCTTTCTGACTATCCAATCAGAGGACCAAATGCAAACTTATTGGATGTCTGTTAGATGGCCTCAGTAACTCTAGCTCACAATTTGATTTGTTAAAGCAACAGCCTTCAATCAACATGGATTGTAGTCTACAGGGTGCCAGCAGTGTTTATACTGAAAGGTTTATGGCAGATACCTTTGGCCCCAACAACGCGTGATATGATGGCTAAAATCGGATTGAATAGAAACTCTAACCGCAACGTACACTCAGTTGAACTGGCATCCAGAACATTTCTTTTTAATTAATTAGGAGAATTGACTTTCATGCATAATTTAATACATATAATTATGGACGTTAGAAAGAGACTACATATCAACTACCGAGTGATATGTGAGCAATGCATCCTGACTGAAAGTATGGAGTCTCTGGAATACTGAAGAAAGAAGTATATGTAAAAAAAAACAAAAAACAAAAAGATAAATGAGGAGTCAGTGAGAAGTTGTGTGTTACACACTAATTGCCTCTAAGACCTTTAACCAGCAGCCATCTCCTCACACCTGGGATTTGAACTCAACCTTTTAATCAGAAATCCAGCAGGTTATCCTTCAGCCTACCACTTCCATAACTTTCCTGAATTAATAACAACTAAATTATATGTCAAATGAATTAAACTATTTACTATCTATCATGTATTTAGTCGGATTTCTTGAGATGATTTCATATGCAAAATATGATTCAAATATTTTTATATTTATTAATTAAGTCCACACTTAATCCCAAGTCCAATATATTGATATTTTTTACACTATAAATGGTCCCTAGCTGAAATAAAAACCCCAAAGGACACAACAATACTTATTGGAATACTTATACATATGGATAAGGTAAGGTACACAGCCATCTATCTTTTGATCAAAGAGCCAATCCGTGGTGACTTAACCACCAGAAGCAATGTTTGGAGCTGAAGTTCCCGACACAATGGAAAACCTCAGACTTCTGTGGAAAAGCAGAGCCTAAACGTTATCTTTCCAGGAAGTCGTTGAGAAGTGGTTGATGGTAGATGCAAACTACATCCATATGCTTCCAGAACCAGACCCTACCCCTCAGGCCCTGGGTGCTTTTTTCTTCATTTCCATGTCTGGAGCAGCACCTCGAGCCTTGTGCTGAAGGGGACATTCATATGGTAAAGAGCAAAGACAGGGGAAGAAAGTATGTGCTTGATGGACTATGCCCATTAGACACCTGCATATACATGCACTAATGTAGCTTGTGGAGTGCATTCTTTTTCCTATACAACCTGTCACACGCATGTCCACACCACACACACACACACACACACACACACACACACACACACACACACACACACACACACAGAAAAAAAGGACCAGTCAGGTGTTCAAACACACCCTTATATGAACCAGACCTTAAAAGAATGGGTTTGTTCAACGGACTATTTTAACACCACTGGTTTATACAAACTGCTTCTACCCCCTTTCCTCACACACACATTGTATATGTGAGTGTGTTTGTGTGTGTGTGTGTGTGTGTGTGTATATATATATATATATATGTTTTTCTTTATTTTAATTATTTTTAACTACATTTTTAATACTAAACACATCCAAACTATAAAAGAACATCTATGAAATTATGTAGTAAACAAACAAATGTAACCCAGAACATGATTTAGATTAGTAGCCATCTTTGATGACAGCTTTGCACATTCTTAGCATTCTCTTAGTCAGATCCATGAGGTAGTCACCTGGAATGGTTTTCCAACAATCTTGAGGAGATCCCAAAGGTGTTAAATGATTCCAACTCAGATGACCCATCTCAAATGGATTTAGATCGAGTGATTGCAGAGGCTAGGTCATCTGATGTAGCACTCAATCACTCTCATTCTTGAACAAATAGCTCTCACCTAACCAAGAAGTGTGTTTGGGGGCATTGTCCTTTTGGAAAACAAAGTGTCTCACTATGTGCAAAACAAATAAGTTTGGCATGTCGGGGCAAAAAGCCATGTCGGTTAAGTGGGCCCTCAATTTTGTCTAAAATCCCAACTACCACACATTCAGGAACTGTTGACGATAGATACAATTATAAAAACCAAAAAACTCAAATTAGGAGTCATCAGACGGACAGTTTTCTACTGATCTAATGTTCATTCCATGTGTTTCATAATAATGGTTTCTAAGCTGCAATTCATCATGAAGGCCTGATTCACACAGTCTTCACTGAACAGTGGATGCCACTTAAAGTCTGTTTTTTGGTTTCTAATTCTGGTAATTCAAATAAATGTATCTTCTGCAGCAAAGGTAGCTCTTGGTCTTCCTTTCCTGGGACAGGCCTCATGAGAGCTTGTTTGATCATAGCATTTGATGGTTTTAGAGACTGTACTTGAGGATGGATTTAAAGTCTTTTCTCTTTACTTAACTGAGTATTTCTTGCCATAATATGGATTTGTACAGTAGTTGTAGTAGCACCAATAGGGCTATTGACTCTGTACTCACCCTATTCTCTGCACAAGACAACTGATGGTCTAAAGCACAATAAAAAGGCAAGAAATGTCTAACACACACACACACACACACATATGTATATGTATATATATATATATATATATGTGAGAGAGAGAGAGAGAGAGAGAGAGAGAGAGAGAGAGAGAGACGAGTACAACCACACAGCCAGACACATACAATAAATCTATCACTTGGATAGGTTACTCTAGGCCACTGATCCATAAGTCTCTATTCCTTGAAAGCTATTTACTACTTCTAAGAAAACGCTGACATAAAATGCATCAGGGGCCTAAAAATGCATCATAGAGTCGTGTCTCAGCAAAAAAAAAAGAAAACCAGAGAAGAGAAGGCCATGTGGGTGACATGGTTCTCATTTACACAATCCCTGCTGTAGACTCATCAAAGCCAAATTCAAGACATTTACAACATTATAATCAACCAAACAGCTTTTATTGAAAACAACATACTATCTTGTGTATTTATTGCTCTCTTTTAGGGTCAGCAATAAAAAAAATACCAATAATGTTAGAAGATCTGATATATCAACATTCAAAAACATTTACCAAACTTTAAATCAGATTGTGTTTTGCCATTAGGCGCAGCTACAGCATAACAGACTTATATGTCAAATCCCTGAGCCTGCTGCTGAATTTTAGTTAGTGACATCAGACTCTCCACTGACCTGGCTAAGCAAATGAGACATTACATACCTTTGGATAAATATATATTGGCCATGCATTACCCCCTAAACAGCTCCAACTCAGCACTCCTTTGTGGAAACCTTCCAAAGAACATTTAGACCAAAATAGGACTGTGGCTAATAAATGACTAATGCAAGCAGTTCTTTTTTAGCATGATCACATGTTTTGTAACACCTCTGGCCAGATGAGTGCCAAAGATCTCGGTCGAGTGACTGGAAGATGTTGAGTCCAGCTGCCATTATTCCTGTCAGAAGGTGTGGATGGCGCTAGGCTTGTAAGTGGTAGAAGCTGTCTATTCTGTCATCCTACCTAGTGAGTTATAGACTTCTATGACTTGCTTTCTCCAATGGACAAAAGAGTCTTGTGTGGGAATGTTATTTACTTGTTTCTATGAAAGGATGCAGCCTAATCACACACACACACACACACACACACACACACACACACACACACACACACGACCATCCTACTCTGTTATTAGCTCCTAGTGGAGACGGGGAAGTATAAAAGAGATCCATGAAGATCTGAGTGTTTCGAAAGTCTTTGATGGTTGCATGTGTGTCACCATGAAACCATCTGTTTCAAGAATGCACTAGGCTCAGCCCTACCTGTCGCTTTACAACCATATGCTTAATCTTTCCATTCCCAGTTCTCCTAAGGCTGCATGGCAAGTGCCAATGCCAAACTGTCTCCTATATTACACACAGGATTTGGAAAATCTTCTAGTTTTGCATTATGTCCCAAATGTGGTACTTTCCACCCACTTTACTAAGGAAGCAATCTTAAACGGAATGCTACATCCATCCAAACAGATCATTGTTGAACAGTAAGGGGTGAGAAACCACCTGTTGGAACATTTATGCCTTATATCCACCGTTGCCTGTTTCCTTTATCATCCCAGTTAATGATGGGTGAACATTCCTTTTTTAGTGCTCTGCTCCAGTGCAACTTGCTTTTGTGCCAGAACACTGAGAGATTATGGCATGCTGGAATTCGATCCCGTTGCTGGTAGTCACATGCATTTGCAGTGCTAGAAAGGGAACACTGGACCTGGATAAGTGGGGGGTGGATAGATTTTGTTCAGCCTTTAACAGCTCAAGCTTGAAAAAAAAAAAAAATTCCTCCTGTTTTAATTACACTTGAGTGCCTGGACCACGTCTGTGTGCTGTGTAAACAAGGATGACATTTGGCAGGCTTTAGTTGGCATAAGATACTGTATATTTGAGTGTGATCTATTCGAGCCGTGTCTTTAAACATGTTAGCGTTGCAATTTAGGCCATCTGAGAACTTGTTTACATATTTTAAAGCTACACTGCCATTTTTAAAACAATCTTGTTTATATCAGCGCTGTTGTATACACATTCAATCTCGAAGTCAATTTCTTTGACATCTCTCAAAAGGGCTCATCCTATTATGAGGCGCGCAACCGAGCGCAGTCTGATGCAGGGCTATAATGAAACAAGCGATCACTGTGTAAACTAAGCAATTAGGGCTTCAAAACAACTAAACATTGATTTATCTATCTATATCAGCTGTATTATGAACTATAGCTGTGTTCGCCATCTAACCTTTTTTATATTTGGCTGACGCCCTTATCCAGAGCAATTTTTGTTTATCTCATTCATACAACTAAGCTTAAGGGCCTTGCTCCGGGGCCCATGAGTAGCAGCTTGTTGTGGCTGGGATTTGTAGTCAAAAAGGCCAATGCCTTAACCACTAAACAACTAAGCTACATTCTCCCCAATGTCACATATTAACGAGATTCTATGGAAATATGAACACGAGTCGTGTTCAAATTAATTTTGTTATAGAGAGAGAGAGAAAGAGAGAGAGAGAGAGAGAGAGAGAGAGAGAGAGAGAGAGAGAGAGATATGAATTTATTATATATGAAAATTTTGTAGAATTTTCCCTTCAGCTTGCTACGTTATGCTTATCTTCTTTCCCTCGGAACAGCACCAATAGACAGTCTAATGTTTGTGTTCCATGTGTCCGCTCTGTGATTTACCTTCCCCAGTGTAACAGACCCACCAACAGAATTATGACAGGAATGCCAAGGTTAGCTAGAGGGAGAAATTCAGTGAGTTAGAGAAGTGCTGACAGCTAAAGAGGTGAGGGGGTCGAGCGTGCAAGAGGTTGGAAATGTACCTATATAAATTCAAACAATTTGATGTCGTGATTGCAGTTTTAAAATGTTAGGCATATAACATATACTATGTATTTGTATGTGTTTAAAAATGCAGTAGATATAGTAAATATTTTGGATGCGGAAATTAGCTCAGTTTCACTTTAAATGGCAACACAGTTTCAACATAAAATGTAATGGAAGCAGTTTTACATTTTCACAGGTTTTTTTTTGTCTAAATTTGCATAATGCCCCTTTCACATTGGCATTATTACTAAGCAATGATATGCATAGAATACCCCCCTACTCTCTCACACACACACACACACACACACACACACACACACACACACACTAGGAGAGATATATAAACAGAGAAAATAGTTTTAAGGACTCCCAAAAGGGCTCATTTACTCTAGCCCACTACAGGATGAGTACTGCCTGATGCTCCTTTACTTCCTCTCTCATGTTGGAAGTCCAATCATACACACTCACAGCACCGCTCTCAGCACTCCATTCCATTCCTCAGGAGGAATTCTTGAAGCAGATGGAGGAAAAAAAAAAAAAGTGCGAAGTAGGGAAAGAAATGTGCCGAGTAATACAAAATACTAATCTAGCTGCAAAGCTGACTGAAGGGGTGCAAGAGGTAGTTTTACTTGTTTTCAATGGTCTAGTCTCAACACGAGGTTCTACCATGAGCCCAGAGCTCTTTGCCTTCCAGGAACTAAAGCTTATGCCTCAGCAGCCTGCAAGAGCTCATTGTTATTGTAGAGCCTTCCTCTCTCATGTTGGAAGTCCAATCAGACACACTCACAGCACCGCTCTCAGCACTCCATTCCATTCCTCAGGAGGAATTCTTGAAGCAGATGGAGGGAAAAAAAAAGAGTGCGAAGTAGGGAAAGAAATGTGCCGAGTAATACAAAATACTAATCTAGCTGCAAAGCTGACTGAAGGGGTGCAAGAGGTAGTTTTACTTGTTTTCAATGGTCTAGTCTCAACACGAGGTTCTACCATGAGCCCAGAGCTCTTTGCCTTCCAGGAACTAAAGCTTATGCCTCAGCAGCCTGCAAGAGCTCATTGTTATTGTAGAGCACAACACTGCAAGAAGGGTATGCAGGGCTGACCCAGCAAAATCTAACATCCAAGCCACACTCTAATCATCTTCTACCACCCACCAGGGCAGCCACCAGATGCATAGAAACACACACACACGCACACACACACAGATAGCGAGAGAGAGAGATAGAGAGAGAGATAGAGAGAGAGAGAGAGAGAGAGAGAGAGAGAGAGAGAGAGAGAGAGAGAGAGAGAGAGAGAGAGTGACTGTTAAATGAATTGATGCATCAGTCTATTTAAAGCAAGGCCATGTGCTTACACACACATACACACAGATAGACACAAACAAAACATTTCTGAGCATGAAAGGGTAAAAAAAAATAAACCCAACTCATTCAGACTCAAATGCGGCATGATTATGCATGTTCCAAATATGCATGCACATATGTGTGTGTATATAGAAATCATTGTTGTGCGGCTGGCCAAATTTTCCATGACAAAATTGAACACTTTGAAGCTTGAAGTTCCCCTAATATCCTCTGTCATTATTACTGCCACCACAAAACCAGGCACAAGCTGACTTCCTCTCTCCTGGCGTGTGTGTGATATAACACTGCCCCTTGCCATGGCCACCACAAGATGTTCGGTTATACATGAAGTGGGTCTGAATGTCTGAAAAACCACTAGTGAAAAGACTTCTGCTTTTTACTGAAAATACTATTACTGGCAACAACCTGATTGGGAAGTAGAATCTTGGAAATGTATACATGAATTTCAGAATTTTCTAGTTTTTTGCTTTGTATCGCTTTTGCTTGATTGACAGCCATTGTAGCTGCAAGTTTGTCCAAATCCTATTTATTCCTATTAGGTCAAATCTGTCTGGGTAAAGAATGCGCTTTAATTAATGTCTTTCGTCATTTATTTTTTATTTTTTGTATAAAGGGATTCAAATGGGCAATATATTACAGATAGATTTGTTTCCATTTAAATAGACAGTTTTTTCTTTTATACGATAAACAATGCCCAGAGATGCCCAAACTAGGGCTCACAGGCCAAAGTTGGCCAATGGTGACCTTTGATTTCACTGCCATACCATATATTAAAAGAGAGAAGAAAATAAAGGAAAAAAGTCCCAATGACACAGTGCTTTATTTCTAATTTAACAATTTAAACACTTAACAGTTTTGTATTTGTATTGTATTTTTAATAAATGAAATGAAATGTAGAGAATATAAGTGAATTAGTCCAATTTTGGGAAAGGGGGGGGGGGGTGATGGGGGAGACCAACTCCATGTTTCTTATTAGAGGTCACTGATATTACAACCATATGGCTGCACTGCTTACAGCTTGAATTGCTGTATTATGCATTGAACTCTATTTCAGTATAAATGGGGTTGTTTCTATGTTTTCACTGAAAATGTTTTTAATAGAACTGCATCCACTGAGCAGATTACAAAGTAATATTTCATGTTTTTGTAGTTTTAACATAATACAGTTTTGTATGTATTGTACATGTATTGTATGTTCGGCCAAAAGTTTGACTTTTGGCCCTTCATAGAAAAAGTCCACCTCTGCTTTAGACCCGGCATAACTTCAGATTTAATAATGGGCGTTATTATTCAGATATATAACTATAAAACTTTAAATTGCCTGCTGCTTTAGGATAATTGCTTAAAAAATTGCGTTACTCCGATGCCATATATAGTGGGCTTGTTTAGAGTAAGTTCTAGCTTTATCTGTGGGGTTACAGGTCATACAGGAAACATTTCAACCACAGAAAATGATTGCATTTTAAAAATGATCATTACTAATAGTGAATGATATTCTGCAGAAGAACCGAATGCATCTAAGAGATATTTATGGTGAACATCTGCAACTTTGAGTGCTTTTGTCATTTGGTAATAGATGTTTCCTTCCTCAACCAATTCCCCAAATGTATCAAAACTTTATATAGATTAGCCAAATAATTCTGACCCTCAGTCTTATATATCATTTACTGCTCCTTCAATCTAATCAGATCACTCCAGAATAATCGATGTACATTTTATTTCATATTAATATACCTCTAATGATTTTAGTCCAAAAAAGATGCAATAGATGTTTAAGATCAGGATGAAGGTTTACAGGATATCAAAAATGGATGAGGAAATGTAGGAAATTCATTTCATTATTGCACCAGTGGTTTGCTCTATCCAGCTGTTTATTCGCAGTTGCTGATGTGCCATTGTGTTCTTCTCTCCCCGCTGAGTGACTATAAAGGATGTGCGCAGTCCCTTAAGACCGAGCTCGGTCTACATAATTCATACCGAGGGGAGTGACTTGTTGCTCGTGCTTTTTCTCCCCCTGTCTGTATAAAACCTGAAGTTCCCAGCACATCACGCTTACAGATGGAGAGACCTCGCAGCTCCGCCGGGTTACACGCTCGAGTCCAACCCGACGCGACATCCCGCTCCTGCGCGGTTCTGCCTCGCGACTTCTAACGGGTCGACTTTCAAACGCCATCGAAAGCCGCTCTTATACCGAACCTTTCCGACGTGACTCCCCCCTCCTCCCCCCTCTTTTTCTCTCTCCACGCACACACACACACACACACACACACACACACACACACACACACACACCAATTACCTCGACACCGTGTGCACGTGAACATGAAGCCCTTGCTCCCCTCGGTCAGGCTTGGCGCGATGGCGGCTCCGCGGGCGCTCTGGGTCACGGCGCTGTTCGCGGCTCTTGCGCGCTCGGTGCACGCTGCGGGACCCGTGGTGCGCTGTGAGCCGTGTGACGCCGGCGCGCTCGGCCAGTGCAAGCCGCTGCCACGTGACTGCGCCGAGCGGGTGCGCGAGCCGGGCTGCGGCTGCTGCATGACGTGTGCGCTGCGTGAGGGACAGGAGTGCGGCGTGTACACGGGACGCTGCGGCGCCGGACTGCGCTGTCAACACCGACCCGGGGAGAGCAAACCCCTGCAGGCGCTGCTGGAGGGAAGGGGGGTGTGCACCAGGACCACTGACAGAAAGCTCGGTAAGAGCCTGGATGCCTTTCTTTCTTTCTTTTTTTCTTTCTTTCTTTCTTTCTATCAGATTTTTCAGTCTGTATTAAAAGTGCGTTTGGCTTCTTTTTTTATATTCTATTTCCATTTGTTTTTTCTTATAACCATCATATACTGTATATTTATCGTAGCCATAATCTATTGGGTGAACATGCATGCCTTTATATCCATATAGATTATACGCATGTCCGTGCGCGCGCGCGCGTGTGTGTGAGAGTGATGGAGAGCATTTCATCCATTCATTGTGCACAGAGAAATACATAGAAAGTGGGAAATGCACTCATGTGCAGATGAAGCAGAAGTGGTACCGCCTCTCATTGAAGCCCCTGCTTAAACCCCATGGGTAAACTGGATTGGTTGTTCTTGGGTTTGAAGCGCTTAGTGTTGTGCAGTTCTCGGTTTTACTCTACTGTGATTAATGCACTTAGTTGGCCCTGGACTCATACACAGTTCCGGCCTGTGAACGCATCTCTCTCTCTCTCTTTCTTTCTCTCTGTCTGCGCATGACTGTGACGGTTTTCTGATGACTTGCACGCAAACAGAGATGATTTATTATAAACGCTGGATGTGTTCTTGGTATCACACTGAAAGCCTGGGTTTAGTGATACAGTGACTCCTGGTCACCACCTGGACGTTCATAAACAGCTCGCTGTACCGCGTCACGGTCCACACTGGCACCATTGTTCTCTTTCGCTACAGCGAGCTCTCTATGCTGGTGTGTGTGTGTGTGTGTGTGTGTGTTTTCAGCAGAAGCCGCGCTGTCTGCGTGTACACAGGGTGCGCGCGCAAAAGTTTGGCCTCTCCAACCCGATCGTTAAGAATGCCGCGCGCGGGTATTTTTAGAGCGGAGCGGAGATCACTGTTTTGTTTGTGTGTGTGTGTGTGTGTGTGTGTGTGTGTGTGTGTGTGTGTGTGTGTGTGTGTGTGTGATTGAGAGAGAGAGAGAGAGAGAGAGAGAGAGAGAGAGAGAGAGGAAGGAGAGGGACAGTGCGTGCGTGCGTGCGTTTCTGTGTGTGTGTGTGTGTGTGTGTGAATGACACTCTGCTGTTTATATGCTCGAGACCTCGTCTTGACAGACACGCGGTGCTTCCGACATCGAGGACAACATCCCATACACACACACACACACACACACACACACACACACACACACACACCGCCAGAACATTCTGTTCTCTTGGCTTCATTAGTCCAGTTCAAAACGGTGGCGCACGTGTGTGTGTGTGTGTGTGTGTGTGTGTTTTAGGAGGGCGGGATTTGGGGTGGTGATTTATGACAATAATGAATTAAATAATTACAAACATAATTTCAAGAGTGACGTTTACTTTTTCAGCTTTGTTGTGCACAAAAGGTTAAACACCTCTGGAGTAATTGGAGATTATGCAACAGTTATTATAATGTGCCTGAGACTGGGTGCATGTGAATATGTACTGCAAGGATCAAACATATTCACTCAGGATATATAATACTAAGGCAAAATCTCTCTAACTATAGAAGTGTGTGTCTGCCATTGACAAAATTATTAATATAACTAAACCTGACCCCAGTCTAACCCTAACCAGTGACCAAAAATGTACCATGTAAGCTGAAAATTTTATTTAATAAACACTGCATTTTGTGCAGGAAAAAAAAAAAAGATTATGGGAACAATCCAAATGTCCCAGCTACAAATAAGCTATTATTTCTGGGCAAATTTGGTTCACACAAAGAAAAAAAAATCCTAAATCAATATCCACCTCACCCCCAAAACCCAGCAAGCAAGGCTTCTTTTGCAGCCGTCTAATGTATCCACAAGTGTTGTGTTGAAGCAATCAACTATGACAATGTGACACAAAAACTATTGTTAGGATCCAGAGTTACTTTTAAAAAGTAGTTTGGGGTGCCAGCCTTTTTTTTTTTTTTTTACAGTATTGCCTTACCTCATATTCTCTTCTTCTAGGCCTTTAATTTCAGCCTCTCCCATCCTCCTTTTCCCATCATACCGCATTTTATGGTAATTACATATCTTCTCCAACCAGTGAGCAGGCCATGTCTCCTATATGCTCCACCCCAAATGATGTTTTCGTTTTCCTGGTGTAAACTGGACTGGATCTAGTTATGCAAAAATATATATTCTTATCAATAGCTCCCAGTACTCATTTAACCATGTCTTTTCATTGAGCTAATTCTGTCTAATTCTTGTGCATTATGTCTCTCAGTGTGTTTAAACTGTTAGACGAGATTGACCAAACACATGAGGTCAACAGTTCATTTTTTGTAATGGAAAAAAAAGGCAAATGTTTTGCTGGAACATTTTCATTAAATATTGATGTTTTGCAGGATCCAGAATTAGAGGTTGCTCAGTTTAACCCTCCTACCCTGGATATGACTTTGCTTTCTATTTCTAGTGAAATTATAGTGGGTCGAGCAGAGAAAGTAGGTTATTACCATGATTTCATTGCCCTTGTCTCTGATTATACCTTGTAATTGAAACCTGTTGAGCATGTATTGTGTTGTTTATGTTAATGTCAATGCTGCTGTTTTGTATGTTTTTTTTTTTTTTTTTTTTTTTTTTTTTTTTGTGGTTGCTGTTGTTATTATGTCATTGTTCATAAAAACATGGTTTACCTGCTGATGTTACAATTCTGGCCTGGGCACAAGTCTTCGCCCTCTTACATAAACTTTGTGATTAAATTCGATTTTTCTCAGTTCTTCTCTAAGAAGATCACATTTTTGCCTTCTCCTCTTATTTTATTAGTTGTGTCTTTTCATTCATAGCTGTTTGTGGGGCTGAGGGATTTTAGAACTGGTATAGTGATTAGTATACTAATATAGAAATTACTACTATGCTATGGTAGTGAGCCTAGACAAAGCTTTCTTTCTAGGAATATATATATATATTTTCTGAGTGTTGATTAGACAAAATTTAAATCATAATATTATGTGCTCACATTGATCTAAAATATATATATCTTTTTAAATCACAGACAACATTTCTAGCTCAGGAACTTGCTGGGAAATAGCAATTAATCTTTAATGGCTCTAACCAACAGAGCTATTAAACCCCCACTAATAGCATATCTTCCAACTGTTCCTTTCTTTTCTTCTTGTTTGTCCTCACCTAGTCTCTTTTTAAATGGCTTCTTATTAAGTCAGGCATTTTGAGGTTACACTGTAGTATCTACTCCTTTCAAGTCTGTATATACTACGTGTAAATGTTGTCAAACTCTGACCTTTACTCCTCTTCCATTCTACAGACCACCCTAAGCAACCTGTAGAGGAACATCTGCCTACGACTACCATTGCAACTGTCAGCAAGGGTGCTGATGTGGTGCAGGACACGGCAACAGGTTCTGGGGTTGAGGAGGGTATGCTGAAAACAGACCTGGATTCTAAAGGGTCTCTACTGAACCCTAAAGACAGCATGATCCGGATGGAGCAGTTAAAGCAAAGTCAGATCCACAAAGTGAAGCCAGTGCCCAATGGTGTCCATTCTGATAACCACAATTTCAGCCAGGATTCCAAAAGAGAGGCTGAGTATGTAAGTGCTTCTTTACCTTTCGGCATCACACAAAATGTGTGTGTGTCTGTGTGTGTGTGTGTCTCTGTGTGTGTGTGTGTGTGTGTGTGTGTGTGTGTGTGTGTGTGTGTAAGTAATAGAAGTATACACAAACGCCAATCATTAGCAAAGTCTATATTTGACATATTTGCCATACTTGAGATTTGAAGCTGATCAGAAACGAATGGTATTTCAGGATATATTAGGAGTCAGGAAAGAGAAGGAGTCTTCCGGCTTATAGATTGCTTTAAGATTGCAGTCCCAGCTGTGCCACATGCCATTCATGGCCTGAGGTCACTTAGAGTGCAGCAGTCCCTTTTCTCATTTACAGCAGGGTAGTACTTGGGTGCCATGGTGGACCATGCTATGAGAAGTTGTAAAAAAAAAAAGTCGTAAACTGAATTTATTTTTTATCTATACAGACTGCAGGACCAAACCATTTTCACATTATATTTAGACCCTTAAAAAAATTATCTCTGAAAGGCCAGAAAATGTGATGTGAGCTCTGTAGCTACAGAGTCAGGTGTGTTCAAGTGGTATATTTAGATGAAGCATTGACTACAAAACAACACAACCACAGATAAAAAGCTAGGTTAGAAAAGAACAACTAAGTAGCTATTATCATTACTACGATTATTTTGGTTTATAATTGTAAGCGCATGCGTGTTTGTTTGTTTGAAGGGCCCATGTCGCAGACAGATGGAGAGCATTATGAAGAGTTACAGGATAACCAGCGTGCTGAACCTTCGATATTTTCTCATTCCGAACTGTGACAGGAAAGGCTTCTACAAGAAGAAACAGGTGAGTGCTGCCATGGCCACCAGCTAAAACATTCTCCCAAATATTGAGCTGCATCTGTGCCAGGCTGCATCTGGGCTTTTTGAGAAGGAAGAGGATGTTGATGGGGGAAATCAGGGGCTTTTGGAGATGTGTGAGTCATCTACCTCACCCCTCCCCATAAAAAAAGAAAAGAAAAGAAAAAAGAATGAGTCAGAGTTTAGGTCTAAGCATGTTTAATTGGAGTGTTTGGGTTAGGTGAATTTGGGCAAACAGGATTATTCAGTAGCTTACTGAACAGGAAGCCTGTAGCATTACCGATAAAAACACTTGTCCTGAACTCACTGAACTGAAGCTTAGACAGTAGTAGAGCAGGCTTGATTACTGACATTCAGCTGTATTAATACTGACCCTACAGCATTTCCTCTCTCAAATGCAAAGAACAGCCTGAGGGAGGGGAAAAAAGAGAATAAAAGACATTCAGTTTCAGCTACAGCTTTGACATAAAGACAACAATAATAGGATTTTATGACATGATGGCTCTTGCTGTGAATGCAAATCGAGCATCTTTGGAAATTAATGCAAAGCTGCTTGTACTTGCTCTTGCTTGTGTTCTCACTGAACCGCACGCAAGATTATGTGAAAGAGCTCTGTTCAAAAAAATACAAGCTAAAAAAAGTAACCTGTGTTAAGAAATTAGATTTTTTTTAAGCAATTATACCTTTGAGTGGTTAATTCGGCTACAACTGGAGACTTTCTAAGTACGTCAGTACAAAAGGGGAAATGGGCGGTAAATAAAGCTCAGTTAGTAATGCCAAAATTTTATTAGAGCATGACGTGGTAATCAAAACCTTTGGCTGCAGGAGCTGTGTACTGCTTAAGGTTTTAACTTAGACTCCAACTAGTTAAAAACCAGAGAAAACACATCCCCACAACTTGGAGCTCCTCAAGTCCCCAATCATTTTAACCCCAAGCTCCTCCGAGTTAAAAAAATTAATGGCAAAAAAAGAAAAGAAAAGAAAAAGCACTTCTTATCTTGAAAACAAAGTTGCTCTGCTTTAGATCAGTCAGCATACAGGCATATTTGCTTGTAAAATCGGAAACATATCTTGAATGCACGGTGGTCATAAAGGAAATCATTTCAAGCTCAAACGCCGAACGTCTGCTCTGAATGCTGTCGAATGCATTATTAGAGTACGATCGTTTTCAAATGTCAACCAAGCATTTTTTTCTAATTCAAATCTTTTATTAAGGCAGAAGAGAGATGGGACATAAACATACACACTGGCAGCCTTCATATAAACACAAATAAGCACAACTTAAGATACAGTGGGTGCTCAGGACTCCTCCTCCACCCTCCAGAATAAGATTGGTAATGACTGTGTGTGTATGTGTGTGTGTGTTGGAGGCCTTTCCCTTGGAGGGCACAGTCGAGTCCAGGGTAATTTTAGCTCTGATTATATGAATTGGCTTAGTGTGCAAGTAGAGGCAAGGCATACTGTCCCAGCCGGCCCCCATCCTCCACCCTCCACTCGCTGAACCCCCCAAGGCCACGCTCATCTTTGCCTCAGGCAGGGAGCATTCTTGCTGGCTGGAGACAAACACTACCCCCCTGACCTACTGGCTCACCCAAGGCCGTCTCCACTGCTGCTCTCAAACTGAATGAGATCTCAGTGATGCAGTGGGAAAGATGAGAAGAGAAGGAGGTTGGAACTGCAAGACACGCTAGGAATGGGCTGTGCACAAATACATACTCTGGCACAGGCACTCTCCAGATAGTGTGCAGAGTGCCTATGAGTACCTTTCCAAGCTCAGTGGGGTCTTGCAGTCTACTTTTACTGCACACATGCACATGCATGCCTGGATTTATTTGCCATATTACTACATGCCTGCTTGTTGAATGCTTTCAATATGCATTTAATGACACATACTTCATGGACAGTAGTTACACAATACCCTACACACATGTTCAAGCAGAACTAGAGCACAAGTTGACCGATGGACACCTACATATGTTGTCCAGGACAGCCTCTGGACAGTGTTCATATTTAAATGCAGATGCTAACCTGCACGTTGTGCATGTGTGTCTGTGTGTTTGCATTTTATATGCCTGTGTTTACGCTGTGGCTGCTTTTAATGCCCTCTTGATGCCCATAAGGGCATCCATGTTATGGACCTGCTATGGTTGAGGCTCGCTGTGTGACGAACAAAACACACGTTTGTGCTCTCACACATGCACATACTTTATGCACACAAGGCTGTTGTGTTATATCCTCTAGACATTGCTTCACTGACAGGATTACACTCAGCCACTGTTCGGTATCTTTATTTCACAACACACATGCACAATCCATCCAAATAAACACTCAGCTCACACATACAGACTCACCTGCATGTGTGGAATCTGCATAAATACACACACACCACAACTAATCTGTGTTTTGGGTTTGCCCTCTGAGATGTCTGTATAGCAGAGTTGGGCTTTTACAGTAAAGGCTGTTTTAGCTGAGATTTTAAAATAGCACTTTTCGAAACATACGTGTTGATAGAAATGTCACAGAAACAGATTCTGGTACACAAAAGTCAGAGTCATTCCAGTCCTCATTCAGACTGAAGCAACTCCTTCATTTCGAGACACAGAAAGCTCTGTATAATGTTCTGCGTGCACACATTTCACTGCCAGAAATGCTCTTGTTCGCTCGCAGTGAACGTCCTTTGTCCCTCTAACTTTTCCTTCTCATGCTCTTTGCTCTGTGAGATAAAAAAAAAAAGGTTTATTTATTGCAAAAGATCAGCCATGATAAAAAACAGGGGAATAGGGTAAGAATGTGTGATGAGATGAGGAAGGAGGGATGAAAATGCGCATAGAAGATGCAGAGAGGCACGAAGAGGAGACAGAATGAATGCTCCGTTTTATTTCCCAAACTGCTCTTGTTCTGCTTGAGGTATTTTAATTTGGTCCTCTGTCAGTGAAAATTCCTTTTGATCTCTCTCTCTTTCTCTCTCTCTCTCTCTCTCTCTCTTACACACACTCTCTTTCTCACTCTTTCTTTATTAATCCATCTTTTCTATACAAGCATCAATTGAGAACTGTATTTTTAGTCTATGTCAATGTGCATTTAGTTCTATAAATAATTCACCTCAGGTTTTGTGTGTGTGTGTGTGTGTGTGTGTGTGTGTGTGTGTGTGTGTGTGTGTGTGTGTGTGTGTGTGTGTGTGTAATAAGCTCCAGATGACTTTTAATCAGTACCAGTTTCTTAAAATAGTCTGACAGCTCTTTAACTGTAGGGCAAATGTTTTAGCAAAGCCACATATAGCCTTACACTTTTCATTAAGATCATAAAGACACTACTCAAGCCAGCATATACTGTATATTCAGCCCTTATATATGCACACAGTTGTGTGTGTGAGGGTATGTGCACAATTTGTTAAAATTACCAGGCTGAGTTGGAGAGTAGCTGGCTCTTGAGACCACATGAATGTAGCCTTGGTGTAGATCTGGGTCTCATTAGTCACTCTCGGTCGAAGTCTGGGGCTCAGCTTATGGACTCCAACGAGACCGCATTTTCTTTCCATGCTGTAGGTGATAATCACCGAATCCCATCACTAGTGTGTGCTGTAGCATCACCGCCATGAAGAATTCAGGTCTTCTTGGAGATGTGCATGGTTATCATAGTACAATAGGCCAACATTTAGCAATGAATTATTTGATTTACATTATTGCATAATAATGGTCTAATACCAGTGGTGGACAGTAACAAAGTAAATGTAATTCGCTAATGTACTTCTTCATTCTTTGTTCCTTTTTATTTATGAGTGGGTAGAAGCTTGACTGGTCAAGCACGCACAAGTCACCAATCAGGGTAGAGCACACACTCTTTTTTGAACTCATTTTGATTGCCACTTGGTGGTTTCTACTTAGCACCAACATACAGTTGATGGCAGAAACTCAAACTTGCTTTTTTTATGTCATTATAGCTGAAAAGAAGGTTTTTTTTGCTTGTGATCGTTTTAATATCAATCAGTGTTTGACTCATTAATATCATTCTATTAATAGATTTGTGTATGTCTTTTCATTAAAAGACATTAGAGTCTTTTCACATAAACTGAGTTGATTAAGCAAAAGACTTGTGACAAAAATGATAATAGGAACTTTATTAAATTTTAATATAGTACATTTGAAGGCAAATACTTTTGTACTTTTACTCAAGTGAAGGTTTAAAGGGAGCATTTTTACTTTTACTGGAGTCTTTTTTTACATTGTGTATTTCTACTTTAACTACATGGTTTGTGTACTTCGCCCACCACTGTCTAATACAAATCTTATACTATTAATAATTCAAGATGCACATTTGATGAATAAAATTGGCCTAAAAAATAAACAATGTACAGCATTTAACAGAACAGTTGATATTAGATGATGCGTCCTGTTTATTAAAAAAAAAAAAAAAGCTTGCTTGATTCATATATAAAGGAGTTTTACACATCATATTGCTAATTTGCTTAGATGTAAGCCTTTCAATCCAAGGAAAGCAAAGTCAAGGGTCTTTTATAGTCTTTTAAACCATAAACAATTGGTATACAGTAAAATGAAACAGTATTGCTCCAGGACCATACTGCTACATACAGCAAAACAACATAATTTCAGTTATTTTTTTTACATAGGCTGGAAAAATCACTTGTTTATTATAATTGCTGTTTTCATACTTACAAAATCTTGCATGGCCTGTATTTCCTACCAGTACCACCACACCTCGATTGTGTTTGAATTATTTCACAATAGATATGCTGTTGTGCATCATCATCTTAGAGCACATTCCTGATAAACGTGTCATAGACGTCAGGTTAAAGGAATGAAACGATCATGTTTTTCAGGAAATAAATTGTTTGTTGTTAAGATGATGAGTGGGCTGTTATGATTGTAATTACTTTAGATTGTTCAGCATTTCTTAGGAAAAAGGTTTTACTAAGTAATAGGTATAAATGAGTGTATATATCCACTAGCATTGCTGTTCTGTGAGGTCACGGCAGCGTGGCATCACTTTTTCAACAGTCACATTTCCACATGGCAACAATGCAGTGAAATGCAAACAGACCTACCTAGCTGAGCCAAACACGCACACCTATACGTGCACATACGCACTCTTGAGTCAATAGCAGGAATACATTCTTCCCTCACATGTGATATTTGCCCTTTTTTTTAACTCACACGCAAAATGAGTGATAGGAGAGAGAAATTCTTTTTTGAAAAAAAAAGGTCTTATATAGTCCCAAATAATAAAGAGAGAAAACAATCTCATAATTAATAACTAAATAAAATGTAATACACCAATATAATTACTGCTACTTGACTTGAATTATTACTCTTTTCCCTGTCTTGCTGTCTGTCTCAGTCTTACTGTCTCTCTCACTCTAGTTTCTAGTGTTGGTGTTACTCTCTGTCACCTGGGTGAGATATGCTGAGAGAAATGTTTTTTTTTTCTTGCCCATGTCTGTCCCTTTCTCCATTTGGAGGCTGTTTTCTTTACATATACCTGTCTCTAACATAATGCTTCCCATGCATTTCTTCCCTCCCTTACTGTCTCCATACAGTGTCGTCCATCCAGAGGCAATAAACGTGGTCAGTGTTGGTGTGTCGACAAGTATGGATATCGTATACCGTCCTACAAGGACAAAGACCAAAGCCAAATCCACTGTTACCACCAGGAACCTAAATGAAAAATGCAGCAAAAGCTGAAGGAAGTTGAAAGAGGGAGGAGGAGCCCCTCTAAATGGTTTGGTATCCACAGTGAAAAATGGGGACAGAGAGATTTTTAAAGGTGGTGCCCTATTTCTGAGTACCCCACCTATGCACCAGAGCATGGACTCATCAGGTCACTTTCACACATCAGGGGAGTAAAAAGAGGGGGCAAGGAGGGATGGAGGGGAAGATCTGCGCTATTCTTTTTTTGTTTTGTTTTTATAGCCCAATGAGGGCACCATTTGGATTACAACAAGAGCAACGTCTAAATTACCCTTCCCTAGCTTTATTACCTTTTGGGTATGTAGGAAAGCTTCTTCAGTACATGGGTTTGACTGAAAGTCATGCCTTTGGCTCTTTCTCTTTTCTGGTGATATGAAGCACCTTGAGTAAATCACTGCCATGACTATCACTGTCTCTCTCGTAGCGAAGCGTCCTGTCTCTGCCCTTCTGGTGTCGGACTGTTTGAAATGGGCATGCTCAAAAATGTTGGCCTGCTCTTGCCAATGGCTCCATCTGAAGCACAAGCACTTGATGCACTTTGGTCCCTCACTGAACAACTACCCCAGTCTATTACAGTGGCCATAGCTTGCAAACACATCTAAGAACATTACAAACGTGTTTAAATTTATGCTATTCTAGGACCTATTAATCACACTGAAGGACTTTTTCAAAAAGTTATGTCAGTGTTGTTGTTTTTGTTTTTCATTGTAGTTATTTTTTCCTTTTATTCACTGCATACGCTTGCTGATCCCAGGTTATCCATGTAGAAAAAAGAACTACATGACTTTCTGATGCCTGTTTTCCTTTCAGATTTTTTTTTTCTTTAGCCAGAAGGAAAAGAGATTAACCGATTTCTCAAAGCTACAGCATGCAGCATGCTTCTAAGTGTATTCCAAATGTATATAATACACACCCACGTATTTAAATGCACTAAAATTCACCACAAAGCACTTGATATTGCTCCCAGTGCTAGAAATGCAAATCAGTATATATGTCAACTTGTGCATTTCGTAAAATAATTGCTCAGATTGCACGATAACTGTCCTTGTATAAGTGACTATTGAAGAAAATGCAACAATGTCCAGCATTAGTACTGCATACCTTCGTATGCGCTCCAAAGCTTGATAAGGATCACTGGCGGTTATTTTCCTTTTTTTTTTTCAGATCACTGCCTTAACCATGTCAGGGCTGGGCATTTGACAAATAGTTATTAGTGCTCTGCCTCTCTGAATGCTGTCCTCTTCCCTTCACCCAAACTAAAAGCTTACAGATCAGCTCAGTAACCTTATTAAATAGCTTGAATTTTTATTATAGTAAGGATGATGGGATTATTATTATTAGTAGTTTTCTTTGTCTGACCTCCTGAGAAAAGACTTGAAATATAGAGGGTGCCGGAGAGGTACCCCCACTCCCAGTAGCTCAGTAGCACAAAATCAGCCAAAAGCTTGACCCCTCAACACCCCCACCCCTCCCAAAAAAACATATATATATATTAAATGTGCAAAATATATGTACAAGAAACAATATACAAAAAAATTACATGTTGGTGCTATACCTTTTCTTATTTCATAACACGATTTTGGATGAGTATAACACAGTATAAAAAATGTTGTCCCTTCTTTAACTTGTCATTTCTATTTGGATAGATAGATATTATGTTTGCTTCTGGCCAGCTTTGTGTCTGAAAAGGCATGTGAAACTATTGAAGTTATTTATGTACGAAAGGTATATAAGCTCATCCTTTTTCTCTCATTTTTTTGAGAATTAAGTGACTGATTGCACAACAGGTAATAGATAGAACTCAACATATTTTGGGAATATAATCACTATTGAGTTGTTTGATATTATTTCAGCAGTGCATTGTACAAAAGAAGTTAAGAGATGGTTCAGGTCCTCGGGTTATGTCATCTAGTACGAGGCATCTTCAGATATGTCTTGTGATAATGGCTAGATTGAACCTAAATCTGAAGATTTATGTTTTAGAAAGATTATGTTTTTAGTTATTTGCTAAAAACTGAACTTAAACAACATGAATGTTAAGGTTAAGCTCAGCGCCACTCCTAACCTTTCTGGGGCCCAAAGCAGAATTCTGCTTACTCATAATAACAGCTAAGTTTTTTTTTTTTTTTAAACAGTTTTCCCACACCTCTCCCTAATTTGAGTCGTATGTGCTGTAGCTGTTTATAAATCAACCTGATCAACGTGATTTACTTATCTAGCTGGTAATTAGTAACTAATACTAAGCCAAATAATAACAAACAATATGGTTATTAGCATTGCTGGCCCCAGATGTGGTGAAGAGGAAACTTGAAAAAAAAAAAAATGCATGTAGGATGGACCAGCACTGGTTAAGGTAATGGTAAGCTAACTTTTAAAAGCTTCACCTTGGCTTATAGTAAAGCTAATGAAAAGTTGATTTAAGAAAAAAAAATTCTGTTGTGCAATGTTAGGGCCACTTATAGCCGCGGGTCCCTATTAAGGATCTCTCCATTCACGGGTAATTGTATATACATATATATATATACGTATATGTATCATGTTATGATATATATATAATTTGAACGAATTTTGATTTGTTTCAAAGCTTTTCCATGTGACTAAAAGACATATTACACAGCTTTGCCTTTCTTTAAAAAGGAAAATGGTTTTGTTCCTATATGATTTGTATTTAATGTATTTTGTAAAAAATAAACACTATTTTAATTTATACGTGACTTCCAGGACTCTGATTAAACAGAAACCAGGCGACAAAGTCATTGTTCATTTACGAAGCTCTTTCGTTTGTCATTTGCAATTGCATATAGATGAGTTACATGTAGACTGGTTAGTTTAAAAAAATATATCATTCAAGACAAGAAACATGCAGAAAAAAATGAATGCAATAGGCCCATGTGTAATCCGGCTGCACTGAATGTAATAAATAAGGTTATCATTTGTTTCGTTCATCACACAGCAATTTTCATAATGCAACATCATAATATTTATCTCCATTAGATTTCTGTGCTTGTAGACTTTATTAGAAAGTGTGTTCGAACAGCAGGCCTTTTGAGCATTTCAAAAACACATTTTTTTTTCTGTAGTTTTAAGTGATATTTTAAACAGACAACATTTTTTTACATTATAATATTTCTACCTATAAAATAATAATTTTTCATCCAATGAAAAGGTAAATTTGTCCTGCCACCAATGACACTGTGTTTTATATAGAGGTAATTTTTTTTTTTTACATAGGACTCCCGTGATTTTGCAGATTCTCACAGAAATCAGATAGTATTACCTGCTGCTATAAGTGATTTCATTGTGTAAGAGAATGTGAGTAAAAAAGATGTGGGTAAAAAAGTTTAGTGAATGGTGCCAGAGAGGCTGCCTGCTTGGACTGTAGGTGGGGGCATTCCTGTGCCCACACCAGCACAAACAGTGAGCAGGTCAAAAGCACTGCAGAAAGCAGAGCCTGGTTCCCCCAAATACCAAGCTAAAATTAGTGCACAGCTTCACTGGCGATTACCATGATAAAGACACACAAGCTCGTAAATAGAGTTCTACCCACTGGCATGTTTTTAAGGCAAATGGGAACTTAATGATGAGCCGGCAAGGTATATTTTCAGAGCAAGTAACTGTTGATGGTTTCAGGTCATTTCAGGTATCACACAATATAATTTACTGACATCATATTTGGCAAAGTGGGTTTAATGCTTTGTTTTTATATAGCTTCTGAATTGCACACAAACACCAGGAGAAAGACATTTTTTCTCACAATTTATTAAAAAGGCACACACATATATTATATATTACACCATATACACGCACTCAATCTTAAGTGGTCCTAAATCCATGGACAGGAAGCCACACTGGCAAAAGCAAAGTCTCGCCGAAAAAACACAGACATGATAAATCTTCAAAAACAGAGGTAGGAACAGGTAGTTACCCGTTTCAGAAGATACGAAGACCAATACCCATCATGCACTGCAGAAAATATAGAATTGTGAAAGCTTTAGTCTTCTTCACTTAGATGTGCAATAGTGTACAAAAAAGGCAAAAAAAATAAAAAATAAAAATAATGTCATTAGTATAACAAAAGAAAATGCATCGAAAGCTTAATGCAGTGACAATGTGGTTTGGTCATGCAGTGCTTTTTTTTTTTTTTTCCATTTAGATTCCTACCAACAATCTGTTGAAAAGATAAGAAAACTGACACTGATACAAACAAACTGAACATATACATTTATACACCATACAAAAATAATAACAATAATAAGGCATACGGTATAAATATCTTCACCCAAACAATTAAATGAATACATTCAGTTTAAATAAATATGCATGGATGTATTAAGTAACTAGAAACATATTAATACAGAATTATTTCAGAAACAAGAAAAAAAATATAAAAAAAAAAGTAAATCTTTTTTTTTTTTTTTTTTTTTTTTTTTTTTTTTTTTTTTTTTTTTTTTTGGTGGGTTCAGTGAACTAATATTCACTCATTTAAAACAGTGTACCTGTAGAAAACAAAACCATGTAGGCTGCAATAAATAAATAGAAAATAGAAAAGAAAATCAGTGGCATTATGTCCTGTATGTGTGCGTGTGTGTGTGTGTGTGTGTGTGTGTGTGTGTGTGTGTGGAAATAGTCCATGAGTGGAAGAGTTCCTTAGGGCCTGAGCATGTGTGTGTGTGTGTGTGGGGTTCAGTGTGTGATCAGTGATTGAGCTCCTGAGGGCAGTCAGCATCTGTGGGTAGTTCACTCGAGCCCACAATCTTTTTTCCGTTCCACGACGTCACACACCAGCACTTCCCCCTCTGGCCATCCAGAGACGATTCACACTGCAGACAAGGCAACAAAACTATGTTTGTACATAATGTGGCTTAAACACCGAGGTAGTATATGAGCACTGTTGTGTTGTGTAACATCACAAAACAATTACATCAGCTCTAAACAGTGAGTGTGTATCTCTTCAGCAAACGGGATGTTCCTGTTCAGCCTTGATTTGACCCAATGAACTTTACAAAGTTACTTGTGTGTTCTAGTTTTTGGGTTGGATGTCTTATTGTTTAACTGAGAAGAATATCAGACGTTGAGCTTTTGGTTTACCTGTTTGGAGTTGTACAGGCCTTGTTTATCACAGTTAGGCAGGTAGAACTTGGTCAGCTTCTCTTCCAGCTTCTGTTGGGATCGAGCGATTTTCTCAAGAGCTCTCTGTAACTCCACATGGCAGGGCCCCTGAGACAAAAGAGTAAAATATATATTATATCTTTTCATCATTATTATTATTTAATCCATGCTGTTATATGTTGCCAGCCCTTCATAATATTTATCTCATTCAGTGCACATTAAATGTCACCAAGATCGAGATTAAAGATGAGGGATGTGCACGTTTCCTTCTGCAATTCCGGAGTTGTATATTGTTTGATTGGTGTTCAATTAGTTACCAGATGTGCTGTAGTTTCTCCCACAATTTCATTCATCATAAAGTTTTCACATTTGTCAAACTCTGGTTTTAAGCATAGTCCTATTCTGCCCTCTAGTGGTTGGAGATGTTACCAACATGTGTCCCTGGTTGATTATTTGTATTATTATGCCACTGATTTGAAATAAGCAAATACAATTGCATTGTTAAGCCTCTGCTAATTCTACACACCTGCTCAACTAGTTTCCTTCGGTAGGATTTTACTTTGGACTTCATGCTCTCCTGAGCGCCGCTGAGGAGCCACGGGCTGTAGGGCTTCATGTGACCCGACACGAGGATCGTCGAGGCGGCTTCAGAACCTGCAGAAGCCTCGCTCCGACCACCATTCTCCAGCTCGGGATGATCTGAGGGGGAGAAGCGGAAAAAAAAAAGTTGTTCTTTAAGACATGGGAGGGAAAATACTCCAGAGACGTGCAGATACCCAAAAGCATCTTCTTATCCGTTCTTAAGTCTTAAGGATTTTGTAGGACAGGCTGCCTACCTGGCGCCGGCTGCGTGCGGCTGTGCACGTCCTCGCTGGTCTCGGTGCATACGGCTTGCCCCCGCGTGAGCGCGTGCAGCGGCCGCGTCTCTCCAGGCGCGGGCAGGCAGCGCAGCCCGGAGCCGCACGGCGCAGTGTAAATGCCGCACTGGTCCCCTCGCTTCAGCGCGCACGCCATGCAGCAGCCGCAGCCCGGCTCGCGCAGCACCTCGGCGCAGCCCGCGTCCACCGGCGGACACTCGGCCGCGCGCTCCGCGGTGCAGGGCGCGCACCGGATCGGCTCCAGGAGCGGGGAGGCGCGGAGCTGAGGCGCCGAGAGGACCGCGCCGAGGGCCACCGCGTGCAACAACTTCAGGAAGACTCCGCTCATTCCAATGCGATCAGATACCAACCGGCTATCAGATTAAATAGAATCGATCCTAACGCCTACTTTTTTGTTCCTTAGGGTCTTCTCGGGTGGACGGACTTGCGTCGTTCTTCTTGCGCCCGGTGAAATGACTAAGCTCTCCCCTTCACGCACTGAGTATTTATATGCTCCAGGAGCAGCTGGCACGTTAATGTTTGACGCGTCCGGAGATATTAATGATTTCTGAAAAAAAGAAGGAGTCAAAATCCCGCGTTGCTCTGATTGGCCAAACTGGAGCTGGTTCGAGTTGCTTATTTTCATACAACACGCAAAATACGTCAATAGACCTATTTATTTTGATGACACGTGGTGCCGAACGGGGAGAATAACACAAAGTAGTGATGCAATCTGCTTTTAGACTTGCATGACTCTGTATTCAAGCAGTATGGGTTAAACTGGGCATGATAAGATATGCATTGGAATTGCATGATTTATTTATATAAATATAAATATATCAAATGAAGGCATTGTACGCTGGATACAATGAAGCATTATGGGTTGGTTGACTTCGAATGTATCAAAAGCAGATAACGATAAAAATGTAAGGTCTAGCTAAATAAGAAAAAAAGCAAATCATCATAATTTAATATAGTAGAATTTAATATTAGTCTTTATAACCATAAGAATAGTGAACTCAAAAAACTTGGTGTTCACAAACTCCAGAACGTCCTAAAGGTACACCTAGTGTAAGTGTAGTGTAGGATTGCAAACAAATAAATAAATAAATACACAAAAAGAAACAATGACTCGAAATGTCATGTTATGGTGATCTTAAAATCCTTCTAATGCATTAATTCACATGCATGCGTTTCTTTAACATTGAAATGTTGCACTGGCGCGCGCAGTGCAATCAATAGGCAATGTATTGGCATTAGATGAACAATTGTCTCCATTCAGGTTTTTTTTTTCTCTCTCTCTCTCTTTAGAAAACGCCTCCTCCCTGTGTAAACTCATTTATGACGCCAGATGACGGCGTCTCGGGTGCTCTCCTCACACCCATGTCAGTCACACTGACTCCCAGCCAAAAGCACGTTTGTCCCGCGCGCTGTGTTCAGTCCGGAGCTCGCGCTGTTGAAGCGC
Source organism: Silurus asotus (assembly GCA_024362625.1). Taxonomy (NCBI): domain Eukaryota; kingdom Metazoa; phylum Chordata; class Actinopteri; order Siluriformes; family Siluridae; genus Silurus; species Silurus asotus. Next base: position 2,373,508 of record MU551660.1, read on the forward strand.
GCCGCTGCCCGGCAACTGTGGTTACGTGACCTTGCGCGCGGAATGGATGGACGCCCGTTCCGGAAGTAGATGAGTGCTATTGTACCGGCCCGTTTCCCAGGGAGTGACACAAGCCGCAAACGCAATGCCGACCAAGCGACAGGAACTCTGGCACGTCTCCTATGCCGTGTCTAGAACAGTGTGCTTCCAATACTTTTTCCGTCACGTGCCAACTTTTCCTTTTTTAATTTTTTTGCATGCTGACTATGGGGATAAATCTTTCAAAACCATCTCCACCAACCAAATAAAAATATATTCACTCTAGTAGGAAGACATGACCAATGCATTGGGAGAAAAAAACTTGACTTCATCAAGAAAAAAACATTGCATCGATGGAACACAACACATTTCTAATCACACATGAATACAATCAGACCCAATTCACACAGGTGGCTCGAGAAATCAGGATAATACACAATACAGAGCTTATGTACGTAAAAATGGTTTTACAGACTAAAACCACTTTTCCAGAGAAGTGAAGAGAATCAGTCTCATCACATTTAACAAACACTCCGTGTAGGCAAAAAATGCACACAATGATCCATGACTGCCAAAGTTAGCAGCTTAAAGGCAAAGAAATGTCTTGAATTGCAACCAAGAAGAAAAAAGAAAAGAGTAGAAATGTGTAACAACAAATAATTTGGCTTTTTATTAAAAAATAGGGATGCAATCTTGCGGTAAGGCGATACAAGTGTACACCTACAACCTGAGGCAAGTGTAATCCTTTAAGAGATACTAAATAAATACTAACTCTAGCTTCATTATGCATTGAAAATAACAAATGACAGCTGACAGGTATTTCTTTGTGTTAAAGCTCTAGGCTTAAAATACTCTACAGGGACTACAATGCATTCATTATTTGAAAACTATCAAGGCATCTTATAAGAATGTATTAAGGTGTTTTTTTTTAAATGCATTGAGAGAGAATAAGAAAGCAAAATGATATCTCCAGTCTTGTTCTACATAACATCACATTCTAAAGTTATTCTTATTCTTATTATTTACGTATAAATCCGTTTATTTCAGCACAGTGAATCTGGAGAGTTTCGCCAGTCTTAAGCAGAAAGTTGTGTAGTTTTCATTGCAATATCAGGATACAGTTTGGAATTAAAAGATTAAATGAAAACATATTTATTGATAATATCTAATTATATTGTTTACACTTTGACTTCAGTTATTTGGCACAAGGTCATTATTTAGTATGAACTATAGAATGCATTAACCAAAAAAAACAACAACAACAAACAATGCAGGAAATTGGGTCAGCCCAATCAGATTAAATGTTTTACTTCAAATAAAGACATTAAATAACTGTAATTAGTTTACACATGCAGATGAAAAGATAAAAAATATATATTTTCTTTTTTTATAATTTACTTTTTTTTTTTTCTTTTACACAACAAAAAATATATAAACACACATATTAGTCATTTTGACCTGCTTTATAAAGACTTGGTGTAGTGAAATGGAAATGAACAACAACAAACAATGCAGGAAATTGGGTCAGCCCAATCAGATTGAATGTTTTACTTCAAATAAAGACATTAATTAACTGTTAATTAGTTTACACATGCAGATGAAAAGATAAAAAAATATATCTTTTCTTTTTTTATAATTTACTTTTTTTTTTTTCTTTTACACAACAAAAAATATATAAACACACATATTAGTCATTTTGACCTGCTTTATAAAGACTTGGTGTAGTGAAATGGAAATGAACTTTTTTTCGAATCTATATGAAAATAAATAAAAACCTATATGAACCAAATTATGAAATAATTTTTATAATAAAATGAAATAAAAGTCTTATTAAATCACACTATGTTGGTCCAGTTTACCTCACATTCTAGGGGTATTAGTACACATAAATACACCAAATACATTAATACAAATACACAAATGTAAATGAGTAAGAACTGTATGTAAATGTCTGATTAAATGTACAGGTGACATACAAGATAAAATTAGGACTGCTTATGGTCTTCTGATGAAGGTCTTGCTTCAAGATGGAATGTGAAGCATTTGGGGAAACATCGTGCTTGTATTAGAATTTCTATGAGCTGTTTCATTCTGCACAGCAATTCACTGCTCTAAAGTCGGTAAGAGGTCATTTAAAAAAAAAACATTTTTTAGAAACATTTAACACAATACAGAGGGGGCTTTTGTAATTTTAAGTGCCGGTTCTTTGTTTGTCTCACATTGTTTATATGCTTACACAGAAATGTTTGTAGTACTAAACTCCAGAGTACGAAAATATGCGTGTTATCATTTGTTAGCAGAGAAACACTGCACCATAGAGATGACATTTATCACATCGGTAGTCATTGCTGCTGGTTTTTGAGCAGGAAATCCATGTATGGACTTGTATCTTTGACCAGGCAGTTTGAGAATGTCAAGAGTGCTTGAGTAAATATTGGATTATTGCCCATGGGGTTAGACTTGATCTAACCTCATGAACAATAATCAATCTGAGCTGAAGGGACTTTTACAGAGCTGCATTTTTGTGTGTCACTAACAGTTCAAACGCCATTAAAATACTATAATCTATATATTTACTACATCAATTCAAAAGACACTAGGAGTCTGTTCAGTGCTGTAAATATCTCTGTCTGCATTCGGATTTGAACTGAAAGGCATTGTTGTTATAAATAAACCCATTACCATTGTGCCAAAAGAAGCTCTAGTAACACAAACAATACACAAGGCTGCTAAAAAAACGTCATTTTTAGTTCATAACAACAAACTAAAAAAAAGCAGAAGATCGCTTTATTTAACTCCTGCACTTTTACAGCTGATGTGAGTGAGCAAACTATGAATCTATCTTGTAAAACAACAGCATCTTTTTTAAGACTCATATTTTTTTGACAACACTAAGCAAACTATATCATATTTCAGCTGATGTAATTAATTGAATGCACTTTCTATATCTGTTGTTGGATCAGTATAATACATTATCTTTTCAATCTGAATATTGCATTGACTACATTCAAGGACACACTAATTAAGTAAATGTTGCATATCAATAATGTGCATTTGAAATTGACTTCAATTCAACCTATACTGTACAAAGATATAGTAAATGTGTAAATTCAGACCCAATTTATGTTACATCTGCCACAAAATATGTACGACTTTGCACTGAATCTTTTAAGTATATACCCTGCATAGACATACTTGAATAATCGTTCAGACAGAAACAAATAGTTGCACGAGTCATTTTCCTCCCTAATACTTGGTTAAGCCCTCCCATACCTTAATAACAGAGCCGATCTTGCCAGGATGCTACAAATGTTTTAAATTCCTGTCGGTTTTAGTCCACGTTTGCCCTGACTGGGTGCGGTGCTGCTACAGAGGGATGTAATTAGGGCTGCAGCTATCGATTATTTTAGTAATCTACCGTTTATCCCATCGATTAATGGAGTAATCGGCTAAAAAGTACTTTTTGTTTATAAAAAGCAATACTAAATATACAAGAGGAAATAAGTCAGAACTATTAAAAAGAACAAGTAGTCTTTAAAATTTTTTTCAAAACTTGCATTTTTATTGGTGAAATAAATTGTGATAGATTTTAATCTGTGAAAACTGAACCCATTAAGTGTATTTAATTGGTATTTTCCTTCAAAATGCAAAATATAATTTTTATAAAAAAAAAATCAGTGATAAAAATATAAAAATCTATTTTAAATGAAAGCATGCATATGCCAATTTCCACGCAAAAGTTGTAAAAAAAAAAAATATAAAATAAAAAAAAACGGGAGAAAGTGCACATCTGTAAGTATGGTGCGTCAGTAATAATGGTCCGTGGGGAAACAGTGCTCTGTATGTAAAAAATGGACTAAAACGAAGCATCATGCTTTTTTGTATTCGAATTACTCAAGTTACTTAAGGAATCGTTTTAACCCTATAGATGCAACAATTTTTTTGTCAAGGAAAAAACCCCAACTGATTATAGCTGGGTATGTAGTTACCAATGACAATGTTCACATTTATTTTCATTTCTTAGCAATGTGCACATTTACATCATATACATGTTAATGGAGTCCCATGGTATGTTTGACTTGAACCAGTGTGTTTAAGTGGGTTTAAGACCATTCCAAAACTGTCTTTCTCCTGCTGCAGACTCGGACACACCCAGATCCTATACCTCAGACGACCTTGTTTTTCTACTAAAGAGTTGCAGACAGCAAGTTAGGCCTTGTGGGAATATGTGTAGCTCTCTGTTCACATCAGCAAACTGAACATCTCCAGACCCCTGGGCACTATTTACCTTGACACTCTTTAACATGCTTATAGCGCTAGTTAGGGAAGCTTCAGAAAAGAGTGCATGACAAGGAGGGGAGGAACGGACTGCAATGTGTGACAGGCATTTGCAGGTTTATTAGACTGAGAGTGGGAGTTGATCCAGTCAAAGAAACCAAATGTATCAAAGCTGAGCCATGTGGGGTCAAGGCTAGATACACAAAGAGCGCTGACACACATATACATACACAGGGCAGCAGCTTGCAGCCGAAAAACAGAGCAATGATACTAACAAATCATACAGTTGCTGCTTTCCCCTACCCCCATCCCTGTGTCTAAGGACACAAGGTTGCTGCCGTATAAGGCAATGTAAACTGCAAAAGACATCCTTGTGTTTAAACGGAGGAGGCATTTGAGGACTGGAAAACAGACACATACACGATACACATAAGGCAACTCAAAGAACAATGCTATCACTGGAATTATGTTAATCAATAGTGTGAATAACATTCAAAGTTCAACTTTATTAGGGTTTTCCCACAGTGCTGCAAATGAGGAGGATGGGTAACAACTGCAGAAGATCATGTCAGGTTCTCCTCCTGTTTGACAAGAACAGGAAGGCTGAGGAAACCTATAGTCAAACTCGCTTATTCTTTTTCAAGTATTTAAACACTGGCTATTTGAGTTAATATAGCTTTCTTGTTGGCTTGAATTACTCTAGCTATTCTCCTCTGGAGGCAATTCTGCACTCTTTTTTTTTGTTTGTTTGTTTCGTTGCACCATTTCCATCACAGAATCGCAAAATCACATTAACATTGTAGTAGGAAATTCCAAAGATCAGCTAATGACCCATTGCCATGTCACCGGTTTAACACTGTTTCTTCCTTGGACCACTTATGGTCACTGCAGACCAGGAAACACCACAAGAACTGCAGTTTTGGAGATGCTCTGACCCAGTCGTCTAGACATCCCCTTGTCGAACTCGCTCAAATCCTTCCGCTTTCCCATTTTTCCTGCTTCTAACACAATAACTTTGAAGACAAAATGTTCACTTGCTGCCAAATATATCTGACCCAGTCTATATATATATATATATAGAGAGAGAGAGAGAGAGAGAGAGAGAGAGAGAGAGAGAGAGAAGGAGAGAGAGATTCATAAAAGTCAAGCATGGCTAAGGAAGCTAATGTGATTAATTCTTCCTAAATCACCCTGCTCTACACAAACACAAACACACTCACACTTACTCATTTTTTGGTAAGCCAAAAACAACGCACACATACACACACATGTTAAGGAAGCAACTGTACTTTGTGGCGGATTTCACATCGCAGCATGCATTTCCCTCTATTCTTATATACCTCTTTAATCCAGAGCTATACATGTGTTCTGTACATATACGTACAGCAAACTTCGGTAACAAAAGAGAGCCGTGCTGTTACATGTAAAGCGCGCCTGCCGAACTCAGACTGTCATTATCTGTGTATTATCATGTCATTATCAGACATGTTGTCAATCAGCTATTAGATTCCCTACAGAAATGCTGGAAGTTTGTTAGTATTTCATGTGTGCGCATGTGTGGGAAACCCTTCTCACACGCACTCCCATGCGCAGGCATCCATTGTGTATGGCTTCCTCTGGCTCCTCTCACGGACTAGCTTGGAAGTGGCCAAATGAGAAGTGTTTATTTGAGTAATGTTAAAATCCAGGCATGGCCAATGCTCATTCATATACATAAATGCACACACACACACACACACACACACACACACACACACACACACACACACACACACACACACACATTACACAATAGTGTGCAACAGTGTGTTCTTGGCTAACAAATGTTGGCACCATACTTGTAAACACGACTTCCCTGAATCTAATTGTTTCTTGGCCGATAATGAAAAGAGGTGACTGGCACATCATAACACTCCACTGCACTGGCACTATCGCAATCCCCTTGACTTCCTGAAGGTCAAGGACATGCTTCCGAAATATGAATTTAATAACCTCTAACATCTATTGCAAGCAAAATAACCATAAAAGAAAAAAATGAATAACCATATAAGAAAAAAAAAATCACCAAAAAAGAAAAAAGAAAAAACAACCATATAAAAAAATAATTAATTCTTGCTCATTCCACTGGAGCACCAATGCATCAGTCAGTTCGAAAACTGATGTTGTAACTGTCAAATGCCCCATCATTCCTCCCACGCCGCTCTCTTTGTTATTGTGTACTGACACTGACGCTGCTGTACGTCACTGCCTAACAGTCACTGTTGAGCAACTCCAACTGAACATTCCGATCAGCTTAGAGGCCCCTGTTTTCCTCCAAACTTCTTCCTGCTGTACTGTTGTACTTATAATGTATATTACTAATATAGTGTCGGTGCATATTAACACTCCCGTATATAGTGATAGAATGTGTCTATGTATTTACAAGCAATGTAATTGTAATTTGCATCGCTGACATTGTATGAAAAAGCGGCAGCTTCTTACCCCAGCACTCACCGCATCACTTTTCATGTCAGTGGTCTAAAGTACAGTTTGCAATTATTAATCAGCATAGAAATGAAGAAAACGGATATCACAGACCTAAAAAAATTTCGAAGATTTGCCGAAGGATATTAAACATATCAAAGTGTATAAGGATACGAATATCAACATTGAAATCTTTGGAAATTGAGGTAACATGGATATTTCTGAGAATACTTCATATTATCCAATAAGAGATATTTGAAGTAATATAAGTAGCGTCAGGTGCTTTTGAAAGGTACTTGCTCATGTATTTTACAGTACAGTAAAATTTGTAACTAGTAATGTTAGGAAGCTGGGATCAGAGTGCTGGCTCAGTTATGATACAGCACCCCTGGAGCACAGAGGGTTAAGGGCTCTGCTCAATAGCCCAAAGAATGGCAGCTTGCTGATATCAGGGTTTGAACCTCCAACCTTCTGATCAGTAACCCAGATCCATAACAACTTCAAAAGCAACCACTTACCCTACAAAGAGAAAATTCATAAAAAAAAAAAAAAAAAATCCACATTCAGAAACAATAATATTAGCAGCTTCTTGTATTTTTTGGAATCCTGTTTTAAATCAATATCGATCAGGATATGTAGCTAAATAATCAAACAAAAAATCACATTCCTATCAGATTTAAATAATTTAGTGAAGGTGTCAAAACTGTTGCACTTTATTCATCATATATCGTGTGGTTTACATGTGCCTTTGTTGTGGTTATTTATTGTTTTACACACACACACACACACACACACACACACACACACATGTGAACACACATTTATATGCTTATATCAGCATAAGAGGTCACCTGGTTTCCCTAACACAAAAAAATGGAGCTGTTTGTACTTCTCTGTTTAAATATTACTCAAATGAATCACTTTCTGCATCTTTAAAAGGACAGTCACAGATTGTACACATTGGCAATCACAAACAACCTTGTCCACGCTTGGGAAACTTTTCAAAGGGAAGTGGGTAACAAAATATTTGTGTTTTTGCAAAAGACAGTCATCTTTGTAGGTAAGTGGAAATCATTAGCCACGTCCTGACCTGAGGCCTGAGACAACACTCCTAAACACTCCTACGCTCTACTCATCTCCATGCACACCACACATATACAAACACACACAGATACACTCACGTGGGACGGACAGAAGCACTTTATAGCTTCCAGTAAAGAAAAAAAGAGTGAGAAAGGAATTGAACGTTGTGTAAGTGAGAGATAATTGGAGTTCAGCTGTCACCCTATGGCAGATTTACTGCTTACAGTTTCAGTTACATGATGATGGCATGGCTAATCCTTGTCTTGGGATTAGCCATACAGGCCCAGACCTGTCACTCTTACACACTTCAAAGGAAATTTCCTCACAGCAGATCCTAGTTTACTGCTTTTTTTTTTTTTTTTTTTGCATAATGCAGCGGTTGTATTTTTTTAGCACTGGTATGATAAACCCCCAAAAAGTAACATTAATACCATAAAGACCTGTCCAAAGAGGCTGTCTGTGTGTGTGTGTGTGTGTGTGTGTGTGTGTGTGTGTGTGTGTGTGTGTGTGCGCGCCTTCTTTTTTTCTCACAGCATCCAAAACAGAATCGGATATTTTGTGAGCATTTCTTTCCTGTGGATGAATGCACTGCGCTTACACCAGCCTGATAACAATCTGTATTCCAGGATCTGGGTAAGCCGGCTTCCGGCCGGAAAGCTGCATCAACGCACAGGAAAAAGGAATGGGTACACTATTCCGGATCTGCAGCCTTCCCGTGACCTTCTATGTACTCAAGTGCCACAAATTCGGAAAGGCAATAAAACAGAATCTTGCAGCTTAAGTAGAGGTCATATCTATTTTCCCTTTTTACTCATTAACATTTTTACTTTCATTTTAAAACTGCGGATATCTATTTATTTATTTGGAACACTTGAATTATCCTACAGGGAATTGTTATTTCTTCGCATATCTGAGCTAATCTAAAGCTAAGAAGCTGGGATCAGAGTGCAGTTTCAGTTATGTTACAGCCCCCCTGGAGCATAGAGGGTTAAGGGCCTTGCTCAAGGGCCCCAAGAGTGTCAGCTTGGTAATACTGGGGCTTGATCATCAGTAAATCCAGTGCCTTTACCCACTGAGCTACCACTTTATAAACCTAGGTATCATATCTAGAAACCTCAAATACTTATAAAGATGACAATTTTTAGGGAACCATTAATCTTTCTCATAATGATTAATATGCCTTGTGTAATATCATGTAATGATCTGCAAATAATTGTATTTAATAGGTTATTGGGATGATTGAAGATCCCTGTTTATTCACTGGGGTTGTAAGGCTGTAAAATCAAGGCCCAAACATTGCAGCAATTGTGTTATATCACTTTAACGACGTTCGTTGCGGCAAAGCTTGGCAAATTTCCCCCTGATCCCTCACCTTATTACTATTTCCATTGCCATTCCACACCTAAGCAACCATGCAGTTTGGTTATCCTTCTTGCCTAGGTTGCATAGGAGCTGAGCCAAGATATACAAGTAAATCTAAAAATAGTGCACACCATTGACTTATCAAACAAAGTCACATAGATGTCCTGTTCATGTGATCTACTTATGTCATTTCTCTGCCAGCCCTAAAATCTTCAGCCGTAATGACCGTCTGCCAACGATTTTGAATAAGCAACATCATTTTAAACGAATAGCTAATAAATAAGTAGGTTGTAAGCAGGAAGTCAGTTGGGGAGATGCCCTCAGAAGATACCGAATTTAAACAACAGTGAGAAAACAGTTTTTTATGATCAGAGTAAAATCACTGCAAATGATGTATTTCAGTGCAAGTTTGAATATTTATTCTACATGCATCTGTAAAATGTCCAGCCGTAAAGTTACAGACACCTTTTCTTACTTTCACAGGTAAAGTTATGTAATGGGAAATTCTTTCTCTCTCTCTCTTTCACTCTCTTACACACACACATACCATGAGCGCTAAGTTCTGGTTTGTTGCTGACTTGTGCTGTTTTGTGGAAAAACACTAAGCAAGCAATTACCTTTATAAGCAAGCTCAAAAGTTTTAATCTCCCTTGACATGCTGTAGTTCATTTATTCAGATATGCCCTGAGGTGTTTAGTGCCTATAAACCAATGTCGTCACTTCCATAGGGGCAAGTAGGGCTCAGCCCAAAGTTATAATGTACACTTTATTAGGAACACCTGTACACCTATTTATTTATGCAATTATATATTTAGCATATATTAGCCATTAAACATTAGTATCAGGGAAACAAATGGGTTCTCGTGAGTGTCTCTGATCGTGGCATGATGTTTGGCTACAATAGCAGAAGACCACAAGGGACCACAAGGGCTGCATTGAGTTCAGGGCAAAAAGGGCGACTATGTATGGAATAGTATGTTCAAATTGCAGATATGTTTTAGATGGTCAGGTGTCCACTGAACATTTTTTTGTCCATGTAATGCATATGCTGTTTGCTTCCAGGAGTTAAACCTAAAAATTCAAGATTTGTGCTCTGATGTGCAGCTAGAATGATCAACACATTTTGTGCACCAGGGCATCCTGGCCCAATGCTTTTGTCTTTGCTCTTCTATGAACTGCAACAGTGAAGGGTGGGTTTTCTGTCTGATACAATATCTGAACACAAACTTAGAACACCCTAGTCGGTAGAACTAAATAAAAGGAAAGGCACAAGTAAAACAACTGATAGATACAAAATCTAGGGGGGATGCAGAGCCTTGATAAGGCATCTATGTAATGTAAGCAATTTAAGACTCTTAGATCCAGAACTGCTTGTGATTTTTTTGGGGTATTAAATACTAAAATTCTGGTCTTTTGCATTTGTAGCAGCAACTGCACTTCTGTGTACCCAATTGGTTTGGGACTCACACCTCTGTGGGGCAACTCCCTTTGTTCAGCAGAGAAAATGTAAACGATACCCTGCGAACAGTATGTTCAGTAGGCAGCATATTGGCCACAGTTTATCCGAAACAACAATTGGATTCCCCCAAATCCCCTTTCTGTCCTGTGTTATCGTTGCTGCACAAACATTGCAAACATTTTATACTGAGTAACTTCATCCTACATCCGCTGATTTTGTTAATGCAACCGAAATTTGAAGGAATCGTGTGAGTACAGGCAAGGACACCTAAAGAAGGTAGACTTCTGCATCAAGTGTTTAGTCTGTGAGAAGGAGATGATTTTCTGGTGAATGCTGGAGCTATGCACCAAAAATCTGTTTCAGTGCTAGCTGTAAGAAGACCATGTTTTTGGCAAGCTTTAGCAACTCGAACCAGCACTGTGCATTATTAATGCAAGTGCCGTACCGAAGACAATGAACACTGGCCCTGGTTATGTGGCAGCAACATAAATTATGCAGTCTATTCAGTTTTATATAAGGATGTAGTGATGTTGATGTTGATGTTGAAGTACAACCATAATTATTGCTTTTCTTAAAGGTTTTGTAGGATGCAGGGATAAAATCAGCGACAGTAAATGACACTTGTTTTGCTCAGCTTTACTTGTTTTGCTTTTTTCTCTGGTCCAATGGTCACCTGACTCAAGGACACAGCTATTACCAAAACAGGGTGCAATGACACAATGACACAACACACAGAAACCCCCAACACTAGGTGAACTCGGGCTTTGTCTCTTTCTCTTATTGTCATTTTATTCCAGAACAGTGCAAACACAAGTATAAAAGATCTCAATATGAAATTTACATTCACATATATCAACATTGCAATCAGGACTTTGCAACCCCAAAAATAGCACATAGATTTAAGGTTATAAGTAAAATACTTTCAGTTTACTCTGCAGTAGATTCCATACATGTCTTTTTTTTTTTCTTTTTTTTTAAACCCGTATCATATATGAAAATATCTAATTAACATGAAAATCGAGCGGATTTACTGTGAACATTTTATGCGTTATTAAAGTTCTAATATTTAGAATGACAACATATCAGGCCACTGTTTTGTATATAGAAAATAGATTTTTATGTGGCTACATTTGTTTGATCATAAACTCTGATCTAGGCATTTTCAGAGATAAAATGAGTTTGGCTTTTCTATAATGATTTTCATATATATATTTGTCATGTAGAAAGATAAAATGTTATGTAAGTTTTTTATATTCTGATAATATATCCATTTTTTGGAGTGAACAAATGTTGATCATAAGAAGTGCAACAATGCTCAAAGTGTAATTATGTGTCCAATTACAAGCTTTGAGAACTTTGTCTTTAATTAGGAAAGAATGTATAACCCAGGGCTAATGTAGATTCAAGAAAATATAATTCCCCAAAACCCAGGAGAACACACCCAACATTGAAACATCTAACCCCAAAGATTTACAGGAAGCCAAAACTGTACCCTTAATGGATACAGTGCATATAAAACTCTAGATTAGTTTAAAAAGTAGAATCATACACAATATCACAAAATTGTGCTACAATAGAACACTGGAATTGATATGTTGTTAACAAAATGTGTTGGCACAAAGGAATACACCCAAACCAACAACCCCTGGATAGAAGGCAGTCACCTCAAGAGCCAAAAAAGGCAGCAATGCTACAAAACTCTTAAGCTTTCTCCAACACTTCACAGCACCATGCATGGAGAAAAAAAAAAAAAGCAAACAAGCTGTCGATAAAGGTTCGAGACTGAAAAAACACAGTAAAAGTGAACAAAAGGCCACTGTTCTACATTCATGCAGTGCAACTAAAAAAATCGTTTCTAAATAATACCCATTACACGTTTCACCCTTTTTGTTCTGTTTTTTTTGCATTAGTCATGCATTAGAATCACATTGCACTTAGCAAAAAGAACAAGACAAGGTAGAACTGTGGCATGCGAAGAGGGACATGCAGAGCGGCAAGCTTGAAGCCAACTTCATTCCCTAGGCATATTTGGAGAAAGTTACGATAGCATTTCACCAAGAAATTGAAATGCTATAAAATAAATATGATACTAACTGATCAAATACACTTCAGGACCACAAACCAAGTATCTCAGAGGCCCTCTGTACAGTATACCCTGAACGCATGACGATCCACATATTCTAAGTATGTATGACGGCAACCACCACCTGACTGTACCATTTCGAATTTAATACCGGTTTTATCCTGTGCAAGCACTCCTTCTTGTACAAGTGCCAAGACTAAATCCCCTTGCCACCAGCGCTAGCAAGATCCAGCTGAGTGTTAGCCTACTTAGAAACTCTGAATAGAACAAATATCACAACTGTTTCCACAAATAAGTACAAGCCATGTGAGCTATTTTCAAACTTATAAAAAGCTGCTCATTATCCCCAGTGGACACTTAAGTTTCCTTCAGCTGATAGAGCACATTTCATTCTTTATGTGCAGCTAAGCCACTGTTTTACATGCTGATTTCACATGCACAGCTAGGGAACTTCAGTGTCTGTGTAAGGTGGGTATTTAAGACAAAAGCTTTTTTTTCCTCTGTATTTGTGTTTGTGCCAGACTCCATATCTCCATCATATTAAAAGGTCAAAGAGCAGCAGGAAGTGTGCAGTGACGTCAAGAACGTTCCTTTCTCAAAGCACCAGTGTGTACACTTTAGTGTTTTACTTCACCGGTGTTCTGAGCCCACGGTATATCCCATTGTTCATGTTAACAGGATGCTATTTACATGAGTTTAGCCCCTGGATGTACTGGATTATCTGTTCACTCGCTCGAAAAAGGCAACAAGAAGAAATACTTTGAAAGGATACGAGTTTCAATTTTCTGTACATCGATAAATGTTTTTATAAACTTTTCACCGACTAAACAAAACACGAATGGGGTTTTGTTTTAATGTCATGCCATGGGCATTGACTGTCTCTCCCTTTCATGAACTCAAACACACAGATGTAAAATACAGCGCTGATTACGTGATAAATGTTTGGTCCCCACTGCATAAACATGCTTTGAATGGTTAATGCCGTGGCATTAATTTCAAACCATTACTTATTATATTTGTAGGCAAGTAAACACACACACACATACACACACACACAATCACACACACAATCACACACACAATCACACACACACACACACACACACACACACACACACACACACACAAACTCACACACAAACTCACACACAGAGGAGTGTGTGTAGCTCCTTTGTTGGTGTGAAGCTGCCATAACTCTAAAACACACGCTCCTCTTTAGGAGCCCCTGATATCTAGCTGGACTGAGGAAGACTCTTTAAAACGGATACACATGTACATGCGCGCACACTCACACACACACACACACACACACACACACACACACACACACACACACACACACACACACAAACAGACAAACCTGCTCATTATCTTTGCATGTGTCTGGGGGGGGAGTTATTCTCTGCATGAGAGATTTTAATGTCTCATCTCTCATAAACCTCATGATCACCCTTTGGACAGCGAAGACTTCCATTTTACTCAGTTATACTTTTCTTTTTCTCAAGCCTTCTCAGTGTCAATATGTGTTCTTCGGTGTCCTCCAGTTGTCCCCTCACTCCTTCACGTCTCACTCCCCCTTGATTTGCTAACAGGTTGGTTGCCATAAAAGTGCATCCATCTTCATGTCAGTCACACCTCCATCTCCATGTCGACTGAGATTGAGGGCAGGTAGAGGATGCTGTTGTTGGAGGAGGTGGGACCAGGGCCAATATTCTGTGCTTTGACTCCGTAACTGGCGGCACTGGGGGCATGGCTCAACTTGGTCTGGATACATGGGCTTCCACGGTGCTCCAGACTTGGGGAGCAGGATTGAAGCAGGCCTTCCTGCGACCAGCTCTCTAGGAAGTAGGTGAGCATTTGGCCTTTGCCTTTCACGCTGACCTGACCGCGGCATAGAAAGCGGTAATGGCCAGAGAGTAGGCGGAAGACGTCTTCGGTCACCTGAGAAACAGGATCTGATTGTGGGTTTGCACCAATCATTTGTATTTGCACACATTTGTGTGTCTATGTGTGTTTACCTGGATTTTCCCTTGTACTCCTGTACTGTCCATCCTGCTCGCCACGTTTACTGTGTTTCCCCAGATGTCATACTGAGGCCTACGAGCACCGATCACTCCTGCAACGACTGGACCTACATTAATACCTGAACAAACAAAATCACAAGGAATCCTATTCTATAAGGAATATCATATATTCATCTATTTAATACATTAAGGTTTTTAGGGTTAGATTTAGATTAGATTAACATTAATTATCTGAGCTTCATCAAAATTTGAGCCAATAGAAGGTCCTTGTAAGGGTGGTGTGTGTGTGTGTGTGTGTGTGTGTGTGTGTGTGTGTGTGTGTGTGTGTGTGTGTGTGTGATTGTGTGTGTGTGTCATGCTGAAGAGTCATAAATGTTTATGGATATTTCTGAAAAGATTGGAATATTTGGGCAGAGGAAAAACGTCAGAGAATGAATGTGCGTATTGTTGTGTGTATCCTGCAGATGTACTTAGGATGTCCTGTGCATGGCCACTTTAGTTCTCTGGCTTCACACATATTACACACACTCAATCACATGTTTCGGTTTACGTCTGTTGATGAATAATAAATGATGAAGCGAAAACTTGAGACAACATTGCAAATTTGCAAA
This sequence comes from Silurus asotus, assembly GCA_024362625.1. Classification (NCBI taxonomy): domain Eukaryota; kingdom Metazoa; phylum Chordata; class Actinopteri; order Siluriformes; family Siluridae; genus Silurus; species Silurus asotus. The sequence continues at coordinate 2,388,889 of MU551660.1, forward strand.
AAAGGAAAAAAAGACAGAAATATGGCATTGGCAAGTATTTAAACTTAGAATTATTTTATGACACATAAAATAAAAACTAAATAGAAAACAACTTTTATTGAATCCCACCTGTAGCAAGTTTCATTAATTGGACATGAAGTGAAAAGGCACACCCGTGTCTATATAAGGTTTAACATCTAAGAACCCTTTTCTAAATGCACAGTTTGTCTTTTTTTCAACTCTGAAGCAAGATTTTAGGTGTCACACTAAGGAGAGATTTCCACCTGGCCATTCTGAGATAAAGTCCAAAAAAAAAAATGTTCAGGGATGGTGGAGAAACATGACAAAGATGTCATAGTGTTAACCTGGCCTATATATTCCCAAGATCTTATTAAGGATACTTGGAATATGCTGGACAAAGTAATTCTATCTAAGAAGGCACGATCACTTACAAGTCACAAAATCTAGAGGTTCAAACAATCCCTGGGATCACTTTTCCAGCCATTTTAATGAACATTGTCAAAAGTTATTGAACTCATCCTGCATTTTTTTGGATTGACCTGGTGTCACATGACCGGCTGATTAGATAATTGCATTCATTTCCAGGTGTTCCTAATTAAGTGAACAGTGAGTGTAACTCTGATATTTAAGAGAGCCATTTTACTCACCCACTCGAAGCACAAAATCGTTGTATGACTGGTAGTTTATCGCATCTAGAACTTTGAACATCTCTATGGCAAAGTCGGCCACCGTGCATAAATGTTCAAAAATGGACTTCTTGGCCTATTAGGAAGAGACCAAAAGAGAATAGGCAATATACATCTTATATAGAACATGGAAACTTACATTAAACAGACTTTAAAACAATGATATTTCAGAGGAACTCTTAAAATAAAATGAATAAATAATACTAGACATAATAAATTTTATGACAGAGTTAAAACAGCCATGTTTGTGTTACAAGATATATCAGGAACATATACTGGGATTTATCAGGTAATAAAGCTTATTAAATTCTATTGACTATTTAGTATTTACAGTGATACTAATTAGATAGTTATTTGAGGAATGCAAACCTGGGCCTACCAATGGGTTGCCATGTAATGCAATGTATACACGAATGCAGAAGTGTTTACTATAACACAAGCAAAACAAATCCAACATCATTAAGAAGAATTCAAATGTAATCCAGGCTTAGATCGGGCGATAGGCAAACAACACAAACTAGGCAAAACAAGAACCTGAACGTGATACCAAAACAAGATCAAGAAAACGGAAGATGTGAAACATTAAACAAAAGGCTAGGTAGTCGCAGTGTGCTGAATGAGTTACTTACACACTGAGACAAACAGAAACTAATCAATTTTAACACAAACTAATCAAAAGGCAAATCAAAAACAGCAGAGAACAACAGACACGTGAGAGGAAATGAGAAATGACAAGACAGAGATGGAGATATAACATGAATGACAACAAAAGCATATGACTATGAACACAGCAACATGGATGTGAGTATTACACAATGCCGTGAACAGAGTACATGGGTCCTGAACATGTGATTTTAACCCACTAAAATCTCTAACACGTTTAAAATTCACGTTTAAATGAACAGAAACATTAGAATGTTTAAAAAAAATCATAGTTACTGATTGTAATCTCGTATGCCTTTATCATATAATTTTAAAAAGCTTCCTGGGTACTACATCATTCCCTAATCATTTGCATTTTATTTGCGATTGGTTCAAAGTTGGGAAATTTAGCTTATACATATGTGACGCTCCAATGAAACATTCAGTGATACACTTTTTGTGTACCTTAGAACCAGTGGTAGGAACAAGGCCCACTGCTGCCATGTAAGTGCTGCCGATAGTTTTAATCTTCTCAATGTCCTTAAAGCACTCTTTATCCAGCAGCTGCAAAGGCAGAGGGACAGATAAAGACAGAACCAACTAAGCATCTATAGAAATGACAAAAAGTGAATGAAAGTAAATTTTGTCATACATGAACATTTTGCCCCTACAGATAATTAGTTCTATACACAAACAAGTGTTTAATGACCCACATTTTGTCTACTTTTATTGATCCAGTGTGCTTCATATCAATTCACATAGACACAGAGTACATGTAAATGTTTGAAAGTGGAGATAACTACAGGCATCAGATATTTTGAGAAATCTGTTTATGTACCAGAAATGCCATTTGTACCTAGTGGCCTATTGACTCCACTGTGTAGCAAAATGTATATAAAAAGGACCTCACTGCATCGAAATCCGCGATGATCTCATTGAGGAGCCGCAAACACTCTACACCCATGTTGTTTCCATCCAGCTCAATGTAAAAGTCATTGAAATTTGGGATGGAGGCGAACAGGACGCCCACCTGAGAGTAGGATTGATAGTACAGATCCTGTAAAAGAGCAAAAAGAATGTCTATCAGAACCTAGTGCTGCCTTGTGCGGTTTTGCTGTAGTATATTTACAGGAATTTAAACAAACTCCTGTAAATATTGGAAGAATATGATTAATTACACACAATAGGAATAAAGAAACGTGCAAATAATCAGTAATATTATCAGGCGTAAAACCCCATTATAGTTCTGCATAATATCAGTGTGGGTCTGTTAAAAGAATAAACTGTCCAACAGTCATATGAGCGTGCACGTGAGATAGTTGTATGTAAGAGTGGTAACAAAACATTCCAGGATGTTTGCTGACATCACTTCCCAGGGAGAGGCTTAGATAGGAATAGAAACTGGCAAAACATATTAACCCTTCAGTTGCACTGAAGGCCATATTGTTTACTACAGAAAAATTAGACAAGTATTGTTCATCTGTAAATTTCAGTTTTTGGAACTGAACTTTCCAAGCTCAGCTACAAACCAGGTGCACTAATCCCAAAACTGACCCATTTACACAACCATAATACAGCATCATCAAAGAATCTGTATTAACCCTTCACCTAATATCTGATGAAACACTGCAACTCCACAACATAGTGGAGACACTGGGAACTGCAGCAGCCTGAATAAAGGTAATACCAGCAACTTAACCAGATCATAGGATTTTTTCAATCAAGTTAAAGAAAGATATAAGAAGAAAATACACATTACAGGGTTTGTACGGTTTTAGAAATGTAGAAGTAGCAAAAGTGAAAAAGAGCATATGAGTGGATTTTATGTAGAACAGAAATCAGGTGAAGTAGAAGGCCTCCACAAAAAGCTAGTCTAATGATGCTAGCTGACACAGTTTCAACCACTAGATCAGATCAGATGCACCTTTTAAATTAAATCTGAAGATGTCGAGGCCCTAAGACACCTCTTTTTTTTTATCATTTATAATTTGTGGACACACATTTCCATGACTCGAGTGGAATCCCACATACATCTATCCATCCAGACATTGGGCCTGCCCTAATGTTGTATATGCCAATATCATCCATGACTGTGTCATCTAAATAGGCAGCAGTGAATGTGATCATAATATAATCACAGTATGATTATAAAATGCAGTCTATTATTCTGTAAAATAGCAAGTGTACCAAACAGCCAGTGGCAGTTCTTATTGAACTCTACTAATAGGAAATCTTGTATTGAATCAAAATGAGGCACATCCAGACAATCAAAAAGCTCTTCATTATAGGTAATTGGATAGACATTGAAATTGGTAATTGTGTTCACCTTGCAGAAGACATATCTGGCTTGGACACTGTAAGTTTAAGTCACTGAATGATGTCACTATTAGTACAATCTCTACCATTCTCCCTATTTTCTCCTCAACCATTTATCCATTTTGTTCATGTGATCAGTAATAAGAAGATGCCTTTGTCGAATATACATTACAACACAGTTAAATTCTTTTTCTGCACATATTTCCCACATATTGTTAGAAAGTTGGGGTCAGAGTACAAGGCCATCCCTGATCCAGCTATGAAACAGTTAGGGGTCATTCTCAAGGGCCCAACAGTGGCAGCTTAAACTCCTAATCTTCCGATTAGTAACCCGGAGCCTTAGCCATTGATCCACTATTGCTCCAATATGTCTGTTTACACACAGCCACACCAGGAGAGTGTATCAATGTGGAGTTTATGCACCTAAATAAGGGAAGAAAGATATACAAAATGTAGATTTAAAAAATGCTAAGCTCTTCTCTCTCTCTGTGACAGTGAGAAATAGTCTCCAAATTGGACTGGAGTGGAATCTAATGTGAACTTTCTGGTTCCAAACTCATTCACTACATGGCAAATTCTGTTGCTTTGGCAACAAGGATCACTTCTCACCACTCAAGAAGGCTGAAATGGTGAATCTACTTTGTTTCCCCATTCTTTCACAATACCTTTTACTCAGCAGGCGTCCTTAATACAGACTTCCTCAGCTCATCATGTGACACAGGGAGCCCTTGCAAGTCTGCAAGGGGTGTGTGCAGAGAGGGGGGAATGCAAACACCAAAGGCGTATGTCCATATGTCCTGCTGCTAGCTTCCCCCTGCCAAGGCCACACAAATAGTATGTTGCTTTGTTTGTCAAGACACACCCATACCTAAATAAGCTGCACAAGCCCTGTCCAATCAGCACCTCAGATTACTGAGTGGGAAAAGTGGGGACCAACTGCCACATTTGTTTCATGCATTTGGCCCTGATATAACATTATAAGTATTATCCAAGGATATGTGTACAGATCCCCAAATGAAACCACACATTCATCTTATAACACAAAACATTTAAACAGCCTCTTTATAAAGATACTGTTTCTGAATGATTGTGAGGACACCATATTGATATTGTCTAGGCACCTTGGTTCAGAACGATACCTGCCAATGCCTGTCCTTCTCTAAAATGTTTTAGCTCTTCAGTGTTGGAACGCTTATTTTACAACCTAATACACCCTAGTGACGAAAAAAGCATTTCAGACAACGAATCCTTGTAGATTTGCTGGATGCTTTGTATCGCTTCACCGGTTAAGAGGGTCCACTAAATGACTAAATACAAATGTCAACAACTAGACAGACATAAACACAACCAAACACACAAATGTAAATTTCAGCACTGTTTTGACTCTAAATGTCAGTCTGACTCTAAATGTTGTATACACAGGCCCTAAGTGGTTGATCAGTGTATATTTGCAATTGAAAGGCTCAAACAACAAAGCTGTGTTTGGCACTCAAAGATCCTGGTGAGTCATAGCACAGTCATGGTGTTTGACCTGTTCTGACTAAATTGACCATATGATTGTTTCCTTCTCCCGAAAAGAGAAATACACTGATATAGAGTATAAGGGGAGTCATAGTCATTGCAGGTTTCATATGTACTTTTAAACAAAGAGTATTTGTAAAAACACACTTTACCAGCAGAAACCCTTAGGTGAATGTAGTAACTTTGAAATACTGAAAAATGTCAGCAATATATATATATATATATATATATATATATATATATAATGTACAGTGAGGAAAATAAGTATTTGAACACCCTACTATTTTGCAAGTTCTCCCACTTAGAAATCATGGAGGGGTCTGAAATTGTCATCGTAGGTGCATGTCTACTGTAAGAGACATAATCTAAAAAAAAAAAAATTCCAGAAATCACAATATATGATTTTTAAACTATTTATTTGTATGATACAGCTGCAAATAAGTATTTGAACACCTGAGAAAGTCAATGTTAATATTTGGTACAGTAGCCTTTGTTTGCAATTACAGAGGTCAAACGTTTCCTGTAGTTTTTCACCAGGTTTGCACACACTGCAGGAGGGATTTTGGCCCAC
>MU551660.1:2394654-2508079 GCA_024362625.1 Silurus asotus
AGGTTGTTTCCCAAAATCTCGCAATACATGGCCCCGGTCATCCTCTCCTTAATACAGTGCAGTCTCCCTGTCCCATGTGCAGAAAAACACCTCCAAAGCATGATGCTACCACCCCCATGCTTCACAGTAGGGATGGTGTTCTTGGGATGGTTCTTCTTCCTCCAAACACGTTTAGTGGAATTTTGACCCAAAAGTTCTATTTTGGTCTCATCTGACCACATGACTTTCTCCTATGACTCCTCTGGATCATCCAAATGGTTAACTTAAGACGTGCCTGGACATGTGCTGGTTTAAGCAGGGGAACCTTCCGTCCCATGCATGATTTTAAACCATAACATCTTAGTGTATTACCAACAGTAACCTTGGAAACAGTGGTCCCAGCTCTTTTCAGGTCATTGACCAGCTCCTCCCGTGTAGTTCTGGGCTGATTTCTCACCGTCCTTAGGATCATTGAGACCCCACGAGGGGAGATCTTCCATGGAGCCCCAGTCCGAGGGAGATTGACAGTCATGTTTAGCTTCTTCCATTTTCTAATGATTGCTCCAACAGTGAAACTTTTTTCACCAAGCTGCTTGGCAATTTCCCCGTAGCCTTTTCCAGCCTTGTGGAGGTGTACAATTTTGTCTCTAGTGTCTTTGGACAGCTCTTTGGTCTTGGCCATGTTAGTAGTTGGATTCTTACTGATTGTATGGGGTGGACAGGTGTCTTTATGCAGCTAACGACCTCAAACAGGTGCATCTAATTTAGGATAATAAATGTAGTGGAGGTGGACATTTTAAAGGCAGAATAACAGGTCTTTGAGGGTCAGAAATCTAGCTGATAGACAAGTGTTCAAATACTTATTTGCAGCTGTATCATACAGATAAATAGTTTAAAAATCATATATTGTGATTTCTGGATTTTATTTTTAGATTATGTCTCTCACAGTGGACATGCACCTACGATGAGAATTTCAGACCCCTCCATGATTCCTAAGTGGGAGAACTTGCAAAAGAGCAGGGTGTTCAAATACTTATTTTCCTCACTGTATATAGTGAGTGGCCCTTTGTAAAAGTGAGTTAAGCTGGCAGGGGTGTGATGAGTTGGTTAAAGTGTGAAATTGTTCCTGCAGAAGGTGTATTCTGACCATGTTGCGTGGGTTAGACTGGAGAAAGTGTTGGGCCACATGGGCAGGGAGCAGGTTAAAGAGAATCCTCTTATTGTCCAGCTTCACTTTCTCCATGTCATGTTTGTCCTCTTCAGCCTGGAAATTGCACACACGCGCGCACATACACACACACACACACACACACACAGAGGTAAAACATGAGTGTGAACGATCTCTTCATTTTCACCTGCAAGCATTGCAAAAAGTAACATTTATGGAGAGCACTGAGACTAATAATGGCATGGGCTTGTTTAGCTTTTTTGGGGGGACAGCACAACTTTGGGATCTTGGTTTGACCCTGAAATCTGTTTTTTTGTCTGTGTATAGTTGTGCATGTTCTGCACATGTCAACTCAAGTCAAGTGTATTTTTATAGCGCTTTTCACAATGGTCATTGTCTCAAAGCGGCTTCAGGAATCAAGGTAAATGACATGTTTCAAATGTGAAATGTTCAAATTTCTAAGCTTTCCAGGATTGGTGATGCTATATTGCCTATTGATGTAAATGAGTGTCTAAAGATGCGTCTGCAGGGTGTTAGAAACTGAGTGAGGATTTTTAAAAATGTAAATACTTTCGTTATAGTCCACCAGGGGGTACTGTTCATTAGCAAGTCAAGTCTCTCCGTGTTTATTCGTCGAAATGCTTACATTTATATTAAGATTAACTGAAGATTTGGCCTCAGGTCTGCTTGTGTGCTGGGTAATAAATGTCACAAGTAACCTGATTGACATAATTAAAAAATACTAGCACTTTTACTTAATGAAATAAACTGGAATTAAGCTCTATAGTAGGTCAAGATATTCCACTTTAACCCACTTAAACTATATCTTCATGGAGCTCTCTTTGTGCAAAGGGATTATCATGCTGGAAAAGGTTTGGTTCAAGTGAAGAAACATTTTTTACACTACCACATCGAAATACATGTGTTACAATTATGTGCTTAAAACATTTGTGGTAACAGTTTAAGGATTATCCACATATGGCTGGAAAAATCAGGTGTCCCAATACTTTTGTCTAGTGTAATTTTGATGTCAATAATACAGGTAACACATTGTTAAAGGTTGAAACATTCATGTATATTTAATGTAAAATTTATCTCAAAATGTTTTTAACATTATGCTTTAGCTAGAAGAAATCATGTCTAAAAAAAAAGTTAATTGAAGTTTATGTGACATTGGGTTGCCTTCTTTGTGTTGGTGTAATTCTTGTGTTCCATTTCATTCCAACATTTGTATGAGTTAAAAAAAAACAATAATTATTAATAATTATCCCAAACAATTCTCTTTTTTAACCCTTTAATAACAACATAATGTAACGTCAAAAACAGAACTAGATTTGATTAGAGTCAGTGTGACTTTAATAAAAAATTCTGACTGACTCTGACTGTAAACAAATCTTTAATAATACTCAGTGAGATTGTACTGCATGTCCTTAAGACTGCATTACTGCTTTACATTCTCCTAAATCATGCGATTTTTAATCAGCATCTGATTACGTTTCCTACATTTTCCTAACCAAGACTTTATACAATTCAAGATTATTTCTATTAACCAACTAAGCTGACACCATCTGATCTCATATTTAGGCAAACATATAGCATATATTTTGAAATGTTCCTGTAGCTACTAAGTACTCTGGGAATCACGTTGTTTTTCATCATCAATGGTCAAATGACAGCTGCTTCAGTGGGGATTAATAGCCAGTTAAAGTGATATAAATGTATCCAGTTTTAGAACATCTGTTAAGAGAGAGCTTAGAACTAAGCTAAAAGTCAAAAGTTTAAGAGAACAGCTGAAGGAATACAAAAAAAAGAAGAAATTAATTAAGATTAACTGCTGCAAAGTTTCACGTAAAAACTTTAATGAATATGCCATTTGAAGGGAGAAAATAAATACAATAGAATTGAGACTGTCATTGGTGATGGAGAGAATCATTTAGAGAAGTCTATATACAAATTCACACACACACACACACACACACACACAAATACCTGTGTGGCCCAAAGGTAGTCAAGTCGCAGTTTGAGGTCCTGTTGTCTGCAGTGGAGTATCATTGCTCCAGAAAAGAGGAGCATAGCCAGAACAGGATCATACCCATGTGTGTGAAAGAACCCTCCTCTACATACATACAAAGCACAAACACATTTATTCATTTGGACACATTCAATACAGCACTTGTATTATTATTATTATTTATTTTTTTATCATACTCACTTAAACAATTTATTAATCTCAAAAGAATATAGTACATGATTATGTGATACCCTAATCTATGTAGATTGAGGTACACTGGCATACCCCAAGTGTAAACACCTGTTTAAATCTAGCGTTATTATTTCTTCAGGTGTGTGTAAGCACTGGTCTGGTGCTATTGTTGTGCGCTTGGTGGTTGGCCGCTCACCCCACAGCCTGCCGATAACCGCTGGTCTCCATGACAACGGTATGGAGGACGTTGAGGAGGAGAAGCAAGAGAATCTTGGGTAGCGATGACACGCGCAGGTACAGAGCCATGGATAGCAATGCCATCACGCAAGATAAGAACACGTACGGAGTGTATTTGCACACACCTGTGCTCACAGTCGTGTTGTTCACTATGAGAACCGTGATAATAGAGACGCTAGAGTTGCCCTGCCAGGACCATGGCATGCACGCCACCTGTAAATCAGAAAGCAACATGTCCACACAGTATGAGTTTTTCCCTTAAATGTCCTTAAAAGTTTTTAATGTCGAGGAGGTGATTGTAAGTTGAACAACTGTGGATTTAGCTAGGTTGGATCGTACTTGATGATAACCAATTAATCAACTGATAGTTTTTTAAATGGATACTGGATAAAAAAACAAACAAACAAACATAACTTTTTTGCATAAATAAAAATACAATACTGAATCATATAAATGTGCTAAATGAAATAAATATGAATATATGTACTATTTTCAAAAATACTGAGGAAAATAGAAGACGTGAAACAAAAACAATGCAAATAAATAAAAACAGTTACATTCAAAATCAATTAAAAAAAAGACACATCAAATAAACAGCACGTGGCGTCAGTGATTCGCCTTTAGAGGCCGCTCTCGTCCCGGAAAAACTATCAGTAAGGATTTTTGCCGACAGCCGATAGTTCCAGCAATCAACTATTTGTGTCGATTAATCGGCAAAACAAATGAATCGGTCAACCTCTAGTTATTATGATACGTTAATTAAGATGATTATTTACTTTTTTTATATTTTCCAACAAAAACAGCTAAATGACTTTTTTTGTTCATTTCCAAACTCACCACACAGCCCTGGGTCACCGAATACGTCAGAAGGACCAGAAAGCCACACAAAACCGTCCTGATCTGCAGAGTGAGACAGTCTGGAGAGCACTACAGAGAAACACACATTGCACAGGAGATGACGAGGCCACAAAGCCACAGGATACAAAACTTTAGCTCTTTACTGTTTCTGCAGTTCAACAATTTCTGCCTGTGTTATGTATCATACCTGCACATGAGTGATGTGAAGATACATTACACTCGCCATATGAAAACAGATACAAATAACCAGCAAAACAATGATCACCAGACCTCTGTGAGGAGAAAGCGAGAGACAGAGACAGGATTAGTTTGTTAGTGCTATAATAACAAAAATAATATAGAAAAAAATAATAAAAATATAATATAAATATATATAATATAATAAATAAAATAGAAAAAAATCATAGCAAATCAATTCAACAAAAACGGTCAACAAAATATACATTTATATAATTTTAATACCAATAGTTTATTTTTACATAATTAATATTTTAAATGATCATCCACAGGAACTGATTAATATATGAATAAATAAATGCATTTATATATAGTATAATATTGAATAAAATAATATGATATAATCATGAAAATGTGATAAAATTCATTTTTATTTATTTTAAGTTTTTTATTATAATTGTTGTTATTCAGGTTGATAAATTCCAGTTTAGTATTAAAAGAAAAGAAAAGAAAAAAAAAAAAAAAAAAAAAAGAAAAAGAGTGTGGGAACATATACATTATACAATATTATACAACTCTCTTATTTAAATTAAACAGCAGTTGTTTACAGATCAAACCACTAATCCAAGTACAGGATTATTTGGCAATTGAAAAAAATGTCAATAAAAAATAAACTAATAAAAGTTAGCAAAACCGGAACTTATGCTAAACATGTTTTCACTTGAAATTAAATAAACAGTAATATCAAAATAAAGCTAATTTATAGCAAAAAAAAAAACACACAAAAAACACAAACTGATAATGGCAGCATACGTAGTTATGAGTGTGGTGCTGTTGCATGAGTTACATACTGAGGGATAATCAGAAAATAGACGAGAGCGAAGAGTGAAGTAAGGAGGAGAGAGATCACCACAGCGCTGATAAAGCCGTCATCATACACCTGCTGATACTGAGGGCAAAATAAAGAGAGAGAGAGAGAGAGAGAGAGAGAGAGAGAGAGAGAGAGAGAGAGAGAAATAAAGTGCAGTGGGTATTTCAAGATCCAAAAGCTATTACACAATTATTTCCTTTGTCTTCAATATGTTTTTTTCAGAAGATATGACCTGCTTTTATGATGGATGATGGCTAAATCCACATGGGACATAGAAGCTAAGTACAATCTACCAGCAGCCTGACACTGAGGTGAACATGAGCTCACTGAATGATGCCTTCTCTTCATTAGTGCTGAAAACTAGCATCTGTCTCCCTGCTGCAATATATATGCATTGTCATTACTCTCCTGCTGAGGCTGGGGAAAGCCAACGCTCCCTATTGCCACAGAGAGAAAGTGTGTGTGTGTGTGTGTGTGTGTGTGTGTGTGTGTGTGTACGCATATGTGTGGGCACATTCTTCAGAAATCCCAGAACTGTTACTGTTGCCCCCGTTCTTATGGTGGGTGGGTCCCTTATGCCAGTACAGTAGGTGTGAAGAAGGGATTGAAAAAAAAAACAGAGCAAGAATGAGAGAGGGGAGTAAATGTGGGGGTGAGAGGTGGATGAAAGTGAGAAGAGACACAGAGTCACGAAGCACAAGAGAACAATGTGGGGGATGCTGCTTGTGCATGTATGCGTGCGCTCGCGCGCGTGTGTGTGTGTGTGCATGATTATGCTGGCTTTAATGTTTGCATTTGTGTCAGCTAAAAATCTTTTCGTGCCCATATCCAGGGCTTTTCTTTTCTCCTACATTCCTCACCGTAAGAGCCAGACTGAAGGTCTTTGGGGGTCTAAGTAAAAAAATTGACCTATCATGTTAGCTTTAAATATAAAATATATACATATAAAAAGATAACTCTTTCCACTTATTTTCAACACAAATGCTCTTTGTGTTAAATATCACCTAGAAACATGATTAACTAACACAACATTACTTAAGCAGATTTTAACATACACCCAACACTTACACTGATCATATTTTACATGATCATATATTTCCTGTGATTTCAGACACAGTGATTACGACATTCCACTAGGTCAGGATCTTGTGTTAATGTTACTGTTTGGTATTATTGTCTTTTTTGCTTAAATTGAATCAAAAACTTGGTGTAGCCTTCCACCATCTAAAGAACTGCTGTAACTTGGACAGGTTCATGGTCATACACACTGCTTACTCACACACAGTTTTTCAATTCAGTCCACAGATTTTCCTTTGCAGTTGAGATCAGTGCATTGTGACGGTCTATGACTTTCTTTTGCTGCTATTACGGAAAATATGCCGCTTGGACAGTTGAGGGTCTTGCTGATTAAAATGAACTCAGGATTAATTGAACTCTCTGGTTTTGCATTTATTCTTTCTTTTTTTTTTCTTTGAGCACAGCCAAACAGCAATGAACTATGTGCCTGAATGCTTACTTGCAAAACGGCTTGACAGTTGTACAGCTGTTGGGTTACGGAGAACAGATTAAAGGCTGCAGAATATGAAGAGCAATGGAACAGTGTCTTTAATCAAAGAGTAGTTATAGGGGAAAAAAATACGCACAATATGTTGGACAACAGCTGTGTGGTGCTAAAACAACCTACAACAATGATTACGTCGGCTTGACCACATGTTCCCTTGTTCTAGTGTGAATCTGATAAACTAGGCATTATGTTCTGTTACTTCAGAGTAAAACTGATTAGCTTTGTACTTCTTCATGTTTAAACACAAAGCTAAGTGCTAAGCACTAAGATGTAAAAGGAAATAGATGTTTATAGTGATGCATCAATATAAAATGTGTGCATTGGATAAAATGTGGCATTTGTATTGTATATGTTTTTAACATATTTGCATCAGTAAAAGAATAAGTTATTTGTATATAATAATTAGTAGATGTGCAATACATTTTTTATTCAGAAAGTGACCAATAATTTGTGATCAATATTTTATGTGTGGATTGTTTTCTCCACACTGTATCCTGAGTCACATGGAATATAGATTAACATGGCAGAGGTAGAGATGCATCTTCCTGGCGCCAAAACAAGAAACGAACATCTGGTTTAAACCTTCATTTTTTTTTTTTTTTTGCACTACAAAAGGCCTGAGTGAAAAGGCCATGCTTTAGAAGTCAGAGGGCGCTTAAGGAAATTTATGATTTGCTGTCTGTCTGAACCAAAGAAAAAAGAGATCTATCTGCACCATACTGAATTGCATAGTATTGCATAGTAATATATATCGTTACGCATCGTACTGCATTGAATCGCAATGCGTTGAATCAAATCAAATTCGGAACACGCTGCATCATAATAGGAGAGAATCATATCGAATCGAATCACATCGTAGCTGCGCTACAGTGGGGGACGAAGTACACAAAGCATGTACTTGAGTAAAAGACATCCACTCTATAAAATATGACTCCATTAAAAAGTCACAGTAGTCCTTTAAAACTTTTACTTGAATAAAAGTACAAAAGTATTTGCCTTCAAGTGTACTTAAGTATCCAAGTACTATAACTTATATTGATTAGTTTCAGCCCTAAAAAGCTCCTCTCTGCTTCAGCTGGATCAGTAACATATTCTTAGAGCAGTCCACAAATTTGGACACATTTCTGAAAGCTCCCTTTCATGTAGAAATATCACCCTAAATGCATTTATTGCACAATTACATACAGGTCATTGTGCATAATTTATCAAACTCTCAGAACCAACTTATTGGCTAATTGTAGCTATAAGATACATACAGCATCATTATACTTATAATAAATGTCTTTTAAATTAGTTATTCAAGATGCACTGGAGATTCCCCCTTACTAAACTCAGTTCAGGACATTTTCAGTACAATCACAGAAAACCTATACAGTTATTAGCCTTTTTCATTAAATGCATTGGCTTACACTATTTTCATAACGAGATGAGTGATAGAGCTGAATTGGGCTCCTCAGGCTTTAGACCTTGTTTTGTCATGCATGATTTTAATTTGGATTCAGCTCTGCTTACAGATACCCCGTCCCTCCTTTCTGAGTGTATGAGTGAGGGAACTTGCGGTGGGCGCACTTTAAGCCCCGACCATTTTTATTCACCATGATATGATTTAATAATCGACCAGATCGTGCAAATGAGCAAAAAAACAAAACAAAACAATGATCTTTTTTTCCCTCCAGAGAATGCCTCGTGCCGCCCCCCCCGGTAAGATTCACATTTCGCCTCTGCCCAATTAAACAAGTTCAAAACGAAGAGCGCTCTACCCTGATTGGTGGCTTGCTGTGTGCTTAACCAGTTACGTTTTTATAGATTCACAAATAAAAAGAAATAAGTAATTTTGTGAAATGCAGTTGAGTAAAAGTACGATATTTGACTGAAATGTAGTGAACTTAAAATAAAAGCAATACTTGAGTAAAATACAGACAAGTAAAAATTCTACTTAAGTACAGTAACGAATTACATGTTACTGTCTATCACTGACTGGCTATGCATCGTTATGCGAATCGAATCAGCCGCAGTTTTAGAGATGCTCATCTCTAGTTTAGAAATAGAAAACTGTACAAATGTGTTTGTTTCTAATAATAAAAAAGAAAACTAAGAAATCTGATTGAGAAAGTTTTTGGCTGTTCGAATACCCACCGTTCGCTCTCTTTCTCTGCTCCTGTAGGTCAGGGTGATGTAATTGAGATCTGCCGTTTCTGATTCGGTTTGCCGAGCTTCAATAAGTCTTCCAATGTAGCGGTTCACACGTGTGCCAGGTGAGTTCTGTGCTACTCCTGAAAAGGATGTGCGGTTGCGTATCTTTTCTGATGCAGTGCGTAGAGCTCGCCTCTGTAATGATGGATAAAAAACTCTTATGATTGTAGAGATTCACATGAAATAAAGCAAAACTCATTGCCATTTACATTTATGGCATTTAGCTGACGCTCTTATCCAGAGCGACTTACAATGATCTCAGATATACAGCTGAGCAAGTGAGGGTTAAGGGCTTTGCTCAAGGGCCCAGTAATGGCAGCTTTGTGGTGCCAGGATTAGAACTAATGACCTTCTGATCAGAAGTCCAACATCTTAACCACTCAGCTCCACCTTATGAAGACTTATTTTATTGATGATGATCAATGCTGAATTTTACCAAAGATCCAGACAGTTATGATTTATGGCTGATTGTAGAAAGGAAGCATAAAAAGTACACTTGCACACACACCCACACATCAAATCCATTCTTAAGTTTTTGTAAACTGACCATTTTTTTCAGTCTACAATCACCCTCTTCAATAGGAGTAAAGGATGACATTAGATCGGATTAAATTGTATTACTATCATGTTAGTGTGTATGTACAGGCTCATGCACTGTACGTGTGTATGTTACACACAATCCACTTAATCCCTATTGCTAAACCAAATGCTTGTCACTCACTTTTCACTTTTATTAGTGTGCAAGTGTAAATACCCACCTTATCGTCGTCTTCGCAGGTCATGACGTTGGAGAAGGGGATCTCAGCCTTAAACATTTTCCTGCAGTGCATGAGCTGCACAAGGAGGTAGCAGACCGTCTTAAACTTCATCTTCTTTGCTGGCTTTATATCAGACAGAATCAAGCCAGGGAAAATCTGGATTAAAAAGGGAAAGAGAGGGCAGCGGAATCTTCTTTTTTTTGGTGTTATGTAAAAAAAAATGTCAGTGTTAAAAGGAGAACAATTAACATTATTAGTATGAAGAAAGAAGAATGTCAGGAAAGCAGCATCAGTTACTTTGATTATACAGATGAGCATAAAACACATCAAGCAAGACTTCATTATCAAGAAATAGAGACTGGTGTCATTTGCATGAGCCTCTAACTGTGTATGCCTGTTTCTCTCTCTCTCTCTCTCTCTGTGTGTGTGTGTGTGTGTGTGTGTGTGTATGTGTGTGTGTGTGTGTGTGTTTGTGTGTGTCCACATGATTGGATTGGCCTGGATAATGTCACACCAATTACTAGTTGATATTTATGTCGCTACCTTCATAATTATGCTTCATCTGAAGAGTATGATATGTGTGTTTAAATGCAGGACTGTACACACGTGTGCGGTTCTACCTTGCGCCTGTGAGAGGGCACAATAAAAAAGGTCTCAATGGCGTGTTTGCTGAGAAAGGCGTGTCTCTCGTGCCCATTGCCCGGCTCCACCTCGTAATCTCCATTTAGGCATTCCAGAGTGGCTTTAGTGATATGGACCTTACTGTGGGGGAACACAGAATCACTCAAAAATACATTATCAGCAAATATATGGCCGTGGGTGTATTTATGGGTGAGATTTTGGGTCCTACTAACTGCACATGTTGTACATTTAGTACTTTGGTGTCAACTGACTTTTCCAGCCATATGTGGTTCTTCCAAAAACTGTTAACAAACAGCTGGAGGCACACAATTGTATAAGATGTATTTGCAAGTGGTAGCATTGAATTGTCCCTTAATTTGAAATTGAAGACCTAAATTTGTTCTAGCATGACAATGTCGCTTTGCACAAAGCCAGATCTAAGATATGGAGATATAGAAGATGTGGTTTTATTAGAAGATTTGCGTGACCTGCTATATACAGTCATTCTGAACTCAACCCTACTGAAAATCTTTGGAATGAATTGGAACACTGACTGCACCTAAGGCCTTCTTACCCTAGATCAATGCCTGACTTTACTAATGCCCTTGTGGATGAATGTGTACAAATCTCCACAAAATCTAGTGGAACACCTTCCAAGAAGAGATGAAGGTACAACAACAGCAAATGAGGACTGAAATCATTAGTGAATCAAGGCCCCTTCACATTTAGATGCCCAAACAGGATTCATCATTGACTTTGCACAGGCCCAGCTCTAAACCATTTCAAAATCAGGGTTATGTTACTTCTTTTCCACTTGCAAAGACAGCAATTCAAAAAGCTTGTGGTTACAAAAAGTGTCCAGTGGTCAGGAACTCCTGAGATGGTCATGTAAAAACTGACCCCGGGAGTCCTCCTGCCTCCATCATGTTCGCCAGCGTGACATCATTCGACCAAACATCATACTGCCACTTCCTCAATCCCAGAACCCCACACAACACACGACCTGTGTGCAATCCCACACGCATGTTCAGATCCACCTCCGTCGCCTCAGCAACAGACCTGCAATTACACGCACGCACGCACACACACACACACACACAAACACACACAAACACACACACAAGCACTTTATTCAAACAAACTTAATTGCTGTTTCTACCACTGATTTGTATTTATTTATTCTTCATTTTATATTTGATATTTTCTACATTTTTCTCTTGTTTTTTATTTTTACTATTCTGTCATTATTAAAATTTGATGCTATACACAGCTGAAAAAATAAAACTTTTATTGTTTATGTGACCAACATAATTTGTGACAAAAAAAAAACTATCAAATAATATTAAAAAGGGTCACATTTATTTCTACAATAAAAACAAGTCTTAAGGATCAAATTCAAATAAATCATATTAATCTAAAGTGATATATATAATGAATAATTCATGTGTTACTATAATGTTCTGTATAGGCTTTTGTCAGGCAGACCTAAAGCAGCCAGCCCTATATATGAATGAATACTACAGTCTTTTTATTGTTTCAGTTTTATATTTAACTATAGGATGGCAGCTCCAATTATGCTTTTTTCCCTCAGTTTGCCCAACTGTGCTCTTGGCACCTCAGTATGATTAAATCCTTATATTAAATACCAAGATAGAATTGTAAGATTTGGGCTATGGCAGTTCAAATGTGTCAGTAAGTCAGAAAAGCAGATGAGCCATGACTCAGAAACAATATAGCTATACCGGCCTCTATGTAAATTAAATAAACCTACTTAATGGTCATTAGAAATTGATTAAATATATCTAAGGGAGAATTGTGATCTCAATTCTAAGCAAAAAAAATATTTCTTATTATTTTACCAAGAATCATAAAGCCAAACTTGAAAGCATGCAAGGAACCACATCCTCTCACCTCACTACCTACATATCACCACACACCAAAGAAAGAGAGAGCAGGAAAGAGAGAATGAAGAGGGTTTGCTGGGTTTATTTTTAACACAACCTGAATGAGGGAAAAAAAAACTCTAGAGTTGGAGATGTGGGAATGTCAGAGTGAGAAGAAAAAGGAAGCATTTATGTGTGTGTGTGTGTGTGTGTGTGTGTGTGTGTGTGTATAAAACAAAATTAATAAGTGTGTGTGTGTGTGTGTGTTTGTGTGTGTGTGTGTGTTTGCCCACCTGTATTAGGTGATAAGATTCCAGCCACAAGAGAAACAACCATCGACATAACAGTCAGTCAGTCTCTCTCTTTCTCTCTCTCTCTCTCTCTCTCTCTCTCTCTCTCTCACACACACACACACACACACACACACACACACACACACACACACACACACACACACATATATATATATAAATATATAATATACACACTGCCCGTTCAAAATAAAAAAAAGTCACTGCCTGTATTTAACTAATAGGTAAGCGCCTCTAATTGGATGATTATTGCATGAATTATTATCTTTCAGCTGGCAACAACTTGTTTAACTCTAACTGATGCAGGGAGTAGCTTCTTATTTCTTACAGTTTTTCTTAATTGCTAAAACACTAAACCCTATTGTCTGAACCAAATGCTTAGTTGCCTGAACCCACTGATTGAATCAATCACTCTTTTGGCAAAACCATAAGCACTTTTCACCTGTTTAGACACAACTTGCCAACACATTTTCATTGTGATGCACCCGTGCTGCATAATGGTGAGCACAGGTGACAAAAGTCAAACACAATTAAAGCACAAGTGTCACCACTTGAACACAACAACTGAAAATGGATCACACTTGTGGCTAATGATGTAAGGGAACATATACAGTAAGCCAGTTCAGAGAGCACTGGTTTGTGAGACCCTACAATGGATAGAAATCTGAGAGGAAGAGTTTGTGTGAGAGGAGGTCAAGGTGGTCAGCGAAGACTAAGAACAGTAATATCTGATGAAATCAGAGCTACTGTGATTGACCATGTTCTTGTCCATGGTATGAGCATGAGGGAGGCTGGACAAAGGGTACAACCAAACATCAGTAGATTCACTGTGTCCACCATAATCCGAAGATTTAGAGAAGAGAACAGGTAATTACCTTTTTTTGACATTATAGTACAGTATGTTAATGTTGACAGCAATTACTGTATGACATACTATATACTGTACCACAGTATACTTTATATGTTTCAGAACATCACTGTACCAATATACTGTAGTATTGTAATGGAGGGTTGGTCTAACTGTTTGTAGGCCTAGTATTCCATGTATATATTTGGTAACTCCATATTCTCTTTTTGTGAAATTGAAAGACTGCCACATGGGGGTGGGAGGACAGGTATGTTCTCCCCCCCACCAAGAGATATGGTCTGTGAGACAAAATGTGGCCTGTGATGTGGAAGTCCTGTGGCCTGACCCAGTACGGAGACATGATGCTGTGGCTGAGTAATGCACTTATTTGTAAATTTTTGTACTTTATTTTTACGTGGGCTTACTGTGCACAAGTGGCGCACGCATAGGATTTCTGTTTGTTTTTACAAGTTCTACGTGTAAATGCACAAGATTTCTGTTTTGTCTTTTTGTACAAGTGCTAAATGCACAGGGGTTTTTTGTTTTGCAACATGCATTTAGCCTACAGTGAACAATAAACATTTGTTTCTCCAGCTTCATGTCCTGAGCATTGTGTTTTCTATTTTTCTACGTAGTGTTTAGTGACTGTTCCGTAGTGATTTTAATTTTGATTGACTCGGGGCACGATTTGAAAACATAGTTCAGTTTTGAGCACAGATTGAACTGTTTTGAGGTGAAAGTTTGGTTTTGCAAGAACAGTCTGAGGTTTTGTGAATGTAGCTTGAGAATTGGGTTTTGTGTTCACAGTTTAGAGAAAAGAAGAGCAGCTTTCAAGAAATGTGTCTTAGCAATCGATAAAAACTGTAAACAACCATGTCGGAAGACATATACTGTGGACGTTAAAAAGATGTTAATCTGTTTTAGAAGGGTAAAATTATTGGCATGCATCAAGCAAAGAAAGCATCCAAAGAGATTGCTGAAACTACTTAAATTGGGTTAAAAACTGTCAAAATTTATTAATAAAAACTGGAAGGATAGTGGGGGAACCACTGGTCGGAAGTGAGGAAAATAATCTTGAACGATCGTGAATGACGATTATTTAACCGTTTGGTGAAATTAAATCGTAAAAAAACCAACAGTAGGACTCATGGCTATGTTTAATAGTGAAAGTAAGAGCATTTACAATGGGAAAGGGAACTCAAGGGAATAGGACTAAATAGCAGTGTAGCCTTAAGAAAACCACTTATCAGTGAGGCTAATCGGAAAAAAAGGTTTCAATTTGCTAGGGAACATAAAGATTGGACTCTGAAGCAATGGAAGGAGGTCATGTGGTCTGATGAGTTCAGGCTCAAATTGTGAAAGAGTGGTTCATGGAGCTTGAGACATTATTTTTACACATTGGCAACCACAGAGTCCATACCTTAACCCAATTGAGAATCTTTGGGATGTGCTGGAGAAGACTTTGTGCAGTGGTCCGACTCTCCCATTATCGATACAAGATCTTGGTTAAAGGATTACTGCAATTCTGGACAGGAATAAATGTTGTGACACTGCAGAAGCTTATGGAAACAATGCCATTGCGAATGTGTGCTGTAATCAAAGTTAAAGACGTCATGCTGTCCTGCTGTTAGGCTCTGCTGTTTTTGTTCAAGGCCATCAATGGTCTGGTCCCGCCCTACCTCGCCGAATTAATAATGGTTTACCAATCAGCCAGAACTCTTTGCTCCTCTGGACATACCCCTTTGGTCATTCCCAAGTACAAATATAAAAAGTTTGAAGGCCGGTCATTTGCCGTCCAGGGACCAAAGCTGTGGAACGCACTTCCAGCACATATACGAGTGTTTTTCAATCACAGTTAAAAACTCATTTATTCATACAAGCTTTTAAGACGTAGCCCCTGATTCAACTGCTATTTTATGTTCATTGTGTTCTTATATTTTATTGTCTATTGTTGTTTTACTGGAAAGTGCCTTGTGCTCCTTTTATTTGCCGTAGGGCGCTGTATAAATACAATTTGTATTTATACAAATACCAGCAATGTACCACTGTAAACCAGTTCATTCATGCAATTATGAAATCAGCCCGTCATATGGCCACATATGGTATGATATATGGAATTATGCAAATTCCGATCAAATATTTCATCTTTGCATGACATCCATCAATGATCAGGAGTGTCATTAGTCAGTCAGGGACCTTGTGTCTATGCAGAGCAAGGAGGATAATGCTATCCTTTAATTGTGTTACACACAGCATGAAGCATCCGCAAAAAACTTCATGTGTTTCAGTTGCTGAGAAGTGACAATATTAAACTATAATTAATTATAAGAAGGAAAAAATAAGAATGATAAATTCCTGAAATTTTCGCAAAGAATTAAACTCAACTAACTCAACTCAACTAAAACTCAACTAACCACTTAGTATAACTCAAATCACATGACACAATGGACCATAAATCATCTGAAAATGCACAACACGTCCAAACAAACAAAAAAATCGCCAAAATATTCTAAGTTTGTATTACAACTGTTGCCAGACTTCAGCCATCTTCTGCTTGCCTCGGAACATTATCTGATTAAATCAAATTTATATATCCATGATCCATTTACGGCCATAAGACCCAACATATGACAGTTAAAAAAATCCAGTTTGTTGTTGCTGTCTTTTCCCATTTTCTTGTTGGAAAAGTAAATTGCATGTCAGACCGATGTCTCATTTAGAGGTCTGAATTGGTTGATCATAGTAGAGACTGATGAATGAATGCTGGGTATTGTAGTTTCACCACATCAAAGTGTGAAAACAAAAAAATCAATAGAAAATCAAAAGGCTCCTAAAACGCTAACACTATTGTGCAGCAGAATAATACACACCACAACTTAAAAATATAATTCTCTTTTATTTAAAAATGCTTCTTTAACTTTTAACTGCCTTAATTAAAAGGCACTTTAAATAAAAGCATCAACCAAATGAGCAAACACAGTGGATTATATAATATATATTTTTTTTAATAAATAAATCTTTTATACTTTTATACATAACTACTGTACATTGCTACAGTATCTCCTCTGGTTTCTTGAAGCTTCCTAAACAGATTTTAAACTCTGATGCTGTTCTACAAAATCAGAAATGGACCAGCACCTTTCTACTGCACATCTTTTATCTCAACCGACACCACCATGCTTCTTTTATCCTCTACCCTTGTTTAACTAGTCCCAGCATCTTTCAGGGTACAAGGAAGGCAGCTACAGTATCTCCTCTGCTTTCTTGAAGCTTCCTAAATCAGATTTTAAACTCTGATGCTGTTCTACAAAATCAGAAATGGACCAGCACCTTTCTACTGCACATCTTTTATCTCAACCGACACCACCATGCTTCTTTTATCCTCTACCCTTGTTTAACTAGTCCCAGCATCTTTCAGGGTACAAGGAAGGCATGCTTTAATACTTTTCTCTAATCTGGCACTACGGTCGTAAAACAAACTTCCACTTGCTTTCAGAACAAATGAGTCACTAGAAGTCTTCAAACGACGTATAAAGACCTTCCTCTTCCAGAAGGAGCTAAATTAGCACTTCTAAAAAAAACACCATACTTTTCTAACTGTTTTACCTCACAACAGGAAACATATTCTAAGTCTGCGATCTAGTGAATTAGTCCTAGAATGTTTTCATTGATAGAGACTTCAAATCCCCTTTGTAAGTCCTCTGTTAAATGGCATGAATATAAATAAATATTGCAATACACTGTAAAAAGTATAGTTAATATATTGCAGTAATTAACTGTAAATAAAATGCATGGCTTACTATTATTTATACATAGACACTTTGCTGGTATGCCTGCATACAGCAAGTTTTACAGTGCAGGTTTAAGAAGGAGAAATTACTGCCTTTTTTTTCCAATTTTCCAGACTTGCAAAGGGTCACAAATAATTAATTTGACCAAATTATGCATGTACAGCACAAGCATATACTCTTATAATGGGTGCTTAATAACTCAAACTAGTTGTAAAAACCATTTGAGAACGCATCTTTACCGTTCCTGAAGTCATATTAATTTTTTACAAAATCCCCTGCTGGATTGTAAGCAAAAATAATAATAAATAAATAACTTTTTTGTCTTACAAACAGTTCTATTTCTGTTGTTCAGCAATTGCCCATGTGAGTCCTAGTAAAGCTGATTCCGCTTGTTTCCTTTCATAGCTGGAAGATTATTTTGGTTTCTCTTGCATGTAGAAAGACAAAAAGTTTGAACTACTTTTTAAAATAAATTACTTTTCAGGAGATTTCAAGAAAATGCACGAAATAAAAAAAAAACCGACTTTCACATCCAAATGAAACATCTGCAAAAAAGACACTTAAAGTATAAAGTGGGTCATGAAAAACGTGTTTTTTTTTTACACACTCACGTAATGGTGTCAATCATGTCGAGTCCCATTTCCACGCAGCAGTGGGCATGGTCAGCTTTGGGCTGAGTCAAACCGGACACACAGTAATAACAGTCCCCCAGGATCTTTATTCTTCTGCAGTGGTTCTCCTTTCAGTCATACACACAAAAACAAGCACACACACACACACACACACACACACACACACACACACACACACACACACACCCAGGCACATACAAAAGAAGGAAACACAAGAGGAAAAGTAGCACTGTGTGATTACTCGGCATAATTTTATTCTGCTAAATCAGCAAGTATTTATTATTTATTATTATACATAAACGTCCACACGTTCTGCACAGAGTGAACTATGTATATAATGTTCCTGTTAGAAATAGTGCCTGGATAATATGCTCTAGAGAGTCAAGGAAGCAGGTACATTTATACATTAACAATGCCCTCTAATTAGTTTGGAAAGGCTGTAATAAATAAGCGCACCATTGTGCGTGCTTGTATGTGTGTGTGTGTGTGTGTGTGTGTGTGTGTGTGTGTGTGTGTGTGTGTGTGTGTGTGTGTGTGTGTGTGAATGCACAGTGAATATGCCAAACACGGGCATTGCTACAATTCCTATGATAAACTATTGAAGTAGATTCCCTCCCACTCAGGCTTGGAAAAGCAAGATAGAGGGAAAGACAGAAGGAAGGAGCAAATTCAGATGTATTATACTGCAGGTCCAGATACAGATACTTTGCCTTTTTTTTTTTTTTTCCATCACTTAAATCTAAAGTCATATATTCAGCTTATTTGTTTATTTAATTAAAAGTTTTAAACAAAATATTTCACTACGCTACCCTACAACCGCTATGTAGATGGAATATGCAAGAATAAACCTGCATAATTGAAGGTATTGGAATATGAATCTCCTGTGAATGAGTACGCATTTCGGTTGCAACACCAAATTCAATTCTGGCCTGAGGGAAGTGGGAACTGAACAACATGGTACTAATTGTAATTTGGACGTCCTGTCATTAAATCAAGAGTCATATACAGACAGGATATGGTCCTTTGCTAGTGTTGATTGATGTTTACATTCGACCAATATATTTTAACAGCAGGTAACCTTTTACCCTGAACAATATTAATTTGTAATGGATTCTAGACATAGATAATAATATCATTTCACTTTTAATTAAGTGTTTCAGTAATTTCGATTCTTTTGGCTTGTTAGGCAAAAGAAATATTTTGAAATGAAGATGGATGCATGTGTGCGTGTGTGTCTGTGTGTGTGTGTGCTACCTCAGTAAGAAAGGAAACCCCTTGTCACATCAAACATACACCCACACAAACACACACACAAAACACACACACCATCTGTGCTAGAAATATTTTCCAGCTGCTGCCAGGATTTCAGACTAAAGAAAAAGCTGCTGTTTATGACTATATTAACATGTAAAACACTTTATAAAATGTCTTTTTATAAAACAAAATTTTGCAACGGCGCTAGCACTGTACTGTATGAGGCATACGAAATAAAAAGTGACAGATCCTAGGGAAGTGAGCGAGAGGAATAGAAGAAAGGCAACAACAGCAAAGTAACAAATGAAATAATTGATGGCAAGAATGAGCAGGTTTTAAACTAAGTTGTTAAATGTAATGATATCTTTTGCTGACAAGAAATAATATATGAATGTATCCCAAATATGTTTTGGACAGAAAATGTAAACAAATTAAAGAAACATTATCAAGAAGATTAACATGAACATTTTGGGTCAATGTATAGTACTACTTTAGTGTATTGTACAATGTTTAACATATGCACTATACAACCAAACATTTTTAGAAATGTTTAAAGTAAATTATTGTATGGAACATTTCTGTATGCTGTAAAATTATAATTTCTCACAAAGATGAGAAATGAAAATATCAATGAAAATATGGTGCACCAAAGTTGGAGTGGAACAACTTGAGCGTCCTGCACAGAACCCAGAACACCTTTGGAATAAATTGAAACTCTGACTGCACCCATGATATAATCCGCACACAAAATCAGTAATCAGTTTCACTAATGCAATTCTGGCTAAATGATCACAAATTTTGATTGCCATGATCCAAAATCTAGTGGAAAGCTTTCCCAGAAGAGTGGAGCTAATCAGTAAGTATTTATTCAACCACCATGATAAAGATGCAAATCTAATACAAATTAAATTAAAAATAATAACTGGTCTGACATGATTCCTCTGTTAGAGTAGCTTAAATTGATCATTATATCCTACTGTCAGAAGCATAGCCAGCGCATCAGCACCATGGACAGTGTATGTGTAGCAACATGAGTCTGTATAACATTCTGTAGGTTCAACAGCTACATTCTGACACAAGAGCATGTTCAACAGAAAAGACCGAACTTTCAATTAAATGTTCTGTATGTATAATTCTGGATCAAATTTATTTAATCTCAGTGTGTGTGTGTGTGTGTGTGTGTGTGTGTGTGTGTGTGTGTGTGTGTGTGTGTGTGTGTGTGTGTTTTACAAAATATTATTATTTTTCTAATCTCATGACAAAAACCTAACTTCTCAACTTTTTTTGCAAACACAATCAGTGTTGATGGTCACATGTTAACACAATATAGTAACAGGATATTCCAAAATAAGCTGGAAATAATGTTAATATATGCATTGTAAAAATTAAAAAATTAAAAAATTAAAAAAGTATTTCTTATATATCATTCACGCTCAAATATAGTTTTACATTAAACATACTTTGCATACATTTAAAAACGTTTCACACAATAACTGTATGTGTTTTGTTTTATATAAACCTATCTATGCCAGAGAATGAATCGCATGTCTCTGTAGATAAGACAATGTCTCTCTTTCTTTTAAACACAAAGGCATGTGAGGACTTACTGTGGCGAGCTCATCAAACTTCCCGAACAGTTCGTTCAATAGTTTGACCAACTCCTGAGCTGTGCATTGGGAGGCCAAGCTGGTGAACCCAACAATGTCTGCAAACAGGATGCTAAGGGGAAGAGAAATATGGAGTGTTAGTTATCACACCAGTTATACAGGTAAGAAAAAAGTAGAGTAAATGACTGGCATTGTACAGGATTAGGTTTTTTTTTTTCAATACCTAATAATGTTTAACATCAGAAGATTTTAAGTAGTTTGGTCATGAGTTACCTTAACTTTCAGCAGCAAGTGGTCTTACATACTTATGACAAGTGAATATAACACTGCTGAACTTTCTCGATTATCTGTACAGAAATATACCAAGGATGGAAATTCAGTTCAGAGCCTTATGAAAATAGGTCAGGCCATCATTGAATATGCAAAATGTGGGATCAAGTCAGAAACCCTCCAGCTGCTCTGCTCTGGGATTCCTAATGTATTCCGAAATACTACATCACTGTCGTTCACACACTGCTGTTCAGAGGCAATGTCGATATGCATGATCCTACAAATGAATGGCAGTGTAAGATCTGTCGCTGTGATGCGTGTGTGTGTGCGTGTGTGTGTGTGTGTGTGTGTGTGTGTGTGTGTGTGTGTGATTTCATGTGCTTTCTGTAGTGACTCCCCCAGTCCTCCCCCTTGCTCTCTCACTGTCACTCTTTTTGAATGTGTGTGGGCAGTGGGAGCTAATTGAGCAGCTCTTGAGTTGATAGGGATAGCGTTGGGAGATGCGCAGACTTTGGCTGAGAGCCACACTCAGGAGGTTGCGTGACTGAGTGGAGAGCAGTTGACTCCAGCTGACTCACTGACTGTTCTCATTCTCCCGTTTATGTGCAACAGAAGTGACACCTATAGTCAATGAACTGTCAATTTTCTCCCATTGACTCTTTCAAACATCTCCACTCTCTCTCTCTCTCTCTCTCTCTCTCTCTCTCTCTCTCTCTCTCTCCCCGTACCTCACGTTATCATGCCGTTGGATGTAGATCTTGTGGAAGATTCTTTCTGGTGGTTTAAGAAAGTCCTCCTTCATCTCCATGGCAACGTTTCTGGGCAGCAGACTCATTAGAAGGCGTTCCTGTAAAAAGACATGAAATAAACACTGATTTGCATAAACTGACCCATCCCATGATACTGACCTCCCCAATTCGTTTATAAAAGATATAAAACTGTTACTGAAAACTGAAAAACTTTAATTTTCAAAAGGAATAACCCATAATTTTACTTTAGTCAGAACATTGATTTATTTAATCCTCTCATTCTCTCTGGGGTTCTTAAAGCAGTTTGTCCCACTTAATGGTTCTACACATAATACAATAACAGAGAGGGTTTCTCTTCCAGAATAGGTTGCATGTAGAACTTTGAAATGATAAATGGACAATGGATAATGGATAGTATGTAGAATTCAAAATACTAATTTACTTAGCAAATAAACAAATGAAATATGTGTACTGGAAATAGGTAAAGAAAACCCACAAAATATATGTTGTAATTTTAAATGTTGGAGGTTACACACTAAGCCTAAAAATGAGCTTTGGCTTTGGATTTTTCATGCTGTGCACAAAGTTTGATCCTTTGAAACATGCTTTGTCAAGGTTAGAAAACTCAGGTGTCCTGCACAGAACCCTGACCTTAACCCAAATGAACACCTTTGTACAGAACAGGATTGATGACTTTGTGCCAGATCTTCTTACCCAACATCAGTGCATGGCCTTGCTAATGCACTTGTGGCTGAACAGGAAAAGAATTCTTACATCCACATTATAAAATCTAATGAAACCCCTCCCTGAAACAGTAAAGAGATGTGACTTTGGAATGTAATCTTTAAAAATGTCTACAAAAAAATAGCAAAAATTGCAAAAATCTGTTATTTTATAAAAAGTGAGTTTCTACATTATTTATAACACTGTAAGTATATTATTTATTAGAATATATCCTATGCCACCATTCCGATACAAGTTATAAAGTCTGATCTTAACGATGCTTGAGCGATCTGGGGTGTAGGTTGTAGGCTGACACAGGTTGGCTTGTTACTGTGCTGATTACTGCTAAGTGGGTGATATCAGTGGGAGATCGCAGCTCGGCAGTGGAGTTGGTTGGCATGGCAGAGGTAAGTTTCCCTGGAGACACTTACAGTTCATCGCCAGCCATGCGTTGCTAAAAGCAGGTGATAAATGTCTTCTTGATTAAGCATGCTGTTAGCAGTGAGTCAGGACACCTGCTCTAACAGACTTCAGAGAGCGGTTTGAAAGTAGACTGAACTTTGGATTGTACTGGGCATTGCTGATATAGTATAGGAATTTGGAAAGTTGTTTCAGTCAAGTTAAAGCTAAAGGTCTGTCTAACAGACATTTAGATCATTAATCAACGGAATTGACTTGTATTTACTTTCACTATTTGTATAATCCATATTAGAACTAACATTTGAGAACTAACAATAATACTATTTGTTCCTTTTTTGTTTTAGGGAACAGAACTACAGCACACCCTGCAAACACCAATAGGTGAAGTCAGGAAGATCATGTGCCTCACTAAACTATATCATACTAAGTCTTATTGTCTTCCGGCCTGAAACTGCAGAAGCTCAACAAGTCTACTGCTGTTCATATAACTTTATGGTATTGGGGTTGCTCCACACACCACCACAAGGTTCTCCAGAGTGCAGCAAGAGACCCACAGCCTTGCAAGAAAGCTGACAAAGACACCTCAGTCTAAAAGTACCCCAGTACACAGACTATTTTCCAGATCTCACAAATGCTTTAATAATGATTTAATCATAATCAGAAAGAAAAGAACAGTTTTTACCTGTGGTATGAGATTCCTAAATAACATGTAGGCCAGTTTTACTGAGTCAGTTTACACCAATAAGACATTGGTGTAAACCACCTGCCTAATATTGTGTTGGTTCCCCTTTTGCTGCCCAAACAGACCCTTCGAATATTAACAGCATTAACATCTTCAGCAATTTGAGCTACAGTTGCTCATCTGTTCAATCGGACCACACAAGTCAGCCTTCGCTCCCCACGTGCATCAGTAAACCTTGGCCACCCACTTTTGGCGGCCCACTTTTGATAGATACTGACCACTGCAGACTGAGAACAATCAGAGTTGTTGGCTAATGGTATTTTACATTTGTAATATAGCCAACCAGTGCTAAGGGAAGGGGTGTCTGTTAAATGACAATGTCAATTTAAATGTCCCAGTCGTCTAGCCATCACAGTTGGCCCCTGTCAAACTCGCTCAAATCCTTACACTTGCCCTTCTAACACATCAACATTGAGGACAAAATGTGCTGCATGTGCACTTGCTGCCTAATAAATACCTCCCAGCCAAAGGTGCTATGATAAAGAGATAATCAGTGTTATTCAAGCCACTGCTCATAATGTTATAATGTCATAATGATATGCCTGGTTGGTGCGTATACTTTTTTTATTGCTACTTTGACACAAGGTAATACTGTATTGTATATAGCAAATCTTTTTTTTATTTTCTCTCTCTCTCTCTCTCTCTCTCTCTCTCTCTCTCTCTCTCTCTTTCTCTCTCTCCCTCTCTCTCTCTCGCCATTCTTTTACATATACTGTATATAGGATTTTGTTGTATCTTTGAAGCTAAGTTGGTATAATTAAACACTGTAGAACTGTCCATTCTACAAATATGGAGCTTCTCCACAATAATTTCAGTATACATATGTCTTGACCTACCAGGCAAATAGTAAATAAATTTGACCTGACTTGCTTACTGACTCTACTAACACTTTATATTGACAGAGTTATATACCATGTACTACCATATACCCATAAAGATATGTGTGTGTGTGTGTGAGAGAGAGAGAGAGAAAAAGATTGAGAGTGTATGTGTGTGTTAATGTACAGAGTGGGTGGTGTTGCCTTCTATTTGGGGAGTTTGTTAGGTAGGAGGTGGATGAGTCATTTGCAAACAATTATAACCAATTTCAGTCGCTAAGGAACAAGGAGAAAGTGTTATCTCTGGTGTAGTTTAGAAGAGCATGGACAACGTCTCTTCGTTTCTTGCCTCGTTCCAGTTGATTAACAAATCGTCCGGTGATAATTTACTTTCTGTACCCAACAAGGCAATGATGAACTGGCATGTAAGGGCGCTATGTTTTATGAATATCCTGTAGTTTAAAGTCTGAGCTGTTCACTCAGCATTCACAGTTCTCCAAGCTGTTTGAATTTTAGATGCACTGCGTCCGTGTGTTGGTCGATTTTCCCATTAGGCCTTTGGTCTGTATATGATCTGAATTCTAATTTAATATGCCCACTACACTTCCACCTGAGATCCCAATCACACTGTGTGTGTGTGTGTGTATGTGTGTGTGTGTGTGTGTGTGTGTGTGTGTGTGTGTGTGTGTGTGTGTGTGTGTGTGTGTGTGTTTGTAGATAAAAGATGACCTTTAACGTAGTCAGGGAAGAATGAAAGCAATCTGGCAAGGTAATTACCTGTCAACCGTGTGACTTTTTAACTTGAGAGAAAAAATTAGATACATGATTATTTGATTGTGTGAGTGTGTGTGTGTGTGTGTGTGTGTGTGTGTGTGTGTGTGTGTGTGTGTGTGTGTGTGTGTGTGTGTGTTTTATTTTGTTGGGAACCAAATGTTCCCACAAGTCCACATCTGACTATCCTGTATTATGAGTATTTTAGTTGTTTGCCATGATAAACACAGCTTTTGGATGGATGGATGGATGGATGGATGGATGGATGGATGGATGGATGGATAGATAGATAGATAGATAGATAGATAGATAGATAGATAGATAGATAGATAGATAGATAGATAGATAGATAGATGGTACAGTTAGATTCAGGTGTAACATAGCATAATCACACTATATTGGTGTCTCTTGTGTGTGCTGTGTTTGAGACCTGTTTTTCATTTTCGTCTTCCAGCTGAAGCCGTTCCTGGATGCAGCTCCTCGCTTGCAGAAAGGCCTTCCTCTGGGCACGCTCAGTAAGGACTCGAACGAATACACCCGACAGGTTCACACCAATCAGCAGCACTGCATTTGCCACTAGCTACACACACAAAGTATAATGGGAAATAGAAATCGTTTTGTGTGTGTCTGTGTGTGTGTGTGTGTGTGTGTGTGTGTGTGTGTGTGTGTGTGTGTGTGTGTGTGTGTGTGTATATATATATATACTGTGTATATATTTTACATTTAATCAGAATACAGTATCATGTCTTTAAAAAGATGGCGTTGTGAAAGGGATGTCCATATGTACATTCACTTTGTGGACAAAAGTATTGGGACACCTGTCTTTTCATAGTTAACTGGTAACACAACCTTGGAGGCACATAACTGTAAGGATGTCTATGGATGTGGTAGCATTTAATTTTCCTTTCACTTGAATTTGGAGACTCAAACCTGTTCCAGCATGACATTGTCCCTAAACACAAACCCAGATCTATGAAGATATGGTTTACATGGTTTAAATGTAAAGATCTTAAGTGGCCTGCTATAGAACTCTGACCACAAACCTACTGAACACCTCTGGGATAAATTGAAATGTAGGACTGTTCCTCAGACCTCCTCACCCCACATCAGTACCTGACTTTACTAATGCTGAATGAGTACAAATCTCCACAAGCACACTTCAAAATCTAGTGGATCTTATGGTCAGGTTTTCCAGAATCTTTCCCATATAGTGGGTTTCCAGAGAGGGATCATTTATTCACTTATCTTCAGGAACTGCTCTGGTCTAGCCAGTGCATATTCCAAAAACTCTGGACAAAGGGTCAAGACATCAGCAGTCCCAATGCACACACACAGACACACAGTTACAAATGCCATGTTTTGGTGAAATCCCAGAGAACACCCATATAGACCAGAGGTGGCAAAGTACACACATCCTTTACTTAAGTAGAAGTACAGATACTCATGTTTTAAAATACACGGGTTGAAGTACTGATTATACTTTGTCTTGGCTCTGACATGTATTTAAGTAAAAAGTAGTTATTACTTCTACCTGTTTTAGCTGTTAACTGGACCTCACATCATATAAGATAGATAGATAGATAGATAGATAGATAGATAGATAGATGTGATAGCCTAGTGGGTTAATAGCAAGGTCCCCACAAGTATGAGTTTGTAAGTTTGATTCCTGGTCAAGCTGGTTGCTGTGTTAGTACATAAAACTTCTGGACCTTGTCCCCTCTGAAAAAAATTCTGTTTTGGATTAATTTTTTAATTTCCTGGTCTTTAATGAAAGATATCTCCATCAAAAAAAGGCACTTCTGTGGTAGCTCAGTGGCTTAAGGCTTGTGCCTGAACATGGTCCTTAATATAGTCCACGCTGGTGATAAGGTTTCAAAGCCAGTCCTACATGCCTTCTTTCTTACTGCACTGGCATGAAACAAAGTATGAACCCTCCAAAAAACACACGTGCTTTTCAGCAGTGGTCGCTCAGTGGTTTTAGGCTTGTGCCTCATCTAAACATGCATCCCAGTCTGATCTCTTCCATGGTTCACTGGGTTAGGGCTGGTGCCTCGCTGAAGTCCTAGACTTATCACTTGACACACACTCATTACTCATCTCAGCCTATTCCACCATCATTTATTTATTATTATTTATACTTTACTGTACTACACTGTTTACATGCTGTTTTTTGCACCATTGACTCTATTATACTGTTTATATGCTGTTTTTTTTGCACCTTTACTGTTTCTTATTACACTATACTGTTATTATACTATACTGTTTACATGCTGTCTTTTGCACCTCTTGACTGCTGCTGTATTTTGCACTACATTGTGTCTGTTTTAATTCACTCCCAGGTAAAGTTTTTACAGTTCTCCTCATACAGTACTGTATATTCAGAGTATACAGTAGGTTCACTAGTTGGCGCTATCTCAGGTTTTGTGTCTTGTCTTGTGTTGTCTTGTGTTTTCTGTCTGCACTGTCTGTCTGTATTGTATTTTGTCTGCACTATCTGCAGTAGGTTGCACTCGATGCGCTTTATGTTGCTTGCTGTTGTTTAGTGTAGCACCAGGGTTCCAGAAAAACGCTGTCGCGTGTACTGTGCACTGTGTACCACTGTGTATAGTAGAAATCACAATAAAAGCCTCTTGACTTGACTTGACTTCATGGTGAAGATCAGGGTTGGAATCGTACTTTCTGTCTGCAAGTTGCGATGTAGGTTATGTTCCTGCTTCCTAAATCTTTCTTTAGCTTTATATTCTTGTGTTGATGGTTCCTGGTCTGTCTTCCCTGATGGTTAAGTGGGTTAAATCAGGTGTCTTGCTTTTGGTGGGGTTCAGGGTTCGAATCCTGCTTTCTGCCTCCCAGTCACGATCAGGATTCACTCCCTACATCTTTCTTTAGCGATATTATTTTTGTTTTTAATGGGTTAAAAAGAAAGATAGACCTGCTCTAAACAAGCTTCCTAGCCTGTCCTCACTGATGGTTCAACGGGTTAAGGTTGGTATCTCGCTGGTGTTGGGAATCATGGTTCGAATCCTGCTTTCTTCCTGCTGTTTACAATTTGGGTTCAACTTGTGTTACTTACATCTGTATTCACTTGCTAGATCTTTCTTTATCGTTAAATTGATGGTTAAATTTACCGTGTTGATGGTTTGAAAAGAAAGATAGAACTGCTCTAATCAAGCTTCCCATCCTGTTTTTTTCTGATGGCTTAGTGGGTTAAGGCTGGTACTTTGTTAATGTTGGTAGTCAGGGTTCAAACCTGGCTTTCTGTCTGCTAATCATGAGATAGTTTATATTCCTGATTCCCACATCTTCATATTCTTGTTTTGATGGGTTTAAAAAGAAAGATAGACCTGCTCTAAACAAGCTTCCCAGCTTGTCCTTCCTGATGGTTCAGTGGGTTAATGCTGGTGCCTTGCTAATGGTGTGAATCAGGGTTCGAATCCTGCTTTGTCCCTGCTAGTCACGATATTGGTTTGCTTCCTATGTCTGTCTTTAGCATTATATTCATATGTTGATGGTTTGAAAGAAAAGATAGAGCTGCTCTAAACAATCATTGCAGCTGGACCTTCCTGATGGTTCAGTGGGTTAAAACTGGCATTTCGCTGTTGGTGGGGTTCAGGGTTCGAATCCTGCTTTTTGTGTTTCTGTCTGGTTAAAATTTTTGCTTTGAAGCATGAAACGAAGGATAAACCCCCCAAAAAAAGAAGGTGATATGTGGGACTTGATGGCTTTGTGGTAAAAGCCTTGCCTCTGAGTTCAGAGGTTGCTGGTTCGAATCTGGCTGGTCCCCACACTGGGTAAGCTGTGTGGAAAGTAGTGTCTGGTGAGCAATAGAGTGGCTGACTGTGAACAAAGGCTGTGAAGACCTGCTGCTACACAGCCTCAGAAAAAGTGAGGGTGATAGGTTTTGGCAGAAATTTTCCCTATATATGCAAAACTAAGTCGATACTTTTTTGGACGTTTTTGCTTCATAACCCCCTGCTTTCAGCATCTCAGACACCGGGGGGGGCAGATGCCCGGATATTGCCCCCCTGCTTCAGGATACGCCCTCCGAAACCGTCCACGTCTAACCTTCCACGCAGCCATTCCTGACACCTTCCTCACCATGGTCACCGGAACCTTCCACACTCTTAACTTTGAGCCCTGGCCGGGGTTTGAACCGGCAACCTCTCAACCCAGAGGCAAAGCTCTTCCAATTGAGCCACAGGATCTCCTACAAGAACCTGATTTTTAGGAGCTTTTTTTGGTTCTTTTTTAAAACTTTTTAAACAATTTAAAGGAAAGCTAAGAGGTAGGAATCGAACCGGGTAAGTCAGACAGCAGTGACAACTTCACTGACCATTACACCAACACAGGAGAGGTAAAGAAGAGTTTGGTAATTGGACTCTTGGCTTTTCTAAAGTTAGGAGACCCCTGTTTTCTCTTAGATCATGATGGTAGAGGGTCAAAACTTCTCCTTCCTGTACATTCTCTCAGTAACCGGAAGTCTATGAGAAGTGACTCAGGTACAAGACCACATCTCCAACACCTGCACCACTGATATACCATGATTTACCAGCAATCAATTTTAATGAGCTTTCATTGTTCTGTTTTTTAAAACTTTTTATAATGTTCAATATGAAACTAGAGGTAAGATCGAACCAAGGAAGTCTTTCATCATAGATCTCTAATGGCATTACTTCAAAACTCAAAACTTTGTTAGACATGTAAATAAGCAGGAAAGACAAAAACAAAGACAAAGAGACACAAAAACAGCTTCAGAAAGAGTGAGAAACAAATAGAGAGACAGCAAGAGAGAGACATATACAGTGAGACAGAGACATTTACTTAAAGAGACACAGAGACAATTAGATAGAGAAAATAGAGAGACAAAGATATCGAGATATAGCCACTTCCTGTTGGAAGTGTTTATCCCGAGCGACTCTTAATGATCTCATTTACTAAATGAGCAGTAGTGAGTTAAGGATTTGCTCAGGTGCCCAAAACTGGCCGCTTGGAGGTGTTAAACATGTATCATATGTACAGCATGTGATATATATGTAAGCATATGTACAGTGATTAAATATAAAGGCTATATCAGTGCAGAGATGTGTGGACATCATTAAGAGCCTTTGCTATGTTTCCACACGGACAGTTAATGAGGTGATACCGGAGAGACTGCACCGCTTCAAGTCTAGTCAGGAAGCTTATATATAGAAAATTATAGACATTTTACAGTTTTAAATGAGGTATTGTTTTTATCTGTACGATCAATAAAGACAGTAATTTGTGTTGCAATTATGAGAAAAACCCCACAAAATGCCACCTAGAGTGTTAATTGTGTGAATCATGGCGGATTTTGGTGTTTGATTTGAGACTTGGCGTATAAATAAAACAGAAGTTTACTGATTCAAAATATTTTTATCTGGAGTTTATTTATTTACTTTATATCTAAGTAAAGAAAGGACATCCTGGATAAATGTATTTTTTTGCCAAAGGTTTTAATTTCGCCTCTTTTTTATTTAGTTATTTATTTATGTATTTACATTTTTTATAAAAATGGTGAAACAGAAATGCGCGGTGAATTGATAGCGTGTTAATAAAATTTAGTGCCGTTTACAATTATTTAAATTTTGACAGCATACATACATACATGTGTGTGTGTATATATATATATACAGTGCCCTCCACAATTATTGGCACCCCTGTTTAAGATGTGGTCGTGGACTTCAAAAAATTCTCCTTTTTTTTTTAAACAACATAGAACCCAAATGCAAAAAAACAGAAAAATCCAACCTTTTGTTTAAGTACATTACTTTGGTGGTAAAAAAAATCACACATTTAGAAAAGAAAAAAAAACTTAAAATCATGTGTGCCACAATTATTGGCACCCCTGATTTTAATACTTTGTACAACCTCCTTTTGCCAACAAGACAGCACTTAATCTCCTCCTATAACATTTCACAAGATTGGAGAACACAGAGAGAGGGATTTCTGACCATTCTTCTTTGCACAATCTTTCTAGATCATCCAGTGTCCTGGGTCCTCTCTTATGCACTCTTCTCTTTAGCTCGCCCCACAGGTTTTTGATTGGGTTGAGGTCTGGGGACTGAGATGGCCATGGGAGGACCTTGAGTTTGTGACTGCTGAACCACTTTTGTGTAGATTTTGCCACATGTTTTTGATCATTATTCTGCCAAAAGACCCAATGACGACCCATCTTCAGCTTTCTGGCAGAGGCCATCAGGTTTTTATTTAAAATATCCTGGTACTTCAAAGCGTTCATAATGCCATGCACCCTAACAAGGTTCCCTTCACAGATCCTCCACCATACTTTACGGTGGGCATGAGGTGCTTTTCGGCATACTCATCTTTTGTTTTACGCCAGACCCACTTACAGTGTTTGTTGCCAAAAAGCTCAATCGTAGTCTCATCTGACCAAAGCACACGATCCCAGTTGAAGTCCCAGTACCGCTTAGCAAACTCCAGACGTTTACGTTTGTGAGTGTTAGTGAGAAAAGGCTTTTTCCTTGCATGCCTCCCAAACAGCTTGTTGGCATGTAGAGAGCGTCTGATGGTTGTTTTGGAGACTCTGTGACCCCAAGATGCCACTCTTTGATGCAATTCTGTGACGGTGAGCTTGGGAAATGTTTTTACTTCTCTTACCATCCTCCTCACTGTGCG
The DNA here is from genome assembly GCA_024362625.1 of Silurus asotus. Lineage (NCBI taxonomy): Eukaryota > Metazoa > Chordata > Actinopteri > Siluriformes > Siluridae > Silurus > Silurus asotus. The sequence continues at coordinate 2,426,756 of MU551660.1, forward strand.
TTGTGGCAAGATAAACTTGGGACCTCTTCCAGCCTTGTTTGTCACTGTTCCAGTTGTTTTAAACTTCTTAATGATTCCTCTGACTGTAGATACCAGCAAGTTAAGGCGAGTGGCTATTTTCTTGTAGCCATTGCCTGACTTATGAAGGTCGACACACATCTGCCTTACTTGAATGGTGTGTTCTCTTGTCTTTGCCATGTTGACAAATGGGTAAGAGAATTAGGCCTCTGTGTCACGTCATATTTATACCCCAGGGAAACAGGAAATCATGAATTACTAATTAAAAGTCCCTAAATACCCTGACCAACCTTAGCAACTAAAAAAAAAATATATTGAAAAAAAAAAAAAACAATTTCAGAGGAATTGTTAGGGGTGCCAATAATTGTGGCACACATGATTTCAAGGTTTTTATATATATATATATATATACATGTTGTTACCTAATTAATGTGTGCAGGCTGAAGATCCACATATAAAACACAAGCAGAGAAAAGATTATGATGATCAGGAATGTGTCTGTTCTCAGTCATGTTTCCATCACTGACTCCCTCTGTCTCATCCACATTAAAGCTAAACTTCTCACTGCATTCTGCCTGGTGATTCTTAGCTCCATAAACTCGTCTACATTTGTGGTGAGTGAAAGTCAGGACTTTATACACCAGTGGATTGAAAAAGACACGCAGTAACAGGAAATCGGTTGTTCGGCTGAAATCGGCGTGCAGTGAAATTAAAAAAATAATATTTCACCAAATCAGTGGATTAAAATTAAAGTAACGAGTCTGTTTTTAAAATGTAAGAAGTAAAAAAAGTACAGATATTTGTGTAAAAATGTATTGAGAAAAAGTAAAAAGTTGTCTGAAAAATAAATAGTGGAGTAAAATACTGATACCAAAAAAATCTCCTTAAGTACAGTAACAAAGTATTTGTACTCCGTTACTTCCCACCTCTGATACGGACACAGGAGGAAAATAAAATATAACTCCACATAGGCATCAAACTGAACTACAAAACATAGCTATAGTGTTTTGCTTGTAGCAGAGCGAATTATGTTAAAGAACACAATTAGTATCAGTTCTGTAAAAGCTGTAATTTAAATAACTTTATGTAGTAGGTAACATCAACACGTCATCATATTAAGCATTTAATCCTCATTTGCAGTTATAATAACCTCCACTTTTCTGGCAAGATGTTCTACTAGATTTTGGATAGTGTTTTTTGACGTTTGTGCTCATTTATATACAAGAGTATTAATAAAGTCTTCATCCCAACACTGTTCAGTAGGGTTGAAATCAGAGGTTTATAGTAAGCCACTTAAGATCTTTCAATCCAACCCTTGTAAACCATATCTTTCAGAAGCTCACTTTGTGCACAGGAGTATTGTTGTACTGAAACAGGTTTGGGTTTCCTAGTTAAAGTAAAAATAAAGAAAAAAAAATAAAGTAAAGTGTATATTCATTTAAATTAAGTCTTAGTCTCTACTAACAATACAACAATTTTAATGACATCATTCTGCACTTCAGCTTTTGATCAGATTTTCTGTCTAATCAAATGCACTCAATTTATAAATTCTCCTGTTTGTACAAATCACCTTGGCAAAGTTGCTAAGCTTGGGATGTGGTGTAATATAAACACTATTGGCTATTTAAAAAGAGTGAAGATCTACTCAATATGTCAACCCATGACTTCCTTATTTGATGGAAATTATGTCAACATATCAAAATAATGTCTCCTGTCAGCCCTTCTGAACATCTTTACAGATAAGTTTTAAGATATCATTAAAGCTATGTTATTTGTAGCTAAATAAAATTTCTTACAATATCGTGCAGGCTTCTATTAGAATTTGAAAAACATATGGTACTGATTTAAATACATTTTTTCTAATTCACTGAAGATATTATATACAACTTTTACATTTTCTGCCTGTGTTTTTATTAAAATAAATTCCAAAATATCACCTAAACAACCATTAACCATTTAACTAATATGCTGTTCCAATTTAATTGAAAGACTATCTGAGACTATCTTTGGCCATGGCCTGAAAGAGCAGAAAGCTCTAAAAACTGGAGACATTCATTATCACAAGTGCTCAGTAAGTGGACTAACTAGTCAAAATAAAAGGTGTCTTTAATTGCATTAGTTATTGAACTCTCTATTGATTAGGCAGAATCCTATTGACATATAACAAAGAGTAAAAAGGTGACTTTCAAGTTCACTTTAAATGAGTGCAGGGCCGGTTGTAGACATGTGGAAGCCCTAGGCAAAATGTATATTATGGAGGCCCCCTGGCCTCCTTCCTTTCACCGTTTAGAATAAATATAAAGCACTTGGAAGAAATGTAATCTTTATACAAAGCATGCTATCAGTACTTTTATATATTTACTTAAATGTGTATTTAATTAATCTTTAACTAAGGTAAGCACTAAAAAAGAAATAAGAAACAAAACAACAAAGGTATGTAAGGTCATGTGAATCAGCTTATTTTCTTTTACCTTGGCTATGACATATCATTAACTATGTTACATTATAATATTTGCTTTGATAATGTTTTCAAATCTTTATTTCAAAATGTCTTTAGTAGGTTTAGGATTATAATTTAATTTCAAATAACTCACATAGAGACAATGACTGATTCACATTACCATTTTTTAACATTTTTGCCTACCCTGTACTGTAAAATAGGGGTAAAATGTAGCATCTGCGATTGATGTTTTTTTATTCACAAATATTTTTAATTTACCATGGAACTTACGCTGTTTTGAATTAAAAATAATAAAGCGGCTGCAAATAATAATCCATCTTTAAATTCAACAAAATAAGGCTCCATTTATTTTAGTAATACTTTATAATCAAAAAGACATGATACATACTGTAGCTGCATCACAAGCTAAGTTTTTTTTGCGAGCTTGTTTAGCTTCTCGTTAGCAACCTCCAAGGGATGATTTGTTTTGGTGCCACCAAAATGCATTCTGAAGGTGGGAACTCCCATTAAACGATTAAATGATATTAACTGGTTTCACTTCAGGTGAGAGTCAAGTCAAGTCAAGTCAAGTTTATTTGTATAGCGCTTTTCACAACAGACATTGTCTCAAAGCAGCTTTACACAATTAGAGAGGCAGTTATTTATATAAAATCAAAAAAGAGCCTTGTCTTACACTGCCCGTCTTAATTGGTGAACTAATGTATAGGCTTGTTAAAGTTATGGAGGCCCCTCTGCCTATGGCTTGTGCTGGCCTTGCCTGAGTGCATGCTGGTTCAAGTAGAATAGAGTTACACACGTTTCATGAACAGAAATTAAATTTTTTATGGCATATTAAAAATATTACAAGCAAAATTTAATGCAATATTTAAAGAATTAGAGAATTCTACATTATTACATTTAAAATGTTTGTATTTTATGTATATATAATTTTTAAACGGTTTAATTTTCATTGGGAGAAATGAGGATGGACAGGATTAGAAATTAGTTTATTAGAGGGACAGCGTATGTTGGTCATTTTGGATACAAGGTTTAAGGGGCATGATTGAGATGGTTTGGACACGTGGTATATCAGTAGGAGAATGCTGATGATGGACCTGCCAGAAAGGAGGTAAAGAAGAAAACCAAGGCGGAGGTTTATGGATGTGGTGTGGGAAGACCGTCTCCAGGTTACATATGTACGAGACACTGCATCAACAACGCTTTGGGAATGCTTCAAATCACGTGTGTAATCAGTCCAATGGAAAGTGCGGCCAGGAAGCTATAAAAGACCATGGAGTGAAACTTGCACTACATTCTGATAAGGGAAGGAAGCCCTGCAGGGTGTGGCATGAAGATGCAGCGTCTTCTTCAATCTGGTAGCTATAGTTACATATGTAACCTGCAGACATTCCACTTCAAGAACTCGAGCTGTGTTAACAACGCTTTGGGATCGAGTGTCCAATAATGGAGGAGATGGCCACATATCCAAGGCACATAGGGCTCGCCACGTGACCTTGATTGTGCAGAATGGATTGCCTTTTCGGGAGAATTTACGGGTCCTGAGCCAAGTGGCACCCGCTACAGTACTGGGCAGAGTTTGAGGTGGGCACTCGCTTTAGGGTACCGTATAATGAGGTTCACAAAGCTTCTTCCCGATGGAATTTCCCCAAATGTCCGTGTCAAGACTTTTTGGCCTATTTCCTTCTATTGAAGACGATGGTCCTCAGATCCGTCACCTTTTGGGGCTTTGTCCCAGAGTGTCACACAGGATCCCTAACAGGTGGAGTACGAGTGGCAACACTCTGTCTCTGGACCTCTTGGTGCCCAGAAGTGCTGGGTTGGGGTTGGGGTTGGGGCTGTGCCCGTCGAGCAGCATGGGAGAACTGCTGGAACACCGGCGACTATTTCTTGGCCTTCTGAAATCTATCAACCACTGTATTTATACCAATACCAAACAGGCCAGTCGGCATGTGGGGGGCGTCCAACAAGACAGCCCTATGTCTGTAAGAAAGATCTGACAGGGTGAGCCATAGGTGCCTTTTTTTCAGAGACAAGGGCAACCATGGAACAGCCAAGCGCCCCCGCAGTCTCTGTTTAGCCCTAAGAGCTAAATCCATTGCACGACGGATCTCCCGGATTTTTTTGGCCGCCCGAGCTATCCCCCACGGCCTAGGCCTTGTCCACCAGTGCCAAGGTAGTTTGTAGGGTCTTGGTAAGCACCTGGGTCTTAAAGGACGGCGCGGCACCTAGGAAGCCAGCGTCTCTTCAACCCGTGGCATCGTTCCATAACCACACTCTTTCAGTCCAACTATACAAGAGTTTAGGGAGAATCTAGGACTGAAGAGGCAGGCAGAATACAGTTTAGCCCAAGACCTGGAGACCCCGGCGTGACCCCAGGTTGCAGAAAGCGCTCATCAAGCTTACTGGACAGGCGAACTTTCTGCTGATTGGCCAGCCAATTTATATCGAGCTTCGCCACAGCAAGAGCGAGGCCAGAACCACGAGGAGCGAGAGCACTCTCCTCAAAGAGTGTCCTCTGAAAGTGGAGCGTTTGCAAAGACATGTGAGTGCAATTAGCTCCCTCTAGAACCGTCCTAGCATGCGCCGCTCCCATGCTAGCACCACAAAGGTTGTGTGTATGTCCCCCATAATATAGTGGGGGCAAGGAGGAACACCTAGCCGGAAAGAGTGCTTACTCTTATAGCCTGCTTTTTATTTTTGCTTTTTCAGACATTCCCCACTTACAAAAAACAAACACAAAGAGTGCTTCATGAACAAACAGAAGCTGGCACTGGTTTTACTTCATGTGCTTTTATAGCTTCCTGGTCATGACGTCACCTTCCTGGTAATGCCGCACCTTTTATTGGACTGATTACACGCATGATTTAGAGCGTGGACACAAAATCGTTCTTGACGCAGCTCGAGTTCCTGAAGGGAAAATGCAGGGAGTTGGTTTGAAAGATGCAGATGTAGAGGACCGAGTCGTATGGAGACAGATAATGGCAACCCTTAAAGGGAGCAGCCGAAAGACGAAAAAGAAGAATCTATTTTTAATGGTTTCCTATATATCCCTTACATATCACATTACAGCATATTTCCTATATAATTACCTAATTATAAGTAGATATTGAATTTCTACTTGCATACAAACCAACAATGTTTTTCTTTAATACTTGTTGATGTTTAGCCCATTAAAGCATCTCTTATTTAAATAGAGAGCCCTTGCCTCTTTTAATTTAGTTAACCCCCCACTTTTTTGTATTTTGTGATTTTCTTGTTGAATTTTTTTAACATTGTACCAGCACTAAAATGCCCCGGAAAAGAGATATTTACAGTAGGTGATTGAGAATACATCTTGTGCACATTCTGTAACTTGTAGCAATATATGTTTAATAAAATTGCGGTGTCCAAACATTTCTCAAAAACAATCTATCAATAAAACAACTAAAATACTTCATTGATGGTGACAAAATTATATCTATATCTTTTGAGTGTTTTACATCTGTACATTGCTGGTTGTTACGCATTAGATCATTAAAGTACTTGATTTATGGGTTAGAACTGTAATATACCCGTAAAATGTAGAGTATTTTCTAAGAAAAAATAGGAACGATGATTAATATGTTACATTTGTCCCTGAGACTACATTCTTTAATAGATAAGGAGTGTTAAATACAGAGCTGAGAGCGTATGAAACTTTCCTGATACCCACAGAATTCACCAGTAGGAGCCAGAGTTGAGATAAGATGTGAGATTCATGGCCTGGCATTAAACTTTAGGTTAAAAATAAAGGTTATACCACTGACTTAAGTTTACATAAGCTAGCAACCAAATATACTGCAGAAACAGGGGAGTGGCTTTAAATATTAAGACCTATGGTCTTGTTGATACAGTGACTATATTTACACATGAACACAAAATACACAACACAAATATCTCAGTGCCAACCTAAAAGCTAAAAATGCATATCTGTTTAATGAATATATCAAAATGCACAGTGTTGTACTTACACTTATTGCTTCTAGTTTTGTAGACGGTTATTGTTTTACTCAATTATTGTGATTAAAATGTATTGTAATGTAATTGTGGTAATGTAATAATAGAAATTGTATTCTGATTTAGAGACTACAAATGTCTCTCAACTTTCTGTTCTCAATACGAACACCTGTACAGCTGTTTATTTATGTAAGTACACAATCAGCCAATGACCTGGCAACAGCGCAATGCATAAAATCATGCAGACAAAAGGTCAAGAGCTTCAGCTGATGCTCTCATTTAATATCATAATAGGGGGAAGAAACAAAGATTCATTCAGATTGCTATTGCTTGATATCACTGCTATATGTACAAACCTAATAATTTTTTTTGTCTATATTTTATTTTATAGTAGATGTAATAGATAAATCTAAGGCTTAAGTGACAAAAATAGATGCACATAGGCAATATATACAGATAGATATATAATATATAAAGATAGATAGATATATAGACAAAAAATGTACTCCACAGGTCTATCTAGTAAAATTATTAAATCTCACAAGAATGCTGGCACTGACAAGGATTAGATTAGTTTAATAAAACCAGATATGTCGTTAAGCTGTTGCTGCAGTAATGTTTGTAACCCGGTATCATAGGTTCGATCCTGAGCATGGATTGCTTTTTCAAGGTGTTGAATATACAAGAGCAAAAAGATTTATATATAGAAACAACTAACTGTGTTAAGAGTATTAATTAATTACATTTTGTTAACGTAATTGAAGTCGAAATGTGTACATCAATTCTACACCAATGAAAGTATTTTCTACAATATAAAACCTATTATACTTCACTTAAAAAAGTAAACTTGTTGGTTCCAAGTAAATTGACTATTATAATATGTGTGATATGACCACACACAATTACTAATAAATGTATGATCGAATTCATGTACAGTATTATGTTAGTTAAGAAGGGTATATAGAGATTCTTGTTTATTAAAGTATCTTATTAATAAAAGTATTGTGGCTGTGTCAGTGGAATCTCCAACTGTTCATTTATTGTGTATCTGTGGCTCATATTCATGGCTGACAGGAATGGAACCTGGTGTAGCTGCCTGCTGTTGGAACCTGTCTGCTGCCAGCTTCCATACATATCTTGTGCTTTTTTTAGGTGCTCACCACATCTGATCATTTAAGTTCCAGCATCCTTTGTGTCAACATGAATAATCAACCTACGGTCTACTAATAATTAAACTCTCATATTGACGAGGTAATTGGATCTCTATGCTTGTTGTAGACTAAATACTCCAATATTCAGTCTAACCTTTTTGGCATCAACAAACAATGTAAGGGTTAAAAACATTACATGTGTTCTTCATTCTGGTGTTGGATGTAAACATTACCTGACTTACAGTATATTTGCATTTTTATATATTGCCCTGCTGCCACATGATTGACTGATAAGATAAATGAATGAATGTGCTGGTGTTCATAAAGTGGATAGATAGTGCAGCATGAATATGAGAAATGCTTTGCGTGGTTGAAATACTGGGGAGAAATCTCAGCTATCTGAATAATCCTCAGTCATAACCGTGCACAATTTCGTAATTCGCACTGTTTCCACGCTGCTGTGTGTACTGATGTTATTGGACACTTCTGCAGGTTCTCACCTGGCGCCTGCGTTTCTCATTAAGCACGTGCAGCGCGGACTCGCGGTGTAAACAGCACCAGGGTTTACGCAACGTGGACTGCACGCGATTCTCCACGGAGCAACCCCAATACGTGCAGTATAGTGACTTCCGAACACCTACCGGAACGTGCACGAACCACGGAATGCCTTACCGGACTCCAGACGCGCGGTCTGAGGGCAGTTAGAGACGTGACCGTCACGATCAAGTGCGACGCGGCGACCAGCACACCGAACACTACGGCCAAGAGGGTCCGCACCGGGAGCAAGGAGTAGGCGACGAACGTGACAAGCATGAGCTGCCACACACCTTGCTCGGGTGCGGCGCCCGCTGCGTCGGCTCCCCGTGCGCCGTGCGCGCCCTGCTGCGCGCCAGGCCCGAGGGCGAGCGGGAACGGGCAGCAAAGCAGCGCGAACGTGAAGCTGAAGAGCAGCGCGAGCCGGGCGATCTGCTGCAGCTGCGTCACCTGCAGGTACTTGACGTTGGTGACGATGAAGAGCGAGGTGAAGATGACGCAGTGCACCGGGTGCGAGCCCTTGGAGACGGTGAAGCGCGAGCCCGCGGACAGCAGCTCGACCAGCGCGAGGGCGGACGCGGCGAGAATGAGCACAGCCAGCGCTTTCAGCGTCGCAGTCTGCTCGAGTTTCAGATTGTACTTCTGGAAGAGGCTCTCGAGCTCCTTGCAGTCGAACTCCTCCTCGCAAGGGATGCGCGCAAACCGCGTCTTGGCCAGGCGCCTCTTCCTGCGCCGCGCGTGGACTCGAGAAACCGGCACTTCCTCCATTGCGGGGCCATTCATCCGACCCTTCCGCCTCACTGGATAAGCGCGCGTGGGTGAGTCCAGGCGCCCGCACGGACCCGTCCCGCAGCAGCCTCTCTCCAGCCCCCCACCACCCCTGAGACGCAGCCGCGAGCGTGAAGCTCGGCTCAGACGCGCCGCACGCGCCGCGCTGCTGCCCGCACACAAGCCGGCGACCCGCCGTCTGCCGCGCGCCGTGGAAAAAAAATTAATAAATAACGAGACCGCCGGCAGCTCGCGCGAACCCGCCAGTAGCCCGCCTCCGCTCTCTTCCTCGCGCGCTCCCGCCCCTTGTCGAGCCGGTCTTCCGGGGGGTGGTGGGGGTGGGGGTGCGGTGTTGTTGAGAGAACCAGGGCGCCGCGGAGCGCGTGCTGCGTGCTCGGGCTCTATGAACGAGGTAAGTACTGACGGCGCGTTACCGGGACTCCCCGCTCTCTATGTTGCCAAGGCTACGTGTCGGCCGCGCGCTCAGCGCACTCTGCGCGTGCGCGTTCTCCGGCTTGAGACGCGTGGCACGTCTGCCGATCCAAAAAACCGCCACGCGCACACGCGCGCTTGCGCACATCACGGTTTTTTGACAGCTGCATGTGCTACAGCTATAAACATCCCTTCACATTAACCCGTCACAAAAAAAAAAATGTCCATAAATTGAGAGTAAAAAATTCGGCAAATCAAGTTTTTCCTTTTGAGACACAGAGATAAAACGGACAGAAATAACCCGAGGAAGACCCCCCCCCAACACACACACACACACACACACACACACACACTCCCCCCTCCTCCCCGCCGCGCGGACCGGGTTATAAATAGAAACCGGCGCTGATAATGAGAGGTGGCATTTTAACGGAGCGCGCTTAATTCCGACTTTTGTGCGCAGGAGTGGCGCTCGAGCGCAAGCCGCACTCCAGCCCGGTCCCAGTGAAGAGGAGCAGGTGCTTCTGCATCACGCGTCGCATTCATCTTTTATTCGCGGCGCATCTGTCTCCCACACTGATTACCGACGACGAAGCGGATTTCTTTTTATTACTGTGTCGAGACTGAAGTTCTTCTAGGCTCGCCTTCACTGGTCCACACCCGAAGAGCTCGACGATTCAAAAGCCTGTTACTCTTAAAGAGCTTTACAAGTAGCAGACAACGAATCAAAAGTGATCCAGTCCTTTATAAATGTCAAATAACATCAAATTAAAGAGTAATTAATCTTATTTTTTTCTGTTTTCTTGTGCATGAAGCCAGCTCCATGAAGGTGTGCTTTACATGGCTTAGAGTGGAAGATCTCGACCTGACTTTAACCCCAATGAATATCATTGCAGTCAAGTCAAGTTTATTTCTATAGCGCTTTTCACAACAGACATTGTCTCAAAGCAGCTTTACAGAAATCAACAGTTAAGGTGAATTATTAGTATTTATCCCTGATGAGCAGCCACGACTGTGGCAAGGAAAAACTCCTTTAGATGTTATGAGGACGAAACCTTGAGAGGAACCAGACTCAAAAGGGGAACCCATCCTCATTTGGGTGACATCAAGAGTGTGATCATAAAACTTTGGACTATGAAATTACTTTGGGTAACATTGGATGTGTCCATAATTGTTTTTAACTGGAGATAAGGTCACCTAATATTAGTCTAGCTAACGTGTCAGCTAGCCTGATACGTTTGGTCTACTGAGGATTTTTATCACATTTGGGTTTTTTTTTTTGTCCAGACCGAGTGTTAAAGTAATTACAGGCATTTTGATATTCACTACAACTGCACAATTCCTATGCAATATTTCAACAAAAAGGCCTTGGTTCCTGATTTCAATACAATAATTAGCCTTTAGTACAATCACCCAGGAAGTCAGTCACAATCTGGTACTAATAAACAGCTAACATGGCTAGATAGAGCGGTTCGTATATGAGCTTAGGGTCTGTGTTACTGGGCAGCAGTAAAAAAAAACAAACAAACAAAAAAACAACAATAACAAAGGGCTGCCTATGGTGATACCGCTGTATATAAGCTGCTTAGCACTGCCTAGAGCTCTCTAGAGCTGCCTTTAGGTGCTCTGTGTGTCTTTGGGAGCTGTTTTGAGCTGCCAAAGGAACTCTGAGTGCAAATATATCCCTTTTTCTTGAAGTTAAAATCTGGACTCTTTCTTTTTTTTATAATAAATATAAAATATATTTTAAAAAATCATTAATTACTGTTAAATTAATTCAAATACTGTTGACAAAATAAAATAATTAATATAAAATAAGGAAACTATAATAACTATAAAGCCCAGGTAGAGCCCCTTAAGCAACCCATTTAATGCCACCAGTATTTGTGGATTAGGAATCATACAAATAGATTTTTCAATGGTATTTATTCTCAGTGTGAATCATTGAAAGTATAAAATCCAATCATAAAAATGTATTGTAATTTATGTTAATAAATGCAGCATAATAAACATTAAAATCAGTTTAATGTAATACAAAATGAATCTGAATTGAAAGTGAGACCCACATTTACAGGCTTTCTTTATGGCCCTCTGAAACTCATCAAGCAATGGCAGGGAAAGTCAGTCAAGGTCAGTCAAGGTCTGTCCTGCTTTATCAAATAAGTCTAAGGGCTCTCAGAGGTGGTCAAGGGCTTTTAAGGGCAGTAAAGGGCTGTCTATGGTTGTCTAAAGCAGTCAAGTTCTGTCAAGGGTGGTGAAGGGCAGTTAAGGTCTTTTAAGGGCTACCTAGAGTTTCCTATGGTAATCTACAGTTGTCAAGGGTAGTGAAGGTCAGGTATGGTCTGCCTAGGGTAGTCTAGGGCTTCCAAGGGCTATCAGTAGTGATAAAGGGCAGTCCTGGGCTTCCTATGGCTGTCGCGGCTGGTCAAGGGCTGTCAAGAATGACCAACAGCTGACAAAAGCTGCCACAGGCAATCAAAGGCTAGCTAGGGATTTGAAAGGGTTGTCAATGGCTGCTTAGGGCTGTCAAGGTCAGTCAATCTAGAAGATTTTACTGGTTTGGTAGCGTTTGGTGGTTATTTTTTTTGTTATTTTATAAATATAAATAAATCCCTGAGGGGGAGGGTTTTGGAAGTTAAAAAGAAGGTACCGTAGTGAATGTACCCAGTGAGAGATTAGTTAAGGGTAGTAGATCAACATAAATCTCAATCAAGATGGGAAAAAAAGCAAATAATAAAGGCACATGTAAGGAATAAAGGCTACCTAGTTAATAAAATCTGGGATGGAAATTACTTCTGGGCAGAGTGGAGCAGAAAGAGAAACAAGCATCCCCTGTCTACAGTATCCTGTTTCCACAGATGACCTCTTTATTGATCTATTTCTCACCTGCTTCCCAACCTCATACTCTTTTATCACCAGTAAACATTCTTGTCCACATTCTTGCATTGTTTCTCTCTCTCTCTCTCTCTCTCTCTCTCTCTCTCTCTCTCTCTCTCACACGCACGCACGCACGCACGCACGCACGCACACACGCACACACAAAAACACACAGAAACCCAACCTACACGCACACACAATCACAGCCCAATCCAAAGGCTTCAGAAATTAACATTATCAAGATGCTAAATGCTATCATCAAGATTTACTTTAACATTAATATGGTGTTGCTAAAGTTTATTCTGACATCACTGTGGCACTGTGACATCATTATAAGTGTGTGTGTGTGTGTGTGTGTGTGTGTGTGTGTGTGTGTGTGTGTGTGTAGGGGTTACAACTGATATCTTTGAAAAATAAATTTCTACAACTAAGACATTTAAGTGTAACATTGCATTAATTAGATGCACAAATAAGTGTGTCAGTGGAGGTTCTCAGAAAGATAAGACAAATGTGTGTGTGTGTGTGTGTAGGTGTGTGTGTGTGTGTGTGTGTGTGTGTGTGTCAGCAATGCAAGAGGAAGAACAACAGAGAAATGAGAACAGACAGGCTTACATACACCAGTCTATTTGCATTATAATTGGATGGTAACAATGGACAAGAAGATACACACACACACACACACACACACACACACACACACACACACACACACAATTCAACAAACACAAGATGACAGCTTGCATTTTGGAAACTCTGTCCCTCCTCCTGAATGGCTGATGGCGTGTTTCCATAGTAACACAAAGAGAAAGCTCCCCTCACCGGATTTATTACAGATCGTGTTTTGGGGTCCTGCAGTCTGCATCACCAAAATGCTCAGAAACTCCCACACTCATTCACTTTTTCTTATTCTCTCTCTCTCTCGCGCTCTCTCTCTCTTTCTCTCTCTCTCTCTCTCGCTCCCTCTCTTTCTCTCTCTCTCGCTCTCTCTCTTTCTCTCTCTCTCTCTTTCTCTCTCTCTCGCTCTCTCTTTCTCTCTCTTTCTCTCTCACACACACACACACACACACACACACACACACACACACACACAGGTAGCTTAAATATCAGTAGGATGTAAGATCAGCTAGATAAAAGAGCCAACTGACCCAAAAACTTTATATGTATTCTTCCCATTTCTTTGGGCCATTTGCTGTTTTTAAGCTCGATAAGACTGTCCGCTTCTGGAATGAGTCATACAGCTCTTGCCCTTTTCAACATGGTGGACAGACACATACACACACAAACACACACACACCCGTACCTATATATAGCCTAATGTGATATTTTAGGTTTATGGGGTTTTTTTCACACTGCGCTCAGGTGAGTGTTTCTGTACAACATGTCAGAAGTACATGGAGGCCCAGTGAGAATTTCAGTAAAGAAGGACTGAGTGTATTTCAGCTGATCTCTACCTACAGTTTAGGCATACACCGTGATTACCACAAACAGGAATTTTGAGGTGTTTTGTAATATGACAAAGATTCTGGTGACTTGTTAATTAAGACCCATTAAGTCCTATTTAAGAAGATGGATGAACCAAGAAACAAATTAACACCAAGTGCTGTACAGACATTTTCTCATTGACTTTTATTCTTAAAGTAATTTTTGTTGAAAGGAATGAATACACCAACTGTATAGTACATTTCTTGTTGAATTAAGCAGCTGCTCAACAGCTTCAATTATACACATGTTTAAATATTTAGGACTTGGAAACCTCACAATTATTGTCATCGGTAATTGCACGTACACTGTGCTGTAATTGTGTACACACGCTGTATGTATACTTTTAAAAACAGGGTAAATAAAACAGTCGTATGACATAATTTGTAACGAAAAACAATTAACATTTTAAACTAAGATATGTTCAACAGGGATAAAAGAGGACAGAGGGAAAATGCCCAAATACATCGCTTTAACAGCACAACCATCAGCACAAACATTATTATCTCATTATCCAGACCTGGTGAAAGCTTTCTTATAGCTCTGACCATCTTATCCCATATGGCACTTTGGGAAATGGCTTCCTGATTAAGTCATATATGTATGTGGAGCTGTACTTGAGATTCACTTTAGACCTGGAGTATTGGTTTTCATTATAACACAATTGCAGCTGAGTCCAATTAATCTTTAGTGTAAAACATCAGGCTGATAATTCACTTTAATGCACTTTAACAATGTTAATACACTAACATACAAATACACACACATGCGGCACTCCTATAAATTGGTCTCACTGGAGCAGCTTAAGATGAGCAAAAACGATTAAGCGACTAGTTTTTGTTTTTTATATTTGATCCATTTAGATTTTTTGATGCTCTTAAGTGCAAGACTTCAGCTTCATCATTTAAATAGAACACACAGCAAAATCCAGAGAATCACACAAATACAACCAGAGATAGAGAAAGAGAAAGAGAGAGAGAAAGAGAGAGAGAGAGAGAGAGAGAGAGAGAGAGAGAGAGAGCAATAAATAATATTAAAAGAGATATACAGGGAGTGCAGAATTATTAGGCAAGTTGTATTTTTGAGGATTAATTTTATTTGAGGATTTAATTTGAACAACAACCATGTTCTCAATGAACACAAAAAACTCATTAATATCAAAGCTGAATATTTTTGGAAGTAGTTTTTAGTTTTAGCTATTTTAGGGGGATATCTGTGTGTGCAGGTGACTATTACTGTGCATAATTATTAGGCAACTTAACAAAAAACAAATTTACACCCATTTCAATTATTTATTTTTACCAGTGAAACCAATATAACATCTCAACATTCACAAATATACATTTCTGACATTCAAAAACCAAACAAACAAATCAGTGACCAATATAGCCACCTTTCTTTGCAAGGACACTCAAAAGCCTGCCATCCATGGATTCTGTCAGTGTTTTGATCTGTTCACCATCAACATTGCGTGCAGCAGCAACTACAGCCTCCCAGACACTGTTCAGAGAGGTGTACTGTTTTCCCTCCTTGTAAATCGCACATTTGATGATGGACCACAGGTTCTCAATGGGGTTCAGATCAGGTGAACAAGGAGGCCATATCATTAGATTTTCTTCTTTTATACCCTTTCTTGCCAGCCACGCTGTGGAGTACTTGGACGTGTGTGATGGAGCATTGTCCTGCATGAAAATCATGTTTTTCTTGAAGGATGCAGACTTCTTCCTGTACCACTGCTTGAAGAAGGTGTCTTCCAGAAACTGGCAGTAGGACTGGGAGTTCAGCTTGACTCCATCCTCAACCCAAAAAGGCCCCACAAGCTCATCTTTGATGATACCAGCCCAAACCAGTACTCCACCTCCACCTTGCTGGCGTCTGAGTCGGACTGGAGCTCTCTGCCCTTTACCAATCCAGCCACGGGCCCATCCATCTGGCCCATCAAGACTCACTCTCATTTCATCAGTCCATAAAACCTTAGAAAAATCAGTCTTGAGATATTTCTTGGCCCAGTCTTGACCTTTCAGCTTGTGTGTCTTGTTCAGTGGTGGTCGACTTTCTGCCTTTCTTACCTTGGCCATGTCTCTGAGTATTGCACACCTTGTGCTTTTGGGCACTCCAGTGATGTTGCAGCTCTGAAATATGGCCAAACTGGTGGCAAGTGGCATCTTGGCAGCTGCACGCTTGACTTTTCTCAGTTCACGGGCAGTTATTTTGCACCTTGGTTTTTCCACACGCTTCTTGCGACCCTGTTGACTATTTTGAATGAAACGCTTGATTGTTCGATGATCACGCTTCAGAAGCTTGGCTATTTTAAGACTGCTGCATCCCTCTGCAATATATCTCACTATTTTTGACTTTTCTGAGCCTGTCAAGTCCTTCTTTTGACCCATTTTGCCAAAGGAAAGGAAGTTGCCTAATAATTATGCACACCTGATATAGGGTGTTGATGTCATTAGACCACACCCCTTCTCATTACAGAGATGCACATCACCTAATATGCTTAATTGGTAGTAGGCTTTCCAGCCTAAACAGCTTGGAGTAAGACAACATGCATAACGAGGATGATGTGGTCAAAATACTAATTTGCCTAATAATTCTGCACTCCCTGTATTTATTAGGTAAATATAAAAAAAAACTTATAAGAAGCAACATTATTTTAGATAAACACACACATTAGAAGCATTGTTGGCTCCATGTGTTAAAGAGGAGTACAGTGTGCATTAGCATGCAGTGCTTGCGTGGGGCTTATCTCTGACCTGTCCTCCACTCCACACAGACCAAGCCAACAGCATCTGCAACACACGGTACAGATTAATGTTGCCAAGAGCTAAACAAGTCCATCTGCTCAAAAAAAGAAGTGCTACCTCATCTTATTCAGGTGTCTTTACAATATTAATTAGGCATAGCCAGTGGAACCAATTCACCAAAACCATCATCGCAGACAATAGGATTGACCCATTAACTAGCTGGTGGTGGTTTGGTGGTTTGGTGGTGGGGGATTGGGGCAGTGTGGCTGTGACAGAAGCTATATTTTATATAATATTATATAATATTATATTATATTATATTATATTATATTATATTATATTATATTTAAGAAGGTTTAATAAAAAAATTTGGTACTAAATCAGCCATAAAAAGCCCTGGCCTAATGGAGATTTTATTGCCTTTTGCACAGTAGACAGCTCCAGGATCCCTGTTTCGGTTCTGATCATAGGATCTTTACGTGTGCATGTTCTGTGCATGTTCTCCCAGTGGCCCGCTGAGGGTTTTATATTATATTATATTATATTATATTATATTTAAGAAGGTTTAATAAAAAAATTTGGTACTAAATCAGCCATAAAAAGCCCTGGCCTAATGGAGATTTTATTGCCTTTTGCACAGTAGACAGCTCCAGGATCCCTGTTTCGGTTCTGATCATAGGATCTTTACGTGTGCATGTTCTGTGCATGTTCTCCCAGTGGCCCGCTGAGGGTTTTATTCTCTCTCCTCCCATTTTCCAAAAATGCTAGTAGGTGGATCGGCTATTTCATATTGCTCCAAAGTGTGAATCTGAATTCCCAACTCCCTGACACACAGTGGAACACAACACACTGAGCATGAATTCAGTACAAGAAAATGATTTAGCTGGAATCCTTCTGTCACAAATATAGGCAATGGCGAGAAAAAAGAAAGGATAATCCCTAAAGAACTGGAAATTAATTTGATTCCAAGATCCAATGCGCTTCTTACAGGCAAGTAAAAACTTGTCTGCAATGGGATTTGGGATTAAAGCTGCAGTAAAGTGGGTGGGGGGTAAGGGACGCTGTGGGTTTTGTTGTGAGGCTTTCAAACCCGTATTTCACATTTCTCTCTTCTCATACAACAGACAGATCATTATTAAGTCACATATATAAGATAAAACAGCTGTATAGTACACATTCTCAGCCCAGGCTCTACGAACCTTTTCGATTTAAGTCTCTGTCAAAACAGTTTAAAGGACCAGCGTCAAATAAACACTTGCATTTGACAGCCATGACACACAGACCTTTAGTGGCACTGCATGCTAACTCCTGCAGATAGATTTCCTGCAGGCCAAGCAGAACTGATGAGGGGTATTAGCATAATTGGCTAAATGTTAGCTGCTAACCTAAATAAGGGTCTGTCTGCCTGGCAGGAAAAAAAACGGACCTGCAGGCCACAGTACCAGTTAAAACCAGATCAAAATGTACAGAGAAAAAGAGAGAGAGAGAGAGAGAGAGAGAGAGAGAGAGAGAGAGAGAGAGAGAGACTTAAGAATCTATTGAGTATTTTATATACACAAATTACAGATTGCGAGTATAAACCAAAAGGCTTTGGTATTTTCTGTTTGTGTAGAGCTTGAGGCATGCATATGTGTGCGTGTGCATGTGCGTGTGCGTGTGTGTGTGTGTGCGCACACACTGCGTCGGGTTTTGGCTTCAAATCACAAATGGATGCAGTAATCCCTGCATGGCTCTGGGATTGAGTCTCTAAGCAAAGCTGATTCCCCCCCATTTTTTAATCTCTTAATCTTCACAGAAGGCTTGAGAAAGCAGATAAACACACACACTCACTTAGGTGACACTCAAAGCTATATACACTCATTGATCACCTTATTAGGAACACATATACACCTGCTTACTTAAGCAGTTCTCCATTCAACCAGTCCTGAGTTTTTACACACAAAAGTGTCTGGGGGTTACACTGAATTGTGCAAAGGAGAAAAAGAAAATCTGTGAGAGGAGATGGATCGGAATAGAATGATCAGACTTGTCTAAATGACCTCAAATAAACCTTCTTTACAACCAAGATGAGCAGAAAAGCATTAAACAAATCTACAAAAGACTACCCAACAGCCCCTCCTAAAAAAAGTTACATATACATACATATATATATATATATATATGCAGTCCTTGACATATGATGAAGATACAAATGATCCTAAATCAAGACATGGCCTAGTCTACCCAGAAGTCTCAAACAATGCTGGTCAGTAGGTCTGTAGCAATCGATTATTTTAGTAATCGAGTGTTCTAACAATTAATTCATCGATTAATCAAGTATTCAGGTAAGAAGGAATTTTTCTTTTCCAAATACAATAGATTATTACTAAATATACATGACAAAATTAAACAGGGCTCCTAAAATAGTTTGTTTCCTTTTTAAGAAAAATTTTTTATTTTATTGCTGAAATTGAATACAAGAATATCTGTGAAAACTAAACCCATTTATAGAAATAAATCTTTTGGAAAAAAAAAAAGCTAAATGCATTGTATGTTATTTTCTTTGTCTTTAAGTTTGAAATGATTTCCAACTTTGGAAACTTTGTCATTTTCTCTGCCCTGAATCCTTTAGAAGCCTGTTTACGGCACTTAAAAATAAAATTGCCTTATTCAGAGTTTTTTATTTCTCATAATGTTGAATTTTTTTCCCCACCATTCTGACTTAATTTCTCACAATATCAACTTTAGCAATTCTGATTTTATTTAGTAAACAGACGACTTTTCTGGTGCATCCATCTGTAAGCATGTTTCCCCTGAAGTTTGAAGTGTATGAACAAAGCTCCTTTGCTTTATCGGTCTTGTTCAGTCTTCTCTAAAGCTGATTGTTAGAAGGAGTTCTCTCCAGGGATCTGAAGTTTAGTTTGAAACTATGCGATTCTACCGATTGTAGGCTTTTTAATTTCAATGGGCAATTTTCAATATGTTTCTTGTATTACAGAGATGGGTGACACTGCCGATCGGCAAAAAATTTCTGAATTGCGAAAAATAAAGTTGCAATTGTGAGGGAAAAAAAAGTCGGAATTAGGTGAAAATGGGCTTCCATATGAATCCTCTTCTCACCTTTTTCTGTTTTCTTCCTGTTCCTAAATTTTTTTTAATTATGCAGCGTCTTCTGAGTTTACTTGTCCAGAGCGCTCCAGAGTTTAGCAGGTGGTGCGTCAGTAATAATGGTCCATAGGGAAACACAATGCTCCGTATATACCTAAACGGACTAAATAAAGCTCAAGTAATTAGAATAAAAAAAAATGATTCAGAAAAATAATTTGTGTAACACTGATAAAAAGGAGATGGACAAGAGCTAAAACTGGGCTTTGAAAAAGCAAAATCAGCATTCCAACATATCATAAGAAAATGAAAATGCAGCGCAAAAACTTAAATATTTTGACATATTAATAGATTAACAAAAAATCGTTTTCAAGTCAAACCATTGTAACTCAAGGTTTACCTGTAGATTTTATTTACATATGAACGATTTCCACAGAAATATATAAATAATTTCAACCTTGAACGTGACACCAGTCCATCACAGGGCAACATGCAGACATACTTCCACAGTCTTCCACACTGGTGATCCTGGAGGAAACCCATGCAGACAAAACAAAAACAGTAGTTCAAGATCAAACCAGGGACCCTGAATCTGAGGCATTCAGTGCTACAGTGGATAAATGGTTTTGCAAGACTAGAAATCAGAATAAAGACAAATGGCCTTTCCAGCCAGATCAATGTCCCTCTGGGTCAAAATGGCAAAAATGGTACATGTAAAATATATTCTTACCGAGAGAGAGAGAGAGAGAGAGAGAGAGAGAGAGAGAGAGAGAGAGAGAAAGAGAGAAAGAGAGATCAACTATTCAATGCTAATAAATATAAAAGGAAAAATAAAGTGCGTTTTCATCTATGGACTTCATCATTCACAAGGAATGTGACGTATTAACTATTTATTCTGACATGACAGTCTTTCATAAAGCACATCTGGAAGGAGAACTGGAAAACAGGTGGCCCTTGTTGCTACTCTTCCTTGATATGCCATGGGTCATTTCCGAAATATTCGCATTAGGAGGAAAGCAGGAAACAGTCTGATTCCGATCAGCATCTTGCGCGTCTCCCCTCCCTCTCTTTCACCAGCAAGCCCAGGCTGAGGTGGTGCTCAGATTGGTGTGAAATCGACATTTAATGGAAGAGTGTGTGTGTGTGTATGTAAGACTGGTGTTGTGTGCCACGATGGATTTGAGCCTTTGTGTGTCATTAGAGATTCACATTGTGCGCACGTGTGCCATTAAGCTCAGATTGGTGTGAAATCACGGTTTAATGGACAGGAAATGGTGTTATTTTTGGAGCAGAGAGAGGCTTCTCTGCAAACACCTCGCTCATCGCTGCAGAAGCTAATGAGCCACGGTGTCACCAGGAGACCAGAGACACACAGAGACACAGAGACACAGAGACACAGACACACACACACACACACACACACACACACACACACACAAACGAGAACTCAGTTATATCAGCAAGGTTAGTTAGATGTATGAAGAATTGGACTACTTATACATTTAAAAAACAAAGCATACACACCATACAAAGTGCATTCATTACCCAGTGTTAAACTCAAGTTAAGATTTTGCTCTAGACAAGAAATAATTTGATTCATTCAAAGCACCATACACTTATACAGACAGTGAAATATGTGTCATAACCCAGTCAGTTTGCTTGTATGCTGCTGAGAGCTCCACTCATAGCAACTCCACTCAGTGTCAAACATAATAGTGCCTCTCACCTGTGTCTCTCTATAAACTATGACAGTTCACAATGGTAACAGGAGGAGGAGGACTTCAAGGGAATTTCACCTAGATCATGGAATTCTGATGAGACGAAAAATAAATAAATCAAGGTGACACCACACTGTGTTATACGGTGGCTTGCAAATGTACTCAACCCCAAACTGACTCTGAAATTTGTCTGAATTTTTGTCTGAATAACTGAATGATAAATACAGATAATCTTGCTGTCACCTCATGTTCTCTCACAGTGAAATTCCTAGTCAAATGAATAATTCTTAACAATAATTATTAACCTTTACAGGAGCACTGTAATTAAAGAGACTCAGTTTAAATAAAGGTGGGTAAATAAAGGACATCTCAGTAATCACTGCTGGATTACACTGAGGAAGTGAAATATGGCTGTAGGAGAGCAATGGTTCAGGGGAAGGAAGACCAGTAGAGCGGTGAACATTTTTGACCGAATCAGGTCTCTTTATTGTGTATTTCCCTTTCACACTTCCCCCCCCCCCCCCCCCCTCTCTCTCTCTCTCTCTCTCTCTCTCTCTCTCTACACTCCACTTATCCTTTTCCCTCACTCACTGTGACAGAGAACACTGATTAGACAAATCTCCAGTAGGAGTGTTTTTTTCTTCCAGAGTTTTTTTCTTCCAGGCCTCGCCCTCTATTCACAAACTGGCCCTCGGCCATGCCCTTGCTGCCACATACCCCCACTGCCCGAATCAGGATGTTAAGCTGTCTGACTTTCGAATAGTTCAGGACAGACCTCTGATAATAGCCAGTCAGCCAGTAACAGAAGTGGGACGAACTGCTGTAAACCGAATGGGGTGGAAAAGGCAGTTTTTTCACAAGACATTCGAGTCAAGCCGTCTGCCAATATCTTTTGGTTAAACCTAGTGTTGAATAAAAGCGTGCCGTGCCTAACCGATCAAGCAGATCATCAAGACATTGGATACGCATCAAATTTATACACCGCATTGACTTTCAACACAGAACCGGACCAACCAATCACTCTTGGGCACCAAGACCATCGGGCTGCTCCAATCACTGTGAGACTCCTCGTTCACCCCAATGTCAAGCATCCTGAACCATGTTTTTTTTTTGTCTTTGGGTGGTCGGTATGGGTGATTGTGCATCGATATACCTGGAGGCTTCTCAATATGGTGTTCTATGAGGTTTGTTTGTCCAGGTAGGGACATCCGCAAACTCTAGTTGAAACTTCCTACCTCACAGTCGACATCTCCAACCTGCTGTGTAACCTCAAAGGGTCCTTGCCACTTCACGAGTAGTTTAGAGCTTGATGTGGGTAATAATACGAGGACTTTACCTCCCGGTGAAAATTGCAGTAGCTGCATGCCTCTATTATACAGCAAGGATTGCCACTCTTGAGCCTGTGGCAAATTTCCCAGGGTTAGTTCTCCTAAGTTTTGGAGTATTGCTCTCAGGTCAAGAACATACTGAATTTTGATTTTGCGAGGGGGTAGGTCCGTCCTCCTAATTTTCATGGATGACATTGAGTACCCTGTGCAGCTTGCAGCCTTATAATAATTAAAAAGGGAAAAAACCCATTGAGGCTTGCGGGACCTCGTTATGTAAATGATGGGGGCTCGAGCCACTTATCCCAGTTCTGTGTATCTAGTGCACGAAAGTCTGGATCAGGTTTTGGGGGATTCGATTATATTGCTTCACTAAGCCGTTGGTTTGAGGATGATACAGGCTAGTATGGATCTATTAAATCCCCAATAATCCGTAAAGTTCGCATAGTGTTTGTGACAAGAAGGCCGTGCACTGATTACTCAAGAGCTCTTTCTGGACTTTGAATCTCCCCATGTCTATTGGACGTGGAGCTGACAGTTATGGCCTGTGCACTGCCTCCCCAAACAACATAGTGCACATTCTACACTGCTGCACCTTGTAGCAGGACCAATCCACACACATTCCCATCAACAGACACGGAAAGTCTTGAATACTTACTGGTATGCAGTTCGCTCCAACTTGATCGGGGATCCGGACCATCACCCCCAATTCAATTACCCGGTTCCCTGCAATGCTAGCAGCTTCCCCCTCCCCTGCACCTGCATGGTCCAATTCGACCACCTATCGGTGAGGAGGCACAGATACAAGGAAATGAGCAATAGGAGAGGAAAGGGGAGGTGCCTGGTGTTGGGTCTGCTGGAGCTCAATGAGTGCCTTCACCAGCTCACCCAGTGGTGAAGACTCCATGGTGGCGTGCCCTGCTTTCCTTCCCAGGGGAAGGAAGACCAGTAATTTTGACCAAATCAGGTCTCTTTATTGATTATTTCCCTTTTACACACATACAGAAATTTCTCTCAGGGTCTCTCTCTTTCAAAGCGCTCTTTTCTCACTCCTCTTATCCTTTTTCCCCCGCTTACTGCAGCAAAGAACACTGATTAGACAAATCTTCAACAGGTGTGTAATTCTTACAGATTTTCTCCCCAGGCCTCCCCCTATATTCACAAACCGGGCGCTCAGCCACGCCCCCACTTCCACAATGGCGTTGGCACCATCATGCTCTGGGGACACGTTTCATTCTCAGAACGTCAGAACAAGAAGCCCTTCAGCCATTAAGCAAAATACAGAAGGAAATGACAAAACAACATGCTAAAAATATTCAATTAAATAAATGTTTATTTGTATAGCACTTTTAACATTGGACATTAAAGCAGCTTTACAGAGAAAAAATAGTAATAGAAAAATGCATACATTTATCAAATATGAGCAAGCTGTTCACTTGACGGTGGCAAGTAGAAGACCTGAGATGGTCTAAATAAGAGCCCTTGAGATGAACAAGACTCAAAAGGAACCCATCCTCATCTGGGTAACACCACCCAGAATCATTACTGTTCCATTATTGTTAAAGTGTGCAGTGATAGGTGATTCAATGCAACCTGTGGTATGGAGCCACTGTAGTAGACTGTTGATATTAATTACACTTCAAATCCATCCTCAAAGTTCTTAAATAAAATATAAACTTGGGAGAAATTAATTTTTCAGCAGGAGATATGTCCCAAGCACAAGGCCAAGGCAACACAAGAATGCTGAAGGTTCTACAGTGCCCATGTCAAAATAAAAATATGATGAGAATGTGTGCCATGTGTGAAAGTGGTTCTTACAAGTAATAGTTTGAAGGTTTTTTTTTTTTTCTTTTTTATTTAAATAATTTTATTCAACTTGCTGATGAAATGAATTTGACTGATTTTGGATTGCAATAAAAAAAAAATGTAAAACAATGAACAATGAGTATGTGTAATTTTTATAAGAATAAGAATCAGGGTTTTTTGGCCAAATGTATTGACACACACAAGGAATTTGCTTCCAGCTGTTGGTGACTCTTAAAAGTAAAACATAAATAATACATAAAAATAGATCTCAGGTATGCAAATAAAGCTCTGCACTTTACTGAGCTTTGACATGTTATTGTCTAGGTGTTTTTGACAACTTTTAAAATCTTTTGGGTAAAACACCATAAAGAAATGAAGAAAGAACAAAAAGCTAATCCCTTTCCATCAAGCAGCTTGTGCTTTTGACTCTATGGGAAAGACACAGAACACCTTTTACACGATTGTGTCAATTCGAACACTGCATAATAGAGTCAAGTGAGAGAAGCATAACAAGGCCATGCAATTCAATAGCTCACTTTTTAACAAATTATAAAGGAACAAGCTTATTACAGCACATTAGATTATTCAGTGACTGCTCAGAATTAAATGGTAGCTTGGGATTCGTTTGTGTGAGAAACTAATTAGCGGTGACATTATATTCAAAAGATTCGATTCCAGAAATAAGAGCCGGTGTGGTCTCATTTAAGCTGCAAACCCTAATATTCCATTAGACTACAATTTTAATTGTACAAATTTGATCCAATACAGATGCATAACCAGTTCAAGATATACACATCATGCAATCATTACTACTAAGTAGAAATTTCAATCAAATCAGCTTAGTAAATAAACTGACAACTATTAGGAACCTATTTAGTACCCTAATTCAAGTGTACAAAAAAAACACCAAAAGATTAATAGAATCTGGAAAAAATCTCCATGCGCAAAGGACAAGGGTGTATTGGACGCCTGTGATCTTCTGGCTTTTGGACACCACTTCATTAAAACAGATATTCCGTAAAGAAAAATCACTGCATGGACTGAGAAACACATACAGAAATGACTGTCTGTGAAAACAGTTCACCATGTCAAAGGTTCAAACTCTATCAGGCAAAGAAGAATCCATGATTCTGTGAAAATGATCCAGGAATGCCACTGTCTTCTCTAGACCAATGCTTATTTCAAATGGACTGAGACAAAGTGGAAAAGTGTAAGTACATTAAAACCATGCAAGCAATGCAGTTTTATCATATTAAAGAAGTTGTTTGCCATTTTTCAAAACCTGTTTTAAAAGTCTCTGGTAAAAGTTGAAACTTTTTCACTCGAGTTAAAGTAAAGAATTCTGGACTCTGACATGTACTTAAGTAAAATGTATCCGTTACTACTGCGTTTTAGTGTCACGCTGATAACTGGACCTCACATCATGTTATATTATTACAAAATAATGTATTGAAAAAATGAATGTTTTCAGGCTGAACATCCACCAAATAGAACACAAGCAGAGAAAAGATGATGATCATCAGGTGATCAGGAATGTCTCAGTTCTCAGTCATGTTTAAATCACTGACCCCCTCTGTCTCATCCACGTTAACACCAGACTTCTTGTTGCCTTCTGTTTAACTTCTTGTTGGCTTCATAAACTACCCTACATCTGTGGTGTGTGAGGGCCAGGAAATCATATACACCAGTGGTAGATTGAAAAAGCCGTGTAATGACAAAAAAATCAGTTGATGTTCTGAGAACGGTGCACAATGAGAAGAACAAATGTTGCTCATGTCACCAAATAGATCAAATTAAAGTAACGAGTCTGTTTTCAAAATGTAAGAAGTAGAAAGTAGATATTTGTGTCAAAAATGTATGGAGTGAAAGTAAAAAGTTGTCTGGAAAATAAATAGCGTAATAAAGTAGATACCAGAAAAATCTACCCAAGTACAGTAACGAAGAAATCATCTCGTCTGAGAAATTATCTATGAAATGTCTTTTGGAGAATAAAGGGGCAAAAAGCAAAACAGTTAACCCGAAAGAGTTCAAGCTAATTTCCACTCACCCACACACTCATTTTCACTAACAGTATTCTGGTCAACGATCCATTATGCCAATATATTCCAGGACGAGCTCAATTTCAGCCCACAAAAATGTACATAAAATCATGAAACTAATTAAATAGACAGATCCATGGTACAGGCAAGAAGTTATTTGCTGTTTTTTAAGTTTACTTTCAAACTAGATTACTACTATAGGTGGGCAAAAGTATTGGCACACATGACTTTTCCATCCATATGTGGATCTTCCTCAAACTGTTACCACAAACTTATAAAGTTTTTAATGCAGTAGTATTAAATTTTCCCTTTCACTTGAATTAAACACCTTTGGGATGAATTGGAACACTGACTGCACCCCAGGTCTCCTCAGCTTACCAACATCAATACCTGACCTTATTAACACCCTTGTGGCTGAATGAAAAAAAAAATGTCAACACACAAAAAAATCTAGTGGAATAGCTTCCCAGACAAGTGGAGATGGCAACTAATTGTGGAATTAGATGGTCAAAAAGCACAAATACAAAACTTATAGTCAGATAACTACATGCATTTGTCCATGTAGTGTATATGTCTAAAACCAATTTTGCAAAAAGTAGTGTTGTGCACACAATAGTTGCCAAATAGGAGACATCAGTGTTTGCATGTTTGCACAAGTGAAGTAGGAGTCAAGGTAAACATGTAACGGACAATCCAGTGATTTCTGTGATTTAGTGTCTCGATCTAATGATCCATATATATATATATAAAATATACTCTTAGTTTTATAATTTTGGTCAGTTCTGCAAACATGACGCTTTAACTGGTCATTGCTGGCCAATGAGAATGGTATAAGTGAAATAAATAATGACAAGGACTCTTAACACAATTTGGATGCACTAAACCTAATAATAGTCTCCAAATCAGGCAAAACTGGATGAAATGATAAAACTAAGAGTTAATTGTTATCAGTTATTTTATATGTGGGTCATTAGATCTAGAATTTAGCCTGCTATACACCATTACATCATACACAGAGATAAATTAATACCAGAATCTGCATCAGAATCGAGTATTCACAAGGACCATGGTTGTAAGTTCATACATGTTTACATAATTTGTGTTATGTATTACATCATGTAGCTATTTAATAAAAGAAAACAAACAGTCAGTATAAAAGGCATAATTGGAATTTATTACATTTTCATCAAAAGTCATCAGTTTTGCCTTCACATCAAATAAAACAAAAGTAAAAGAACATGTTCACCTATTTAAGGAAAATATGTTTGTTATAAAGTACTGGACCAGGTCCTTTGGGCCTGTGGATTCCTCAGTCACCCTTGTTTTTATAAGGCGCCAGTGCAGAAGGCAGGGTGCTTCCACACGGACCTTGAAAGTGGTACCTGACAGAGAGAAGGTGGAGACGTTTGCAACACCTCTATTGGATCACAGCTGCTTTTAATACTGCATCAGGGAAAACTTCAAAACAGGAAGCTACTCAAAAGCGGATGCACTCGCCTCACATGCATTCAGTTTTTAAAGTCTAGCAGAAATGTAAATGTGTCAGCCTGCAAAAATAAATAAATGAATAAATAATCTCGGGGATGTGTGTGAGAGCGTACACAATCGCTCTGAAATAAAACTGAAGTAACGTGCAGGGAGATTTTCTCTCTTTCTCTCTGTGTGTGTGTGTGTGTGTGTGTGTGTGTGTGTGTGCGTGTGTGACTTACTTAAATCTCATGGTGGCAGGTGTGCATTCCATGTTAAATTCAGCCACAGGCACTCCTCTAGCTGCCACCTGAGGAGCAAACATGGCTGCTGGGTAAACTATCGAGGAGGTACCAACCTAGAGACAAGAGAACCGAGAATACACACACACACACACACACACACACACACACACAAACACACAAACACACACAGACACAAAATTTAAGAGTCTGAATTCTTGTAATGAAATAGTTTATAATCCATTTTGAGTATTTTCTCTGTTAACATTTCTTTTTATTTCAAGCCACCACATCACAATAAGGGTTCATGCCAATATTGTTTCTAACATATAGATTGTCCTCATGATTCATCATACAAAAATGGGCTGGATGGCATTCGACATCTTTTCATTAATTAGCATCAAAGCATGTTGCGGTCTATGAAATACAAGTAATCATGAGTAGCGTAACTATACACTAAAGCAATGGCGTACCCCCCCCCCCCCCCCCCCCCCACAACACACACACACACACACACACACACACACACACAATGAAGAGTATAACACTTAGCAACACTCAAGCAGAAGCAAACATAAGCAAAGCCTCATTACTCACGAAGCTTCGACTGAGCTGACAGTATTAATTATATAATAATTTCCATTGAGTACTGGTAAATCTCCCAAAGATCCAAAACAATTAAACTCCAACCTAGTTAGGGATACAAATCACACAACTTCCGATCCAGCAGAAGAAGCTATTCACCGTTACATAATGTCCACTGTGTATTTCTGGCACTGACCTACATTACCAAAGTATATCTTCTGGCCTCTTATTGAGAATTAAACTGCTTAAATATCTGATGCAAATAGCAACAAGGTTCAACCGAGCCCCCTGTGTGAGTCAGCACAACCGGGATTGTGTGGTGTTGCGATGCTGCAAAATGAGACAGGGAGGAAAATCTAATCAACATGCAATAGGCCACAAATTCTTATTTCACCGCAATTACAGCGTTTTATTGATTTAAGACGTCATAAGTACTGATGTATCGATTATTGTTGCATTTAAGTGCCTCGTTTTTCAAACTGGATACAATCAACTTTATTTACAAATCACAC
This sequence comes from Silurus asotus, assembly GCA_024362625.1. Lineage (NCBI taxonomy): Eukaryota > Metazoa > Chordata > Actinopteri > Siluriformes > Siluridae > Silurus > Silurus asotus. The sequence goes on from MU551660.1 coordinate 2,455,973, forward strand.
TTTATTCACAAATGAGTCCCAAGAGCACATACTGATTTAATATAAAAACCTGGTTAGTTCAGAACAACATTTGCATCTTCTCTGTACATAAAAGGAGACACGTATGTGCTTCTGAACATATAACTGACACAAGGTACTGCAATCAAGTCAGTTAATTAACTCTGCTGCATAATATTAATGACTTGAATGAACACAATCAAATACAAATCAATAACTCCGGACAAATAAGACTAACTATTTGATTAGGAAATTGAATAGCTCCATATAACAGGAGGGCGAGTTCATTTGTGTTGACTCCAGCCGCCATTCGGCGACGGCTGAACTGCGTTCCTGGGGTTTTCAATGTATTTTTTTGTTGTTGATCTTTGTGAAGTTTGGTGGGAGTAAACTGAATGCAAATCCGCTGTGCTGTAAATGTGCTTGATCATTAACGAGTCATTGTCATTATTCAACATATGCGCATTACTATAAAAAAATTTTTTCCCAAAATAGTGAAGGTTTTAATAACAGCAAATGGGACAAAATGTGGAATGAATTGGTAAAAAAAAAAAAAAAGTATAGTCAGTTTAAACAAACTACTTTGTACTTCCTGTCAGTACATTATGACAGCATGATTAAAGACCATCAGCATGAACATATTTGCATGTCAGAAAATATTCAAAGATTCCCAATAAATAAATATTTCCATTGTGCAAAATTTTTTAACCATGGAGCGTAACGTAATGTAGAAACGATAGTGTTCAGAAGAGTGCATCAATCAAGTCCTTGAAGCTGGAACTCTTCAGAGTTGCCCAGGGATGGAAAATTAATCACCTTTTTAGCGGTAAGAATGGAAAAAAATAATAATACAATAAATAAAGAGCTATTCAATATTCAAGCAATCCCATTGAATCTCTTGTAGAAGGAGTGTTTACGTTGTTCGCTGCTCAGCTGTTTAAGTATATAAAAATACATTTTTAATTCTTATGATAAAAAGTAGAATATAAAGATATATATGTAGATAAATGGATAGATTATTGATGTATCTATAAAATAGCAGCACACACTGACCAGGTATAACATTATGAGTGGTGAAGTGAATAACACTGATTATCTCTTCATCATGGCACCTGTTATTGTGAGGTATTTATTAGGCAGCAAGTAAATATTTTGTCCTCAAAGTTGACGTGTTAGAAGCAGGAAAAATGGGTGAGCGGAAGGATTTGAGTGAGGTGACGAGGGCCAATTGTGAGGTCTAGGTCAGAGCATCTCCAAAAATCATTTTTCATACACTCACCACTAAGCAGAGATCACATTTATCCAGCTCTTGATCTACTCGAGTCAGAATATCAGGATCCAGTGACTCTCCAAACCACACCACATGAGGCCTCAGAAGACCTCTACAATGTTGGGTCTCACATCTACAGACAAACACACACTTCTATATTACTTACTATCATCAGATATAAAACATATTACACAGAGCTGAGAAAAATCTCATGACTCTTTAGAAAGCCACCTGATTTGATATGATCCTGACACAAATTAGCGTGGGACATTGACTGGGTGCTGAGTAGAACCATGTTTTAGTCACTGCAGGCATCAGTGGATTTAGTTAGGTGGCTTGACAGTTGTCATTTGGTTCCATCCATGTCGGCATATCTGCTTTTAAAACAGCAAGTCGGAGTGGTGGTGTGTGAAAGCGCTTAACTGATTCACATAACAGCTAACGGTGTGTGAGATACGCTACACCCCTGCTGAATTTAAACGAATGTGACAGATGCTTAGCAAATGCACTAAATGCTGCACGTAAAAGCGCGAACAGGTTTTTTTTCTGCTATGAAGAATTTCTCACTGCTGCCTTCACTCGTTATAAGCAACATTTTTAGACACATTTAATTTAGTGCATTATATCACGTTTCGAATATATGAAATGTAACACTATTCAGCAACGTGAGAATCCTTAACAATGTATTAGGACATTGTATTCTTGATTGCTTTAAGGTAACATGACCTTTTAGAATTGAATAGAGACAAGTTGGTAAAGCACTTCAGGTCAGGATACTAAGAGGAGCAACAGAAATCAAATCACAATGATGCCACATTCATTAATAACTGTGAGTCCATGAGAGTGAATTTGTTCATCATCTAATGGTCTAAAAGGTCTCATACTCTCTCTCTCTCTCCCCTAGTAATCAGAGCAACACTAACTATTCATGGATGCCTGTGTAGCATATGAATGCAAAAGTGGAGAACAAAGTTTTTCTTAGCTCATGTTGCCCTGATATCATGATTTTATGTCACAACACAGAGAAACTGCAATGTTCATTTCAAGGACATTTTCAGTACCGAAAATGCAGTGTGTCACAATTACTAGTATCTGCTACCATCTAGTGGTGAAACACGTTAATGCATGCGCTTGAATCTTCTGAATCAGGGGGCTTTCATATTATCAGCATAGGGTCAGTGTGGCTGCAGGTTTTTATTACCACTTAATATATATACCACAATGTATTAACTGATCAAAGACCTAGATAAGCTGATTTAACAAGACAAATCAGGTGAGGCTATTGATTGGTTGGAATGAAAACCTGCAGCCGCACCGAAAGCTTTCGTCTGCACAGACTCATACACATACCTGGGAAGATCTTCTTTTGGTATTCTTGCATCTTTGGCTTTGGGATCAGGTGCTCTAAAAATGCAAATAAAAAACAAAAACAAAGTGTAAATATGCAGTATATGTATTTGTGCACTTGTATGTGTGTTGATATTTACCCTTTTCCCTCCAAAGCAGGACATATAGGGCTCTTGTGGTTGGCCTTGACTTCACCACAGCTCATGCAGCGAGTTTTAAACAGACTTCCTGCATGAATAAAAGCAAGTTGTAATATAAAGCAAGTGATAATAATTTGCAATCCAGTGAAACTTGATGTACCGTGTGTGTGGGTCAGACGACTCTACTCACCATGGATCTCCAGAACATTTTTGGAACCTGCTCGATGGTGCAGTTCATCAATATTTTGAGTAATAACGGTTACAGAGTGCCCCTGCTGGCTGAGGCGGGCCTCACACTCAGCTATAGCCAGGTGCGCTGGATTTGGCTCTTTACTGCGCATCACCTGCACCAAAAAGAATTTAATGTAATTGGGAATACTGTTTATGAAAATGATCATGTTGGTTAAGTTTGTAATATATGGTATAGTCCATGGTTATTAAAATGATCCTGATAATTAAGAGAGGTAATAGCTTAGAGGTTTGAGATCAGAATGGATCAGAAGGTCACAAGTTAAAATCCCAACACTACCAAGATGCCTCTGCTGGGTCCTTAAGTAAGGCCCTTACTCTCAGTTGTAAGTCACTCTGGATAAGGGCGTCTGCCAAATGTAAATGTAAATTATACTACTCACTGTTTATTAGAATAGGCATACGGTGTATAAAGTACCAGGGGATGATCATCAAAAAAATTTAAAACAACACCTCCATGTTGTTTAAAAAATAAGTGTAAAAATAATAACTTTAAAAATTCATTGCCACACTGCATTTCCATGTACTGAAAATAAGACAGCCATGCATTAACATGCATTCAATTTTAAATTTTCTTTCAGTCCTCCTATTCCATCCATCAGTAGAAACACACCCGATTAGTCATGATCATCATCACAGCAGCCATACTGACATTATAGTTACAAAGAAGTGTGTTATACTGGTATGAGCAAATCAAGGACCAGCTCTTTTTTTTTTTACCAGTTCAGTGTCACTACTGTAATAAAAAAAGTCCACTAACCAAAAATACACTATTGTCAAAGGTATATGGACACATGAAAAGCTGCTAGAGCTAAACATCTGCGCGAACTCATAGAAAACAACAAAAACAATCCCAGGTTCCTTTTTTCTACAGTAGCTAAACTAACTACAAATCTGGGATCTGAAAATTGTGTTCTATCACAGTTTAGTAGTGAGGACTTTATGAATGTCTTCACTGAAAAAATAGATACCATTAGAAAAACAATTGTGGCAGTTCAACCTCTGAGACCATCTCCTGAGACAGTGTTACCTTCAACTCCACAACTCCACTATTTTACATGTATAGGACAGGAAGTGCTGTATGATGTTATTATCAAAGCTGAATCAACAAAATGTCGGTTAGATCCAATTCCAACAAATCTACTAAAGGAAGTGTTATATACAGCTGGTGAGTCTCTTCTGAATATTATTAACTCCTTACTATCATTAGGTCACGTCCCTAAATCCTTCAAGCTAGCAGTTATTAAGCCCCTCATTAAAAAAACTAATCTGGATCCAAACACGCTATCGAATTAGAGACCAATTTCAAATCTCCCATTTATGTCTAAGATTTTAGAAAAGATTGTCGCTGCCCAGTTATGTTTCCACTTGCAAGAGAACAATATCTTTGAGGAGTTTTAGTCAGGTTTTAGCTTCCATTGTTATGCTGATGACACCCAACTATATATCTCATCTAAACCAGGCGATACAGCTCAATTAACCCGGATAACTGAGTATGTTAAGGAAATAAGAGATTGGATGACCCATAACTTTCTACTTTTAAATTCGGAAAAGACAGATTTTGCTCATCGGTCCAAAAACTAGTATACAGAAGCACCAGCATCTCAACCTGCATTTAGACGGATGCTCTGTAACCACTAGTTCAACAGTAAAAGACCTGGGAGTTATTTTAGCTAAGCTAAGAAACATGTTGTTTATATCCAATGCAAAGAAGCTCATCCATGCGTTTATGACCTCCAGAATAGACTACTGTAATGTGTTACTATGTGGATGTCCTGCGTCATTAATAAACAAGCTTCAGTTAGTTTAGAATGCAGCAGCCAGAGTTCTTACAAGGTCAAGAAAATATGACCACATAACTCCAATTTTATCGTCCCTACATTGGCTTCCGGTTAAGTTTCGAATAGACTACAAACTATTACTGCTCACCTATAAAGCACTAAATGGATTAGCTTCCATGTATCGCTCCCTGAGAACTCAAAACTCTGGGCTTCTAGTAGTTCCTAGAATAGCAAAATCCACTAATGGTGGTTGAGCATTTTCACATTTAGCTCCTAAACTCTGGAACTCTGTCTTCCTGACAGTGTTCGGGGTTCAGACACACTCTCCCAGTTTAAGTGTAGATTAAAAACATATCTTTTTAGCAAATCCTACACATAACACACATTACATCATAACCTTGTGCTCCAGAACATCTGATCACATGCACATTATCAACTTGTGCTGTTAATATCATGAACAGCAGCTACGCTAATTGCTCTCCACTGCTTCTCTTTCTCTCCCCATTCCGAGGCTTCCTGAGGTTTGGCCAGTTCCAGTCATGTCCCACCTCATGAAGATTATAGACTTAAAAAAAGTAGATGCCAAATTTGCAAACATCCTGAACCATCTAGAGATGTACCAGTGCCAGTTGGATCCCACTGCATGTGTGGAGTTTGACATTGGACCTCCTGAAGTGTTTAAAGGCTATGGCATGGAGAAGCTAAAGCTGGATCTGTGATGATCACAAATGTTGAGCTCAGTAGCTCCTACTTTTATACCAAAGACTGTTGAAAGAACATTTACTTATAATCGTATACTCCAGTGCTCATGTTAGTTCTCACTCTCCAGTGTTCTGTATTGTTTAAAGATTTATGATCAAACTCTTGATGTCACACAAATGAGGATGGGTTCCCCTTTTGAGTCTGGTTCCTCTCAAGGTTTCTTCCTCATAACATCTAAGGGAGTTTTTCCTTGCCACATCAGGGATAAATGCACACCATTCACATTTAACTGTTGATTTCTGTAAAGCTGCTTTGAGACAATGTCTGTTGTGAAAAGCGCTATACAAATAAACTTAACTTGACTTGACCCGACCCTCATACCCCATATGTGGTTCTTCCTCAAACTGTTGCCACCAAGTGGAAAGCACCCTCTATCTATTAGATACTGCAGATTAATCGGAAAACTATAGATGATTGCTAGACATCAGATATCAGCAAAAATCCATATCAATAGTTTTTCCGGGTTGCTTTATACAGTACAAGAGTGGCCTCTAAAGGCGAATCCCTGACACCAAGTGTTGTTTTTTTGAAGTGTCTTTTTTTAATACATTTTGTATGTAACTGTTTATATTTATTTATACATACGGTTGCTTTTTTTTCACATTTTTATGATTCAGTACTGTTTTTTTTAATGAAATTTTGTACTATTTTACATGGATTATGTTTTTTATGCAGTATTCATTTTAAAGTTAATTCATTTAAATCAGTTAATTCATTGTTTTTCCGACAAATACGATCCAATCTATCTATTGGTATCAGTAAAATCCACTATCGGTCAACCTTTAATATATTTAATATATATGTCTTTGTATGCTGTAGCATTATAATTCCCTTTACTGGCACTAAGCCTGAATCTGCTCCAGCATTACATTGCTAAAAGTGAGCCTTATGAAGATATGGTTGGTCAAGGTCAGAGTAGAATAGCTTGCGTGTCCTCCAGAGAACACCTTTAGGATGAATTGGAACACTGCCTGAACCCCAGACCTCCTCACCCAACAACAGTGCCAAATCTCACTCATGTTTTTGAAGCTGAATGAACATAAATTCTGACAGCCATGCTTGAGTATCTATTCGAAGTCTACCCTGAAGTGTGGAGCTTATTTTAACAGTAAATTAAGAGGAAAATATGGAATGGGATTTTAATGAAGCACATATAGATTTGATGGTCAGGTGTCCACATACTTTGACCACATAGTGTATCTTGGAAAAGCATTTCTTTGGTCAGAAACAGAGACAATTTATATAACTTCTGTTCAGCAATGGTTCTATGGTGGTCCCTATCCACAGCTGCATAGTGCCAACATAAGTGAAAAAATGCAATCACAAACATGATGAAATGTTCTTATGATCAAAAGATAATGCCCTGTTACTAGGATACCTCACGCCTATAGTGATAAAACTCCCAAACCAGAGATGGATCACGGGAAAATGCATCAGGAGTGGCCAAATCCTGCAATAAAAAAAACACTGATTTTTGCAAGTTCATATTCAATGCAATGCAACCCAGTATGTATAAAAGGTCAGTGAAGTTCTTGAACATGTTGATAAATCACATCACATTATGACCATCGTGTGATTTTTGATGTTGGATGCCCTGCTTTTAGTATTTTCTAATTGCTTCTTTCATGGGATTTTCATAAACAGCAGTTTCTAGAGTTTACTTAAAATGGTGCAAATAAAAACAAACAAACAAACAAACTAACAAAAAAATCAAGTGAGCTACAAGTCTGAAGATGTGCTGAAAAATGTGTTGATGAAAGTTTATTAGAGAATGTTGAGACTGGTTTGAGCTGACAGACAGACTACAGAATTTCACAGAACTACTCTGCACCATTGAATGAAATCAGAATGCACAACATTTCAAAACCTTGAAATGGACGAGATACAACATCAGAGGACAAAGTTAGCTTCGACTTCTGTCAGCCAAGAAATGAAAGCTGAAACTTTGACTGGTCTGATGAATCTTGATTTCTGCTTATGTATGTTCTTTGATGTGTTGGAGTACAATCATGATATGATGTTCCTAATAAACTGTCTCGAAAATGAAAGATTTGTGCTTGTTACCTGAGCTTGCCATGTTCTCCAATAGCCACCAGCTCCTCTGAAGGTTGGCACTCCACTCTCTGCACTGACTCCAGCTCCAGTGATTATCGCGATGTGCTTAGCCTTAGCAAAATCTTTACGAAAAGCTGCTAAATCTGCACACACACATACACAGTTTTATAGTCAATTATGTTTCAAATTTTTGTGTGTGTGTGTGTGTGTGTGTGTGTGTGTGTGTGTGTGTGTGTGTGTGTGTGTGTGTGCTCTACTGGAGCTTGGCCTGGACATCTTAGGCATCCACCAGGTGAATCTGACACAACCTCGATAACAGGTTACAGCCTTACACACCAATCTCTGCACTACCATCAGGGCTACAAAATCACACACAATTCTGAAACAAACACAAACATTGAAAAAATGTGTATTAAAATCATATAAGAATGCACACACATACACATACTGGGTGTAACCCTTCTGAAAGAGAAGAAAGTAAATGCACTGTATATGCACTGTATGGCCAAAAACATTGACATCTGATCATCATACGCATGGGATGTTCATGAAGCACAGGTAAATGTGATGGTCAGACATCCAAACTATGAAAGAACATATATGGAATTATGTAACAAAATATAGAAAAAATGTCAAACAACCCAGAGTATGTTAAATATTTTTATTTTCTTAGTCAGCCTGTTGATTTTTCAACAACTTTAAGAGTTCCTCAAGGTGTTGAGTGCTTGTTGGCTGCTTTATCTTCACTCTCTGGTCCCAAACCATATCAAGTAAATTTAGATTAGGAGATTGTGGAGACCAGGTCATCTAATGCAGCACTCTATCACTCTCCATCTTGAACAAATAACTCTTACATAACCTATAGGATAGTGTCCTGTTCGAACACAAATTATGGTCCTGCTTAATGCAAACCAGATGTCACACTTGCTATGGTAGCCATGCTGGTTAAGTGTGCTCTCAAGTCACCAAAAGTGTCACCAACAAAACCCCTACACCATCACACCTCCTCCTCCATGCTTCACGAAGGGAGAACCACACATTCAGGAGCCATCCATTCACCATCTATAAGTCTAATATAGACACAGTGGTAAGAACCAAAAATCTCAAATGTGTACCCATCAGACCAAAGATAATTTTTTTCACTAATCTAATGTCCATGTCTGGTGTTTCTTAGCCCAAGCAAATCTTTTCTGGTAGTTGTTCTTCCTAAGTAATGGTTTCTTTGCCACAATTCGACCATGAATGCCTCATGCAGTCTCTTCTGAACAGTGGATGCTGAAATATATCTGCTGCACTTATGTAAATGAGTTTTTAAGGCTTGCAATTCTTCGAAACTTATCTTCTGCAGCAGAAGATAACTTTTCAACTTCCTCTCCTGTAAAGGTCCTCATGAGCCTGTTTTAACATAGAGCTGTATGTATTTCTCACAAGTCACTTGAGGATACATTTAAAGCTCTGAAAATTTTTAGGATGAACCGACCTTCCGTTTTTAAAAAATAATGATGGACTGTCTTTTCGCATAACATAACTGAGTGTTTCTAGTCATAATATGGATTTGTTCAGTAGTTGTAGTAGCACTAATAGGGCTTTTGTCTCTGTAGTCACCCTTTACTCTGTACAAGACGACTGATGGTCTAATGCACATTAAGAATGCAAGAACTGTCACAAAGGAACACTTGGCATGGCCCACCTGTGCACTACCCCTGAATCTGACTGAGAGAATGCCATGAGTTTGCCAAGCTGATATCAAAGCTAAATGGAGCTACTTTGGACAATCTAAAATATAAAAAATATTCTGGTTTGTTTAACAATGTTTTGTTAACTACATCAGTCCATGCATGTTTTTTTCATAGTTTGGATGTCTTCAATGTTGAAAAGAATAAAAAAGTCAAGTAAAACACAGAAGGAGAAGGTGTGTCCAGACTTTTGACAGGTACTGTACATCTATATTATATCCAGTATTTCCGTGTCAGTGTTTCCTACTGTCCTTGTTACCATTTTGGGATATTTGGGATATTCGGGGTTCACTTTTTATCTTTAGTTTCAGCTAGAGTTAAAATAAAACCTATGCGTGTTAATACTGAAATAAACAGCACCCTAGTTAAACAGGGCCAGCGGGATTTTCACCATAAAAACTCAAATCGCAGATTCGACACAAACAACCAAATACAAGTTACGTGGCAAGACAGCAGCATTAAATATCTAACGCTAATACAGTCAATTTTTTTGTCAATATTACCAAATAAAGTCAAGGCTGCAGTTTATTAAGCGCAGTATACATTATTAATCACTCGAGCTCACCTGGAAACGGCTTCTCTGTAAACAGTGTTCAGCCGGACAGCAGTCTAAGAGACCGGGGAACGCCTGCGGAGGACGACACGTGACGTCATTAAGTAAATAAATATATAAGGACAGAAATAGGCCAAATAAAGTAAAAGTAGAAATACATTAAATAAAGTCATTTAAATGTTGCCCTTTTGTATTGGCCAAAATGTATGCATGCATTAATGTATTCATTCGTTCATTGATTCATGTATTTATTAATGTATACATTTATTTGTTTGTTTAATTAAATAATTGTTTATGCATTTACTTACCTATTCATTTGTTTGTACATTTTTGTTCATTCATTTATTCATTTGTTTGCGCATTTATTCATTCTGTTATGTATTTATTTATGTGGGGTTTTTTCTTTGTACATTTTGTACAAAAAAGAATGTGTACATTCATTTATTTATTCAATTATTTTTATTTATTTACATCATAAAGTAGACTGGCAATAAACAAATGTTTTTACTGAACCAGGAAGTAGGCTGGGCTTTCACAATGTGTTCCTTTAAAACGAAACTGATTTCTGAATGAGTCTGCTGTCTTCTAAAGGGAACCTGGTTGCTGTTCATTTGGTGTGTAAACATGGCAGAAGCTAATATTTTACTAAGTGAAGATGAGTTCTGTTGTTCAATCTGTTTGGATATGTTGAGGGATCCAGTGACTTTAGCTTGTGGACACAGTTTCTGCATGTCCTGCATTACCAGTAGCTGGGATCAGCAGCTAGTGATCTGCAGTTGTCCACAATGCAGAGAGAGCTTTGAAACAAGGCCTGCTCTCCGCAGGAACAACATGCTGGCTGGCGTAGTGGAGAAACTACGAAAAACTGGATCACAGCTCCTTGACCAATGTTATGCCAAACCTGGAGATGTGGAGTGTGATATCTGTACTGGAATTAAATGCAAGGCAGCCAAGTCCTGCCTGGTGTGTCTGGCATCGTACTGTGAAAATCATTTTCGACCTCACAAAGAATCTTCTGCGTTGATGAAGCACACTGTGATCGAAGCCTCTTCAAAACTGCAGGAGAAAATGTGCCCACAGCATGGGAAACTTCTGGAAGTATTCTGTCGTACAGATAAGAAATGCATCTGCTATCTGTGTACCTTGGATGAGCACTCCAAACATCATACAGTCTCACTTGTAGCTGAGAGAGCAGAGAAAGAGGCAAGTGAACATGAAGCAATGGTATTAATAGCATGACGTGTGTCAAATATTGAAAAATGTGTACTGAGGTGCTGCATTTATTTAGTCATTCTAGATGATGAAGTTATTGAAAAGTGGGAGGGGAAAGGCGGGAAAACACAGGGATCAGAGTGAAAACAAAGATGGCAAAAAGAGAAACAGTGGCAAGTAACAAATAGGCAGCAAATGAACGTAGACAAAGTAACAACAGAAGTCTAGAATAACATAACCATAGAGATAAAGACAGGCGCGACATCTAGTGGTGGCAGAAGAATTGACAATCACACGACATGGTAAAAGGACATTTGAGGATTTTTTTCAATTATTTTGAATGAACATTTTTTACTAATTCCCAGCTACCAATAATTTCTAATCTAAGTAAATAACATATACAATATGTTTATGGCTTGATAGTAAAGGGTTAATATCATTAACTTAAAACAGTCATTGAATCCAAAGAGGTGAAACCATGCTGCACTGTTGCTCTGTATTCAGTATTTGTATTTACATGTTACATGTTGTATTATCATATTTCCCACAGAAACTGGTAGTTGAGACCCAGAACAGCTACACACAAAGAATTCTGGAGAGAGAAGGGTACTGTGCAGAGCTGGTGAACACTTTGGAGTCACTCAAGGTTTGGGAATGAAAAAAAAATTTTTTTAACCTAATAGAATCAATTATAGGATTATTATTATATATATTTTTTTATATTGCTGAATGTTTTAATAAAAGAAAACAAAAATTTTGCCAATCCCAATAGCATTCTGCACAAACAGCAGTAGATGAGACTGAGAGGATGTTTCGAGAGCTTATTCAGTCTATTGAGAAAAAATGTTCCGAGGTGACAAATCAGATCAGAGCTCAGGAAGATGTTCAACAGAATCACACCAAAGAACACCTGAAACAGGTGGAGTGGGAGCTAGCTGAGCTCAAGAGTAAAAAGGAAGAACTTGAGCAACTCTCACAGACAAAGGATAACATCATGTACTTCCAGGTAAAATATATGATTCTTGTAGCAGTTATTTGTGTGTTTGGTAGTTGTGTTATTATTGCCTTTTTGTTCCTTGTAGATTTTCCAGTCACTCCATGATCTCAGTCTACCTGCAGCCATTTCCAGGGTAAACATTAATAAGTCACACTCATATGAGGGTGTAAAGATATTTGTCCATAAAATTAAAGAGCAGATAGAAAGTACCAACTTCCATCTCGATTCATCCTCTCAAGTGGACAGTCACCAAATGACTTCTCAGAACTCCAAGGATGAACAGCATCCCCAACCAAACATCAAGAACATTCCTAACTCTGATCTTAAGCTTTGTAATGCTACCTTAACCACATCCAGGCCAAAAATAAGAATAGTTTCTGCCACTTCTGATGAATCCCGAACCACATCTGAATTACTATGCCAGTTGCATGAAATAAAAATTAAGCCAAAGCCACTTGTCTTTGCCACCCCTGCCAAGACTCCTGATGTATCCCAAACTACATCCAAATTTGCATTAGCATCTAACACTCAAACCCAATCGACATTTAAAGCTAATACACAGCCTATTTTTACTTTAGAACCCACACCTTCTACTCCATGTCAATTAACATTTGGAAAAACCCCAATACACAAATTCCTTGCATCTTGTTCAACACAGTCACCATCTGTAATTGAGATGCCCCACAAAGCTGACACTGATTCACAATCTATAATTAAGCTAAAAAAAAAAAAAAAGATACACATACCTAATGTGTCTTTGACCTCTGAACCAAACATAAAGGGAAAAGGAGAATACAGTTTATTTTAAAATGAAGTAAGTAAATACAGAAATAAACCAAATAAAGTAAATGCAGAAAAAAACTAAGTGCCATTATTTAATCACATCATTTTGCACTGAACTTTTGTACATGTATTTGTTTATTAATTCTTTTATGCGTGTATTCACTTGATTTTTTTTTTTTTTAATTTAGGATACCTCACACTAATTCCTGATCTATAACTGTTTTCAAAACAAACCCTGCCACCTAATTCTGATCTGTATTTGACTTCTGAACCAAATATAAAAGAAAATAAAGTGATGGGTGAAGTGATGGGTGTCTGATCTCTGCCATTATTGGGGTGATAAAACTGTATAGGATATAACTAGATAGAAATGACAATTTATGCATTTTATTATTACTAATAATGGGTGCTGAAATACTCTACATAACATACATGGAAGTGTTTGTGTTTTTTTGGTCAGGTGAGGCTATTTGTTTGTTTATGGAAGTTGATCACAAGATTGTTATTTAGGCTATGGCAAATAAAAATAATAAAAACATTGTATTAAGTGTAAATTCCTTTTTTCATGCCTGTACTAAAAAAAATGATGTGAAATTTTTTAATTATATCAAAAATCGGTAAACTAGTACTTGATGCACTAAGTTTTGGATTAAAAAGTAAGTTGCGAGATCAAATCCCAGCGCTGGGGCCCCATGAGCTGCTCAGTTTTATAAATAAGATAATACTTTGTCGCTTTTGATAAAGACATCTACAACTTCTAAAAAAAGTTAAACATTACTACAAAATATCAGCCTGTCTGTCCCTATCCAATCTCACTATTCCTAAGTGATCATTTCTTTCTGGATATCACTGTGCTGTGATGTGAGAGAGTCAGAAGTAGAGAACAGAGTAGTATGGAGAAGGATGATGATTTGCTACAGCGACCCCTAATGGAAGCAGCCAAAAGAAGAAGATGATCACTGTGCTGAATGGAATGATGGATACTTCAACACGTTCAAAGGGGCCTGTGGATAAAGTAACACTCTTCAGTTCACATCCTGCTTCCCATGCTTCCTCATTGATTGGGGACTTTTCATCAGAAATGATCTAATGGCGCCCCCTTGTGGTTCATGATTTAGCAGTTCAAAATCCAAGCTGCTTTTAATTCTTGGGTGTTTCAAATAAATGGAGACTTTTGATCAGAGTTAATTATTTAGTACCAGCCTTTTATTAGAAAAAATGTAACAAACCTCTTTATATTATTTTTAATTACCTCTTTATGAAAGTATAATTCATAAATACCTCAACAGTGTCTTTTTTCTAACATCCAGCACTTTTAAACAGCATGAAAAACACAAGAGGACAGATAAGAATGAAATTAGGGCTATAAAACTGTAAAAAAAAAAATAATCCAAAGGTACAGCATGAAATATATCATCAGTTATTTAAAAAAAAACATTGTACATTTAATGCTGCGTCATTTGCAATAATTAAGAGAATTCTGCGAGGAGAAATCTTAAGCATCACCAGCATAATAATTATTGTACTATTTCTTTTTTGCAAATAATGTCTAGTCAAATACTCATTAAAGACTACTTGAGGCACAAGCCATGTTTTTGCGCGCTGAAATATACAAGGTACAAGAGACAGAGACAGCAAATTAGATTTTCAGCCTAGGCTACATTTCATATGGAGCGTATCATGGAACTGGATAAATACGCTGAGCAAAATTCAATCCAGGCTTCTGCATTAGACATTTGTGAATGTACAACAGGTTATACATCTATTATACAGGATGCGAGTATATAAACACACGCACACTACCACGTTTTTTTCCCCCAAGACTTCAGTTTGCATTGCTTGTTTTCATTTCAGAGTCCTGGATCACACAAAAACATAGATAGTGCCACGTGTGGGAAACCGTTTTCAATTTCATGACTAGACTGGGAAAGTTCATTTCAGGAGAAATAGTTTTTAAGAGAGAAAAGAACCAGCTCCAGAGGAAAATTACTGATATGCTGAAACGTAACAAAGAAACGATTAGCATAAAACTAGCAACCACGTGCTGCCACCAATGAAACAAAAGTAGTAGAGATTATTCAAGAAGACTTCTAGTTCAGCACACTAGAGATTGTACAGCCTTGGGCCTTTTTTAATAATTATTATTATTTACTACATTTATGATCAAAATTAATGACAACCCCCCCCTGCAATTTTAGCAACCAAAAACGCCTCAAATATATAGTCAAATAAGCCAATTTAAAATATATACAAATACAAGATTATTAAGCATATTTCTTGACATATTTTACTTTTTTTTTTTTTTTTAATCTTTCAATATATTTGACATTTTATTGGCTGTTTTAATTCTTTATCGGAAGAAATTCTTACAATAAACAAAATTATCTGGCAAAAAAAACATGATTATTTTAAGCTCGCAAAAAAATAAAATTTACTAATAAGTTTAATAATCTTATATTTGATTTCTTGTCATCTGATAGATCATCCTGAATACATTCAGGACTCTCAGGATAACTAGAAATTCTAGTGTAGTTGCCCAGTCCCATGTAATAGTTGCTTTTTTTCCATTAACAGACACCTCCCTACACTATCTAGTAAAAAGAAATCAGAGATATAGCTCCATGATGGCAGTACAGTCTTTTTTTTTTTTTTTTTATATCTCAACCTATATGTTATATGATATCCAGCATTTAATCATGAGTTAAGTCATTTTGGCATATTGGCCACCCCTACTTCCATATAAAATATGTGCAGTGAATAATTCCAAAAAATTATAAATCCCAAAAACAAAAAGAGCTAAAGAAAGGATCAAAGAAGTTGAAAAACTGTTGTTAGACACCATATAAACACATTAAGAGTATGAATGTGGTACACATTGCAATGAGGCGTATGTAATCCTTCCACCACCACCCCTCCCCCAACAGGAAAAAACCCCCGACGTGACTGAAAATCAAAGTGAGGAAAGGTTCTCTGCCAGGTAATAAAGACTGTAGCCATTACACACAATACAGCAGAGGTTACAGAGGGAAGAGAGGAGGTGGTAACGCCACAGACGGTTGCTCAGCTGCTTGTACTTGGGGTCTTTGCTGCACAGTGTGGAGTACGCTTCGCGGTTGGATGAGATTCCGATGTCCTGGCCCAGCCCGCAAGCCTGCTCGATCATGTGCATGTCCGCCATGATTTCGGAGGTCAACTGGCCGAACCACTGGGAATTCACGGCGGCCACAGTCACACATACAAAGAAAACAAAGATCTGTCCAGGCATGGAGGCATGACACAGAGAGAGGAATGGAAAGAAGAATACACATTAAACCAGAATATACATTAAACCCAATTACAAATACCAGCACAATGTTACAGCTACAGACTGGTGAGAAATGAAAACATTGTGAGGCACCGGTAGGGTTCGGTATTGACAGAAATGGAAAGAAATGTTTTTAAAAACAATACTGTCCATCATTCTGGTAGTTTCAATTATAAGTTGAATCATTAGTGATGATGTGGGTGGTGATGGATCTGAATCATTAGTGCTGTTTTGTTTAGCATGGTGATGGACCTGGACTTTAACAAGAAACTCTACACTGGTTATTCCTTCGTTACCCTTCTTTACATCATCAGACCATTGACACCTCACTGATATAATAATTTAGGTACATTAAAGCACCGATTACAACCCTGTTCTGCACAGTTTTTTCTCTTGTGCTTGAACACATTCATTTCAGCTCAGAAAAGACAATAAGCTGATTATTTGGGAAGAGCATTTCAAATGCTTGTTTCTTTAATGTTTGTATATTTAATTTATGCATATATCATTCCATTATTATACAAAATTACATTAATGATATATTTTAGATCCGGGGTATCAAACTCAAATTCACAGTGGGACAAAATTAAAAAGTGGGACAAAGTCGTGGGCCAAACTCAATATTTATTGAAAAATTGACTGCAATTGTGCATGTTTTCCATCTCTCCAGATGTGTAATGATGAACCTTTTTATATGGAAACAAACTTTAGTTTTGCATAAACATTTACATTAAACAGAAATTTAATTCGAAATAAAAAACATCAGTGGTATTCGTTTCTTATTATGTCTCTGTCTCTCTCTCAAGTTCTTTTTTAATGCAATTCTTTTTTCACAGGGCAACAACAAAACAACTGAATCTGGAACAACCAAAGTTTGATATTATAAACACATGAGAAATTTAATTCGAAATAAAAAACATCAGTGGTATTCGTTTCTTATTATGTCTCTGTCTCTCTCTCAAGTTCTTTTTTAATGCAATTCTTTTTTCACAGGGCAACAACAAAACAACCAATAATAATAATTTCCTTCAATCAAAAAAAAAAAAAAAAAAAAAAAAAAAAAAAAGCAATCTTTTAACTATCAACACTCCATGACTTGGAGTAGAAAAATTGCATAAACACACAGAGTCATACTTTGACTTGAGCAAGTCTCTACACTGGAGTTCAATCAGCTCTTTTCAAAATTCAGCGCTGAGTACCCAGAGTTTTTCAGCGGTCTCGACTGACACGCCAACGCACTAACAAAGCATTCTTGGATTTGTTGTATTAGCAGTGTATGCGCTATATACTGGCAGGCCAGCTCTAATACACATTTGATATGATCTCGCGGACCAAATATAATTACACCACGGGCCAGATTTGGTTTAGGGGCCTGAGTTTGACACCCCTGTTCTAGATGCTTAAATCTTCACAACTGAACAAAATGTCTGTGCACTTTTTTTTAAACAAACATTTTTAAAACAATGTTTTTTATATTTTATATTGATTTTTTTTTTTAAAGCATGGTTGTCAACTTACCATTTGCATTTATCATTAAAACCAATACAAATGTTGATTTACACAAATTGCTTCATCTTGCAAACTCAAATGCTGTGTTTTTTTCAGCATGAGTGAATTTGTTCAGAGGAGAAATCCCACATGCACTCCACAACAAGCAGCTACTATACGCTTTAAAATGTCTACAGATAATTCAACTCAATACATAAATACCCTGAATTATGGCTTTAAATAGTTACAAAAAGCAAAACATCTAATTTAACATTTTTTCATAAATTAAAAACAAAACAAAAAAAAAAAACCGATTAATCGGGAAAATAACTGTCCGATTAATTAACCGATTAATCAATTTTTTTTATAATCGTTAGTTGCAGCTCTATAATAATGTTTTTTATATTAATGTTTATTTCTATAGTAATGTTTAAATACAACCTTCAACATCTGTGCTGTGCTTTGTGCATGACCTGTGTTACGTACCTGAAAGGCCTCTTTATCATCCAGCAGGTCACTGGGATGGTACATGGCAAAAATAGCGAGGTTGAAGAAAGCACACGCTGAGCCGATGTGCAGATAGAATGGGAAGAGTCGACTCTGAATAAAGCCGTAGGTGTGTCTGTTTAGATGGCTGTCCATGACAAATCCTGAAAAATCATTAAAAATTGATTAACAAGTTACACAATTACTTACCAACCTGACATGACCACACTGATGACACGTCACACAACAACTTACAGACAGTATAATATGTGTATTATATCTCATCTGAGACAGCAGACTATTACCTGATATGAAGGTGACCCATATCTGCATGCCCCAAAAGGTGGAGAGGAAGATAAGGTGAAAGAGTTTTACACTGACAGAAGGCTCACAGTCTGTGGACATGATCGATGGTACGCACTGTACCCTCTGATCTGGTTCTCCTTCCAGGTGACTGCATCAACAATAAGAACAACAACAAAAATGCTAAGTATGAAACATTTCTTTCTTTGGAATGAAGAATGTAGGACATGATTTCTACAGCGAACCTGCTCTTATACAGCGAATAAGCGGTAAAAACAAACAGCTTGAAGGGCGTCTCGATTGTGTATGTCGACATATTTGCTTTTCAAACAAGGCCTGTTAAGATTATTGACAGATTTACACATCAGGTATAGAGTTCATGATACACCACACCCCTACATTTGTTTTCTTTTAAACGTGAACAGCATGAGCATTAAATGAAACCAAAAAAACCAAAACTTGAGTCTATGGACAAGAGTTGGCCTGTGTTTGCCTAGTTTGGGCATTTTTTTTTTTTAATCAAGCTGATGTCATGTCATATAACAGAAATTTGGGAGAAGAAATGGCGTTTTTATAAAACCTTCGAAAAATGTCTCTCGTTAGAGATCACTGAATTATTAGACACTCAAGTCTATTGTACTATAAATGTTTCCCTGACCTACGACTGTAAAAATAAAACTGCACTTGAAAAGCAGATTACAGTCATGCTTTTATTATTATTATTATTATTTTAATCTTTGCATGTTTATTTTTCTGACTGTAAAATGTTAGAGTGCATACAATGCTGATATTTGTTCTTCTTCCAGATGCTAAATTGCATTTCTATCTATCTATCTATCTATCTATCTATCTATCTATCCAAAATCAGATTACAGTCATGCTTTCTAATTATTTATTTATGTATTTTTATATTATAAACTCATAAGTGACACCAACATTGATTTTGATATACAACATTTATTTTTAGCCCCTAACCCTGAAGGGTCCCTCATCCATTCTTTTAACTGTTTCCCAGTCCATGCTGAAGAAAAGCGTTCCCAAAAACACGATGCTACCACCACTATGCTTTACTATAGAGATTGTGTTGTTTATGCAAGGACACTGGAAATATGGTGCCACAGCAAACCTTGTCTTCCAGGACTCTTTTAGCAGGAACTGCAGCTGAAACCACCATCTTCAAGTAACACACAACCAATATTATTCAACAACTCATAATTAACTAAGCAGGAACTTATCACTGATTCAAATAAGTGGTTCTTTAAAACATACTTTCTCCTTTTAAACACTGAGAACTACTACATTACTCAGTATGGGTCTTAGCTTGAGAATCGAGTTTGGTTTTTTTGGCCCTTCATAGGAAGAACACTGGAAACCTCTGGATTACACAATCTGTATTAGTACTAAGTTGATCTTCACTCATTTCCTGCAGAAGAATTCACCTCGATGTACCTACTAAAGCAGATCAGACCTGTGTGAAGTCTAAGCTAATCACAATTGAAAATGCCCATGATGCATAAACATTACACAGGACTAACCTGCATGCTTATGAGAAGTTAAAAAAGCTAGATAAACCATCTCACCTGCTGCTATCTGGCTAACTTCCTAACACCTACAGCAGTGACAACTGTCCAAAATGTAAGTCTAAACATCATAAAGTGTCTCGAATTAAGTCTGATCAGGTTTAATAACTATCCTATAAGTCATTATGAGAACAGAAAGGAAACAAGTTAGGCAAAAGTTGAAGCACGCATGCGCGGGCACACAACTTGTTCTGCTAGTTAGACTACAGTCCTAGCATACATTAGCTTCAGAAACTTTTCCTGCAACTTAACGTTCTCAATATACACATGTATATAATGCTTTAGTCTCGAATTCGCATTAATACCACAATACTTGCGCCTATTTCTACGATATATAATATGTTTTGCAAGAATTCGACCAACCTGAATCTCCCTTTAACCGGTCTGTGCCACTTTCCAAACCAGTAACTGAATCCTCAAATCACAGCGCCGCCCCCCCGCGCTGACGTGAGGGCGTGGCAAGAAGTGACGACGTGCTGCAAAGGGATCAATAGCATCGCGCGAATTATGCATACATTTGCATATTAATTGCATATATAAATGTATTTATCACATTAAGCTACTTTAAGCGTTTTACAATGTCCCAAAAAGGCATAAATGGCCTGGAAAAGAAATGGAAATATCATCAGTAGGAATGATAAAAAGTAGTTTGGCTGCGTTATTAGTGGAAAATCATTTGGGAAAAAAAAATATAGATATGAAATTACTGCAACAAGGTTATTTAACGATTACACTTCATTCAATTAATTTATTATAATTTTATAGTGAAAGATTCACTGCCAGTCTGAACACTTTGTCAATATAGGAAAATTGACTCAATTTCCAAGTGTTTTATTATTATTATTATTATTATTAGCGTTATTAGTGGAAAATCATTTGGGAAAAAAAAATATAGATATGAAATTACTGCAACAAGGTTATTTAACGATTACACTTCATTCAATTAATTTATTATAATTTTATAGTGAAAGATTCACTGCCAGTCTGAACACTTTGTCAATATAGGAAAAATCTATCTATCTATCTATCTATCTATCGCATAGATAGATATGCGTGACGTCACAACCCGCTTTGTCGCTAGGAAGTAACGTATTAATTCCGTGTCACTTTACGTCGCCATGGTGACAGTCTTCTCAAACACACGCAGAGTCCCCCTTGTTGGCACTAGAAATGGTTTAAGTTATGTAATCACACCGAAAAAATGGAAAAGTTAAGGTTACAGGGGGCCTCTTTCGGAAGTAAATCACCCAGGTAAAACGACTGACTTTTTAAAACGTTTAATAGCAAACCATAATCCTTATATTTTTTATGTCCTTATTAGACTTTCTGATTTTAATAGACTATGCACTGAGGTCTATCCTGCGAACAAGAGGTTGGGAACATACACTCAGCTATCTTACTCCAAGAGAATGATAAATGGAATGGTGAAGACCAAACACATCTCTTTATTCTATCTTTATTTAAATGCTAAATGTCCTCTCTGTAACCTCATTTATCACACAGGTGCCTCATTTAGCCACATGATGCTCCTTCAGGTTGCTGGGTTTATGCAACTGCCTGCTCCACCATAATAATGGCTGCTGTAAAGCTTGGCATTAAAAGATTTTCATTATGTAAAATATTTATATTGCAAAATACTCAGTATGTGTTTATAATTTAAGCATACATACATGTTCCATGTCAAATCAGTCTCCTATTGTATTTCATGCCATGTAAAGAAAACCGAGATTGGTCCATGCACTTACAATCTCACCAGTTTCACTGAGGAACTGCAAAAGAAACCTGGCAGCTTGAGAGGAATCTGTGACACCAGAGAAAAGCGTTTCAAAAACAGCCAGGTACAAAACTCAGCCACTAGATGGGAACAAATGATTGGCATGTGTTCTCACAAAGTTTCAGACAAATTGTATGGGCATAAAAATAAACATGCATACAAAGGTACAAATATTTATTATTTTTTATGGCTTCCATACAGTTATTTCCCAGGAGTATTACCCCAGGACCAGGCACTTATGGTAATGGGGGAATCCCTTCAGCAGCACTGGAGGAGAAGGCGAGAATGTCTGTGGGGAGATGTCCCACCATTGGCCGTGCCAAACGATTTGATTGTGACACTGGGGTAAATATTACAATATTTTGTATTATTGATACATAGTTGACGTACATGAACAAATCACAAAAAAAAGACATATGTGATAAGGAACATTAATAAAACAAGGTCAACAATACCAGAAGCAGACATTCACAATAACCAAGTGGTTGGACTGGGATTGTCTGTCTTGTATATGCACCAAATAAATCTTTTACTATTATGCCCAAATTCTTATCAGACCACTGGGGGCTAAGATTGCTGTGTTTTTTGCATATGGCCCTTTTAGAGAAGGAGCTTCATCCACAGAGCTTAAAGTACAGCTTTTTTCTCAGTTGCTTTGGAGCATTTTCTCAAATCATCCTTAATATTTGCAAACCAGTAAGTGCTTTTCTCAAAACAATTACTACAAACAGCACAAAACATTGGATGTTTTGCAAAATCATTTACTTTTCTTAAAATCCTTTGTTCTTCTCTGAAAATTAGGTCTTGTGTCAATGAACAAATCATTGTCCTTTTGTCATTTTAACAAAAAATATATATAAAAAAAATGCTTAGTCATGTTGTCAATGTGTGTGCATGATTTCAGTATTTCCTGATGTAAACAGTTGTATGCAGTTTGGATTACAATCATTAAAACTGCACAAGGCTGAATTAAGTCTCTATGGCATCTTTAAATTTCAGCAGCACAAATTTAAACATGACTGTATGTGAGATATTGATTGCAAGAGACTGGACAGAATTCACACGTTGTTTGTACTGTGCTAATGTTTGTTTGTTTCCCAGTTGTTCATCCATTTTCAGAAATTTTTAGTAATTCTGCATTTTGCTGTCTATGCTGTATATGCTTGCCAATTGAAGGTTCACAAGATTCACCTTGAACTATATTAAAGAACTAGCTGTTCATTGAATGATCTTGATAACATACACTCGCCTTCATTATTGACTGACGTTCAAAATTCATCTGCACAATTCTAGACATATTTACAAAAATAAACAAAATTAAATAAATAAAAGTTTAATAGAAATGTAAGTTTGACAGATTATGACAACTGGTTTCACCATATGCATTGAACTGATGCTGAGATGTTTTGGGGGCTAAGACTATTCAGGTGAGAACCAGTATAATAGATTTTAATAAACAACCGTTAATGTAAAAAAACGCAGAAAATTCTACACAATCAATTAAAAAGTGACGACATGACGTGGAGGTTGAACAAGTAGTTTTACGAATTTCATTTATGATCCGAGAAACGCTCAAAAGCAACAAAGAAAAACTGTCATATACAGTACTAACGTAGTCAATCAAATCCGTATCCACTTACTGCTAAAGATCCTCTGTTGCCACACCATCCTTCTGTTTGGTGATATTGTGGCATCTGTAGACTATAGAAATTGTATGCATGAAAAAATGCATACAATTCTCTCAGAAATGAGTCATATGACAGCCTGCTGTTTGTGTGTGTTTTTCCATATATGCAGGACAGTGGTTTGGGTCCAGGTACATACAACTTGAAAAGCTTCACTGAGCTGATGCTGAGTCGCAAAGTGGGGAAAGATAGACCGTACTACCTGTCCACTAGAACCCGAGAACTCTTCAGTCCTCCTGTAAGCACTGCTTTTGTCAAAACGAAAAAAAAAAACATCACTACAAAAGTGCTTAGATATCTTAATAAACAATTTAAAGCACAGTGTATACACTCTTTCTAGAAAGGTGTGTGTCCAGACCCTTGCAAGTACCCCATAGTGTTGCCCAAGTTTGGTGAAGACCTGCAGAAGCCTGAAAAGAGGAAACATGGGGTGTTTGGAATTATGGAGCAATACCCGGCCATCCCTACTGAGAGAATCTACCTATCCACCTTGTCACAGTGCTCACGACCTGTGGTACATGAAAGACACATTTATTAACTTTGATGCAACTTTTATCCCTCTAATTTGCAATAATGTGATGTAAATGAGCAAACCGAATGCTCCATTCAAAGTCTCTTTCTTTGTTAGACATCTCCCGGGCCAGGCTGGTACAACGTTGCTGCTATGACTGCAAAGTGTCGATTGGGAAGTGGCAAACAAGCCCCCTTCCTTTCCACTGCCCCACGGATAAGCAAGAGGACAGAGATGATGCTAAATAAAAACTATGTGAGCTCCACAGTGCAATGATACACTAACAAAAAACAAACATCTAATCTGACTGGCAATACATGTACAAAATATACTATTGTAGGAAAATACGATTTAAAAAAAAACACCAAAAATCAGTAGGAAACAGATTTTTACAGATTTTGTACAAAAAAAGTGTTATTGAGGATTTTTTTTCCCCCCACAGAATCCAATCGGGCCTGGTCGTTACAACATACCAGAGGTGTGGCTGAACAAGAGCAAATACAGCCATAGATCATCGTTTTTATCTGGCACTAAGCGCTACTTACACTCTCCCGAAAGAGATAAGTTTTACCAGTAAGAACTTACAAGCAAATTCAAAACATCATCAAAAAAACCTATAGACATTAAAAAAGAATCAATAAATAATGTACACTACGTCAGCAAAGGTTTGCGGACACCTGGTCATAAGTGCGGTATGTGCTTTTTGAGCATCGCATTCCACATTTAGTCCCAATTTGCTTTTATAATTCCCTCCACTCTTCTGGAAAAATGTTTCACTAGATTTTGGAGTGTGCTTGTGGGGATTTGTGTTTAGCAGCCACACAAGTGATAATAAAATCAGGAACTGATGTAGGTGAGGAGGCCTGGGGTGCAGTCAGTGTTTAAATTCATCCCAAAGGTGTTCAGTAGGGATCAGATCAGAGCTCTATAGCAGGCCACTCGAGATCTTCCTCTACAAAGCATGTAAACTATATCTTGAAGGAGCTTACTTTGTGCACAGGGGCATTGACATGCTGGAACAAGTTTTGGGTTTCCAAGTTCAAGTGAATGCAAAATGTTATTATAGCGCATCTAAAGACGTCCTATAGAATTGTGTGAATGTCAATACTTTTGTCCATATAATGTGTAATCTTAATTACTCTATAATGAAAAGTGGACACATTGTCATTAAGTCTATATAAATGTTGCCACAAAACTGGAGAAAATCTCTGTATGCCATCGTATCACAACTTCAATTCTTGAAGCTAAGAGACCCAAACCTGTTCCAGCATGACTATGTCCATGTGCACAAAACTCCATGAAGATATGCTTTGCATGGGTTGAATTGAAAGATCTTAATTGGCCTGCAATAGAGCCCTGACCTCAACATTACTGAACAGTTTTGGGATGAATTGGAATGCTGACTGCACCCCAGGCCTCCTTACACTACACTTACACCTGACTTTACTAACCCCGTTGTATGAGCACAAATCTTTTCAAGCACATTTCAAATCTTGTGGAACATCTTCTTAAAAGTGTTGAGGTTATTATAACAGAAAATGGGATTTAATGTCAAATGGGATTAAAAAGCACAAATAAAACTTTTGACTAGATAGTGGACACAAATCTGTCGATCACTAACAGTTAATGAAAGAATAATTTTTTTTCACATTGAGTGAAGGGTAAATGCAATGTATTGTCTGTGTTGTAATAAGATGTTTTGGTTAATTATTGTTATTATTATTTATTAGGGAGAGACTCAGGCCTGCCAATGTCCCTTTGAAAAGCAGATAGATTCTCTTACAACCAGAGGGTCCCTATAAATGAGTGAGAATTCCAAGAGGCAGTATTTTAGCTTATAAATACATTCATTTCTACAGCACAATATGCAGTATATCAACATGAGTTTTCCAATTTGTATTTTTCTTTGAAGTAAACTAATGCCAAAATATTGACAAATTTGAGTTTTATTGCACCATATACAAGACACACATATCCCAAACCCCTCAAAACAAGAAAAGCAACCAAATGAAATAATAAAAATGTATCCCGGTTATGGACACTGAACCCAGACCCCTGATGACAAAATCCAGTGTGAACATAAAAATCCGCTTTTTGGATGTGCTATGGATGGATACAAACACAATACTGTATGAGGGTGACAATTTGAAACCAACAATATGATTTAGAATTTTTAAGAAAATGTTGGAGAAAATGAAACAGGGTCTGTAAGGAATTAAAATAGCTTCTTCAAATGGTATACATGTACTAATACTGTACAATGGAAGCAACATATTCAAATACAAATTTGGGTGTAATAGAAGAATTAAAAGACACACTAGTGACACACGGGCAGTCTATATTGTGTTGTTTGCTTCTATATAAAATAAGTAATTATGCATTAAACAGGATTAACAAAGTGGTACTTATTAATGCCTGTGGTAAAACAAACATTACATAGCTCTTTATACAAGTGTTTTAATATGGATGAAAACAATTTGCTGTAGAGCTTGATGGCAAATTTAATATGAAAATTAGGATAGAGTCATTAAAATATAATTTCATTGACAAAATATCTCTTTGGTATGCAGTAAAAACAAAAGAAAGGACAATATTTGTTGTAAAATATATATTTCACTAAAATTCCTTTGATTCCCTTTATTTAAGGCTCAATTGTATAGGGCCCATATTACAAATCTAATTACAAGTATATAGCTGGTAAATTTTCCTATAGCTGGTTGACATTTTAGCAGCTTATAATTTAAACTTCCATTAGGATTGAATTTAGTGTCTTGCAGATTTGGAGATTTTGTTGTACACTTCAGGAAATGCAAGCTCACAGTCCAGCTCCTTCCTTAGCTTATGATACAGAGCACCATCAAACATTTCCCAAAATTCTTCTCGTTCCATGTACACATCAGCATAAAGCATCTGGAAACTAGGGAAAAGAATAATAATAATAAAATGGATTATTAAATGTACATAAAAATGCAGAATGTCAAATATACGCTTCATTTATACACTTTGCTGTCAAGTTATTGAATACACTACCTTAAAACTAAGCTGGCTTAATGATAATTGTAAATAAAATGTAATCAAATTGAACCCATCCATGAGGGAAAAGAAGTCATTCCCAGTGCAGAAGTGACACCGATAGAGTATGGTGCTTCATGGCATGTGCATCAGCTATAGTAGTGTTTAAAATAATTTCTGGAACAGTTAGTTTGAGAACCTTTCTACCAAGACATCAAAATGCAGAATGTCAAATATACGCTTCATTTATACACTTTGCTGTCAAGTTATTAAATAGTTTCTTTCGGCTTCTCCGTTAGGAGTCGCCACAGCGGATCCTCCGCACGTTTGATTTGGCACATGTTTTTACGCTGGATGCCCTTCCTAACGCAACCCTCCCCAATTTATCCGGGCTTGGGACCGGCACTACGAGTGGCTGGGGATGGTCCCCTGACCCGGGAATCGAACCCGGGTCGCAGCGGTGGGAGCGCTGCGTCTTGACCACTAGACCACCAGGGGACCCTGTCAAGTTATTAAATACACTACCTTAAAACTAAGCTGGCTGAATGATAATTGTAAATAAAATGTAATCAAATTGAACCCATCCATGAGGGAAAAGAAGTCATTCCCAGTGCAGAAGTGACACCGATAGAGTATGGTGCTTCATGGCATGTGCATCAGCTATAGTAGTGTTTAAAATAATTTCTGGAACAGTTAGTTTGAGAACCTTTCTACCAAGAACAAAATCTCCAGCCAGTAGCACTGTTATGTTAAATCATATTTTGCATGGAAAAACACGCCTAAATGTCTCAATATATGACAAGACCGTAGAAGCTTCCAAAGTGAAGCAATAAAGTAAGTGTGTGCAATAAAGTGCCAAATAATGTGTTTCAGAGAGTAAGTAAAGGAAAAACATGGCAGGCAGTTAAATAATCAATGAGGTGGGATGCTGCAATGAGGCCCAACGTGGTTTATTCCTTTTATACTGTACCACCTCAATATAGCAAATATATTAGGTGTGTCCCAGACGATTTACATAGTTGAATCAGAATCAAATCTTGGCCATAACTGACCGATGGTTATGGTAACTCTGTGTATATGTGTGTGTGTGAAACAAATCAAATGAAATCGACTAAATTTCCTGTACAAGCACCATTGATGCATCGATAAACTTTTAAAAAATAATTTTCATAATTAAATTAAAACACAATATACATTTATAAAATATTCCATACATTACCATGGAAGATAAAACTTAAATCAGTCACTGTGTGTGTGTGTGTGTGTGTGTGTGTGTGTGTGTTTTTTTTTTCGAAGTTCTCAAAACTTCTGGTCCAATTGGAGCTTTGAGATTTTAATGGCACTGTAGAATATGCAAGCATTTATAATACATAAATGAAGCTTTCTGTTTTTACTGACCCGTGTACATCTCGGACAAACTTCTCAAGCTGGCGCGTAGAAGCCCGAGCCTCAAAGTGTTTGACTTGGGGTTCACCGTACGCCCCGATGTCCACATATAGCTCATCCTCATCTCCTTTGGGGTGCACCATGCCTGGCCGGCTCGGCAATATGAATGGGCACAACCACAGGGGATACACCTACACCCATGTTAAATTGCATGGTAGAATTGAAAATGGATAAAAATGTGATCATGGTATCAGTCTACACATTTGCCATTATTTAATTCATTTATCCCAGTATTACAGTTCAATAAATAATGCACAGTTAACAAGAACCATTATGAGACATTTTTACATTTATATACTATCCATCAGTGAAAAAGTGTAAATGGCTAATATCAGCCGCATAATTACATAATGAATATGATTCAATAAAGTAGAACAAGTCAATTAAGATATAACAGAAGATGTGGAAAAGAGTTTATCTCCGATCACACAAATGCATCGATGAGAAAACATCCTGCTGCTGCTGAATCTTACATGAATGTCCTGGTGGAAGTGCGAGAGGGCTGTGCGCATGTGCTTCATGGGCACCAGCATGTCCTGAACCACGTGATGCTGCTCGTAAAGGCGGCGAATGGTCTCGCCCTGAGTCAGCTTCAGTAAGGAGATCTTAGGAGGAACCATCCAGCCGAACAAATACCTGAACAGTGGGTTATTTCCAAATGGTATGATGTCCTGAATACAAGGGCAGGGGGAAAGAAAAAGAGAGAATGATTATGCAAGATAGAGAAAGAAAGCATTTTAAGTGCTGGGAGTTAAACAAAAAGGGGTCATAATCTGGGGGAATCCATCAGACACAGACTGTGCAATCGATACTTCCACTCTGTATTAGAAGGGCCCATTTACATCGAGATATTTACTGTGGATAACACAACAGTACCTACTGTGTATGTGTGTGTGTGTGTGTGTGTGTGTGTGTGAGAGAGAGAGAGGGAGAAAGAGATCAGGGTCCTAAAAAGATGATGGATCACAATGTGCTGACACAGAGACAGCACATTTCCCCCTAACACAAGCAAGAAAAAATACGTGCATAATTTATCAGGTCTGCAATAATTACAACCATCTTCCATCAGTTAATGGCATTAGAGAAAACATTAGTGGACATTATACGTGTCTGTTTGTGTTGGTGTGTGTGTGTGCGTACTGCATGTGGTTGTTTGTGCATGTTATTATATCTTGGTGGGAACCATTTAAATGTCCCTTAAAGAATAAGAATACCGGAAATTCTACTCCAAATCTGATCTTTTACAAAAACTCACTCACTCTGTATAAATGCTTTATACTCGAGAGGGTCACAGTTTTAATAATTAACTCCATGTGTGTATTAGAAAGAAAGAGAGAAGGAGCAATACAGACAGAGAGAGAGAGAGAGAAAGAGAGAGAGCAGACAGATAGCCAGAGAAGGACTAGACAGATTATATTATAAAATGGAAAGAGAAAACTGTGAAATAGTAATACATTAGGGGAACATTTATGTTGCAGTATCGAAGCTAATGGATATAAAATGGAAGACGGAGACCACAGAACCATGTTTAAGTCTTACAATGGACCATCAAACCACCTATCAAAGAAATCCAATATGTGTTCAAACTGGCTGACAGCAATTCCTATTCACTACCAACTCATACGAAGAATATCTCTATACTACATCTACTGTCCAGTGGTGGACATTTATGAAATAAATGTAATTACTGTACTTAAGTAGATTTTTCACATATCTGTACTATACTGAAGTATTTTCATTTGGGGGATTAAACTTTAACTTCACTACCTTTCGAAGTCAAATATTGTACTTTTTACTTAAATATCAGTCGTTCCTTTTATTTGAGTGAATAAAAACTTAACTGGTTAAACATGCAGCAAGCCACCAATCAGAGTTAAGCGTGCACTCTGTTTTGATTGCCGGTTGGTGGTATCTACTTAGAACGAACATACAGTTCGGTGTCAGTTCAACAGCAGCTGAATATTTTCAGATGAATAAATGATGGAAGAAACTCCTGACTCTGACTTGCCACAACACAGTCTCCACAGCGGATCATCCGTCTCCACACCCCCCCTTTCCTCTACATCTGCCTCTTTCAAACCAACTACCTGCATGTCTTCCCTCACCACATCCTTAAACCGTTCTCCTACCGAGATACCCCATGTCCATCCTCTGCACATGTCCAAACCATCCCAATCTCGCCTTCATCACCTTGTCTCCAAAACGTCCTACATGCACTGTCCCTCTAATAAACTCATTTCTAGTCCTGTCCATCTTCGTCACTCCCAACAAAAAAACCTCAAGATCTTCAGCTCGGCTACCTCCAGCTCCACCTCCTGTCTTTTACTCAATGCACAAAAGTACAAAAGTATTTGCTTTTAAATATACTTTAATACCCGAAATACTATGATTTATTATGGCCGTAAAGTTCCTTTTTATCATTTTTGTGTTACAAGACTCATATACTCAGTTTATGTTAAAAGGCTCTGTTACTCTTAGCACAAAAAGTTTTTATCCACTCATTAATTTAAAGGAACGACTGATTTCGCAAAATGTAATTGAGTAAAAAAGACATTTTATTTTAAAATGTAGTGAAGTAAAGTAAAAGTCTCCCCAAATGGAAATATTTCAGTAAATTACAGATATGTGAAAAAGATACTTAAGTACAGTAACAAAATACAGTTACTTCCTTACTGACCAGTGGCTAAGAGTAACATCAGAGTCTTTTCACATAAGCTGAGTTGCTTAAGCAGGAGTCTTACAACACAAGTGATAATAGGAATATTATAGCCATAATAAATCATAGTTCTTTGGATACTTATGTACATTTTAGGGCAAATACTTTGTACTTTCAACTTCTTGTTGCTTGACATTGATCTTGATATCTGTTGTTCCCATATTGTCCCATTCCAAAGAACAGAAAACATAATTGGAAATATTTGGACAAATAAAAAAAAAACGTACAGTCTAATTGAATAAGTCCAAGTTCAAGTGTTCCTAAAGGTATGCATGCAATCCATCCACCATATCGTCCCTGTTTATCTATTACCCATGGAATGCTTTTCACCTTTTCACACCACATCATACCTGTAGCTCCCAGAAGATGCTTCGTGTGTGTCTGTGGTAGTAGTGTCTGAGTGGAATGTACTCCACTCCACTCCCATTCTGCTTCAGGAACTTCTCTACATGTTTAAAGAACCAGGGCTTGTAGTAGTGACCGATGCGATTGATCTAGCAAACACACACAAAAAAAGCAAGTGTATTCATATCATTCTTTCACTCACTAATACAAAGCAAGCAATTAGTTATAAAGTGTGTAAAAATAAAAAAGGTTACCAAGGCTCAAAAGAAAACCAAG
Source organism: Silurus asotus (assembly GCA_024362625.1). Classification (NCBI taxonomy): domain Eukaryota; kingdom Metazoa; phylum Chordata; class Actinopteri; order Siluriformes; family Siluridae; genus Silurus; species Silurus asotus. The sequence continues at coordinate 2,487,781 of MU551660.1, forward strand.
GTGGACCACATTGTTCTAGCATCTAAATAACACTTTTTGTGTGATGTACCCATCATTTCATTTCTCTTTTTTTTGTTATCGGTTTAATTATTTATAACATATATTATTACTTTTGTCTCACTTTCTTTCACATACAACAAAAAGCTTTCTGCAACCTCAAATACGCTAATTTTCTGCAGGTGGGTTGATTAAGGGTTTATTCATTTTCTCTCTACAATCAAACTGTGCTAGAGCTTTCGTGACTCCAGAACAAATCCACGTTGCTTATGTATTCTTAAAGCAGTTCATATATAAAGTGCATATGTAAAACATCCTTACAAAACACTCTGCTTTAAACCATAAAGACATTTGTAAAGCAAAGAATAGAAGCAACCTGAGGAGCCCGTCATGGACATGACCTCACCTTGTCTGGCTCGGCGTGGTCAGTCATAACCCCTGTCATAATAACAGCCTCGTCGATTGAATACTGTAGCCCCTCCACAAAATGGTTCTCTTTGTTAGTGGACTCCTCTGCAAACACCTTACAGATGGAATCCAAACCCCGCACGGCCTTGTACTGGAGCCTCACCCACTGCCGAGCTGGAATAATCCGAATCTCAGCTGCCACCAGGAAGCCCAGGGATCCACAGGACCAAGGAACGGAATAGAACAGCTCAGAGTTCTCTTTCTGCCCCACAAGGAGAAGTTTATAAGTAAATGTACTGTAGAGTGCATCTGGAAAATATTCAGTGCTTCACTTTTTCCACATTTTGTTATGTTACAGCTTTATTCCAAAATAAATTAAACTAATTATTTTTCCTTTAAAATTCTACAAACAATACCCCATAAAAAAAATGAAAAGTATTCACAGCCTTTGCCATTACACTCAAAACTGAGCTCAGGTGCATCCCGTTTCCACTGATCTTCCTTGGGATGTTTTTACAACTTGATTGGAGTACACCTGTGATAAATTCAGTTGATTGGACATGATTTGAAAAGGTACAGACCTGTCTATATAAGGTCCCGCAATTAACAGTGCATGTCAGAACACAAACCAAGCCATAAGGTCCAAGGAATCATCTGGAGACCTCTAAAACAGAAGCCACTCCACCAGTAAAAAGCAAATGACAGCCCTCCTGGAGTTTGCCAAAAGGCACCTAAAGGACTCTCAGACAATGAGAAACAAAGATTAAACTCTTTGTCCTAGAGGAAACCAAACACAGCTTAACACCTGACCAATACAATCTCCACATTGACACATGGTGGTGGCAGCATTATGCTGTAATGTTTTCTGTGGTGGGAACAGGGAGACTATCTGGATCGAGGGAAAGATGAATGCAGCAATGTACAGAGACATCCTTGATAAAAACCTGCTCCAGAGCACTCTGGACCTCAGATTGAACTGATAGATCACCTTCCAACAGGACAACAACCCTGAACACACAGCCAAGATAACAAAGGAGTGGCTATGGGACAACTCTGAATGTCCTTGAGTGGTGCAGCCAGAGTCCAGACTTGAACCCAAATGAGTATCTCTGGAGGGGTCTGCAAATGGCTGTGCACCAACGCTCTTCATTCAACCTGATGGAGCTTGGGAGGTTCAGCAAAGAGGAAATGGAGAAACTGCCAATAAATGTGTGCCGAACTTATAGCATCATACTCACAAATACTTGAGGCTGTAATTGGTGCCAAAGGTGCTTCACCAAAGTATTGTCTCCTGATCTGCCTTCAGATCAGGAAACAAGGCGGCCTTTAAAACAGCAAGGGCCAAACTGTCTCGTGCCATCAGAGAGGCGAAGCACGCACACGCAAAGAAAATCCACAACCACTTCCAGGACAGCGGAGACACCCGGATGTGGCAGGGCATCCAGGCGATCACGAATTACAAGACCACATCACCTGCTTGTGACCGTGACCCCTTCCTCCCGAATGTGCTGAATGACTTCTATGCCCGGTTTGAGGTACAGAACAACGTGAAGGCAAGGAAGACCACCCCTCCTCCCACTGACCAGGTGCTCTGTTTAACCACAGCTGAAGTGAGGAAAACTCTATGCAGAGTTAACCCACGGAAGTCTGCTGGACCAAACAACATTTCTGGCAGAGTGCTCAGGGAATGTGCAGAACAGCTAGCAGATGTCTTCACTGACATCTTCAACATGTCCCTAAGCAGCAACCTTGTTCCCACGTGCCTCAAGACAACGACCATTGTTCCCGTGCCGAAGAAATCTACTGTCTCCTGCCTCAATGACTATCGTCCCGTCGCGCTCACACCCATCGTGATAAAATGCTTTGAGAGGCTCGTCATGAGGCACATTAAGACACAGCTTCCACCCTCCCTGGACCCCATGCAGTTTGCGTATCATCCAAACCGTTCCACAGACGATGCTATCTCCACAACCCTCCATCTGGCCCTCACCCACCTGGATAACAAGGACTCATATGTACGAATGCTGTTCATTGACTTCAGCTCAGCATTCAACACAATCATTCCTCAGCACCTGATCGAGAAGTTGAACCTTCTGGGCCTGAACACCTCCCTCTGTAACTGGATTCTGGACTTCCTGACTGGGAGACCTCAGTCAGTCAGGATCGGGAACAGCATCTCCAGTACCACCACACTAAGCACTGGGGCCCCCCAGGGCTGTGTGTTCAGCCCACTGCTGTTCACTTTGCTGACTCACGACTCTGTAGCAATGCACAGCTCGAACCACATCATCAAGTTTGCTGATGACACAACCGTGGTGGGTCTAATCAGCAAGAACGATGAGTCAGCATATAGAGAGGAGGTGCAACGGTTAACTGCCTGGTGTGCAGCAAACAACCTTCTCTGAATGTGGACAAAACGAAAGAGATGGTTGTGGACTTCAGTAGAGCACAGAGCGACCAATCTCCACTGATTATTGATGGATCCTCAGTGGAGATCGTCAAGAGCACCAAATTCCTTGGTGTTCATCTGGCAGACAACCTCACCTGGTCACTCAACACCAGCTCCATCACAAAAAAAGCCCAGCAGCGCCTCTACTTCCTGAGAAGGCTGAGGAAAACCCACCTCCCTCCCCCCATCCTGACCATGTTCTACAGAGGGACCATTGAGAGCATCTTGAGCAGCTGCATCACTGCCTGCTTTGGGAACTGCACCGTCTCGGACCGCAAGGCCCTACAGAGGATAATGAGAACAGCTGAGCAGATCATCAGAGTCTCTCTCCCCTCCATCATGGACATTTACACTACACACTGCATCCGCAAGGCACACAGCATTGTGGACAACCACACACACCCGTCACACACAATTTTTACCCTCCTGCCATCAGGAAAACGGTTCCGAAGCATTCAGGCCGCCACATCAAGACCGTGCAACAGTTTCTTTCCACAAGCCATCAGGCTTCTAAATACACAGAAATGAAAGGGAACTCTCACACACACACACACACACACACACACACACACACACACACTCACACACACTCTCACTCAAATGTGTGTTACCGAACTTACCAAATTTTTCCTGGACTTAACACTTAACACGCACTCATCACTCATCTCAATCCATTCCACCACCATACATTTATTTATTATTTATTATTCTCGACTGTACCACACTCTTAACTGCAGTTTTTTGCACATTTATCAGTGTATTATACTGTTTACATGCTGTTTTTTGCACGTTTGACTGCTGCTGCATTTTTGCACTACATTGTTCTGTTTATACTCACTTCTGGGGTATAGTTTTTAGTTTGTATAGTTTTTACAGTCTTCTCGAACAGTACTGTATAATCAAGTATACAGTAGGTTTACTGGTCGGCGCTATATTGGGTTTTGTGTCTTGTCTTGTGTTGTCTGTCTGTACTGTTTTTTTGTCTGCACTGTTAGCACTCGATGCACTTTATGTAGCTTGTGTTGTAGCTCTATGTTGTTTTGTTTGTTGTTGTTTAGTGTAGCACCAGGGTTCCGGAGGAACATTGTCTCGTTTTTACTGTGTACCACGGTGTATAGTAGAAATTACAATAAAAGCCTCTTGACTTGACTTGTATCGAGCAAAGGCTGTGAATACTGTGTACATGTGCTTTTTTTTATTTTAAATAGATTTGCAAAGATTTCAAACACACTTCTTTTACGTTGTCATTTGGGGGTTTGTTTGTAAAATTTTGAGGAAAATAATGAATTTTATCCATTTTGAAATATGGCTGTAACATAAAAAATGTGGAAAAAATTAAGCGCTGTGAAAACTTTCCGGATGCAAAGTTCATGATGTACTAGTACAATACAAAGTGGTATCAAAAAGTTTTAAGAATAGTTTTGTAACACGCCAACAGATGGCAGCACAAGGCTTCATGCAGTCACAGGGAGCACCGACCTTCATAAGTCAGTGTGCCAAAAAACATCCTCCTCTGTACATCAGGAGATGTGCGACTGGTACTATACTGACCACATGCATTGACGAAAGCGACTGGATCCGTGAGGCGAGGGACAAACCGGACGCTACACAATGACAATGCAGCCTGTCACCGAGCAAGTGGCAGGAATGCTGGGAGCGCTGTATTGCTGTGCAACAGGACTTTTCTTGTAAACAGAGCTTGTTTTAAAACGTTTTGATACCACCTTGTGTATATAATGAAATCTTTTTCTAAAAGATACTTGTCATACATTTCTCGTTACATTCTACTTTACATTATTTATTTTTAAAAGAATAGAGACATACTATAGTAAACAGTATATACACAACATAATGTATAGATACAAATAAGAAAAAAGCGACCACTAGTAATTAGTTACGTTAACAGACATATTGCACACAGGTAATATTGCACACTTTTTTAAATTTCTGTTATTGCACGTGTTAAGATACTTTGTTATTTTACAGTTAAACAGTGATAACAGTGTGTATCAAAGTGACTGGTACACTGGGAGCAGCTTTGACTGTAAATACTATGGCTTTAAGTGTATACTTTCCACTGATACAAACACAAAGGGGCTACACACACAACCACACACCAAATCTAATTTATACCTCAGTGCAGCGAACCAGACTGCCATCTGCCAGTACCAGCTCAAAGGCCACACAGATGTGCTGGAACAGGCCATAAATATGGGATGAAGACTCAATCCCTGTGCCCATGACCAAACCCCCTGACACAGAGAGAGAGAGAGAGAGAGAGAGAGAGAGAGAGAGAGAGAGAGAGAGAGAGAGAGAGAGAGAGAGAAAGCCAGAATATCAATGATTCAGAAATGTTACAAAGATGACAACAGGAAAGTATTTGATCATGTGTACTTTGTATTTTCAACAACTTTAATAGAGCATGTATTCCTGTGTGTAATGTATCTGCAAAGGGAATATATGATTAGGATGAGAAAACAGGGTTGTGCACTCTTGCTTTCCCACACAGCTTCTCTCTGTAGGCTTCCAAATGAATTTGCAGTAGCAGCAGCAGTGGAAACCATTACCTGGACAGCGGGCACAATTTCTGCTACCCATAAACGCTTTTAGTAGAACAGGCCATTTCCGCACCCAATCTAACCTAACACACTGAAACAGGGCCATTACTCATTCATAACCCAATTAGGAGTAGCCTCTGATGCACCACACGAGACATACAATATCGACCAGCAAAGAAATATTGCATATACACACTCCACTTAAAGCTGTAATATTGATTCGAGTCAATACACTGGGGGAAGGGACAAAAGAGCGAAATTGAAAAAGGGGGATAAAATAAAGCCGACAGGCTTCGTTCTGGTTTTGTGAACGTACCTACTGTGAGATCATCAAGCTCAGGTAATACAGGCAGCGTCCAGCCAATGGAATTCAATAAGGCAGTCACCTGACCCATGTTCACCAACGGCTCCACACGGACCACCTAAGGACAGGTGTAGGATCATATCAATTTGCTTTGCTCTCATTCCTGACTAAACTCACAATAACGACTGTAATCTAATTATTTACGGTTGGGCCGTGCATCCGAGTGAAAGACAGCCCCTGAACACCACTGGCTTTAATATGTAAGTGCTTTCAGTTACAAACTACATCGAATGAAACATTATCTTTAATGCTGTTATGTACAAGGTTTACACTGATTGCCCTGTGGATTTGTAGTGAGATCCCACCTGTCTTTTTGTGTCCACCTCTAGGATATCCATCATATTGATTTTTATATTCTTGTGAGTCTTCTTATATTTCCCCACCCTCAGAGATACGGTCAGCCAGCCGGGACGCCCAGTGCACATATATGCCTTTCCTCCCTCCTTCTTCCACTCACGAACCTGAAAAAGCAAGAAGAAATCTTAAGAGGATGATATAAATAAGATTAGTTTTTCTTTTTCACAATAGATACATGTATACAATCAAACGATTCAGAGTGAAATTAAATGTAGATAAAAAAAAAATTTAAAGGTGCAATACGTCAAGTTTTTCTTTCATCTGCTGTGAACTTGACCAGAAGACCGAATAGGAGATGGCAGTCTTATATCAGCCCCGACTCAGCAAACTATTATCTAATGTATTTTATGTTCTCTTAGCTGGCCATGACAATCAGAGCCTCACTGACTAAACCACACATCTATCTTCTAGAAATCAATCAGTCACAGGAATCAACAAGATAGCTTAAGTAACTGCCTAAAAATCTACTGGAAATTTATCTTTGACTTAAAGGCTTTGTGGCTGATCATTTGCAATGTCAATCAAATTGCCTCTTCTATAAACAGGAACTAAATCTTCACTGAGTGAAGAGAAATTGCCAGATTTTGTAGCAATAGTTAGAAGGTTAGCAGTGCTTAATTAAATTAAATTCTACCAACTATCACAGGTCGACCAATTTATCGGTTAGTCCATTCATCTGTCAGATTTTGGCTGATTTCAATTAATCAAGAAATCAATACCGATAGTTTTTCCAGCTTGCGTCTGCTGTCATTACGGGATCGTGTTTTGTTTTTTACACGTCAGACTTTGTGCTGCATGGAGAATGCACATCACACAGAGAGCACGATATTATATTTATTTTTCTTTCATTTATGAATTATATAATTATATTTTTGAATTCACATATTAGTATTTTTTTAATTTTGCACATTTTCATGATTAAGTACCCGTAAGTAACCGTTAACCGCTAATTAAGTAACCGTTTTTTTGTTTATTTAATTTCAGTATTATTTAACATAGGGGGTTTATTTATCCAGTATCCATTTGAAAAACTATCGATTGAATAATCGGATATCGGCAAGTAGAATCCAATCTAGCTCTCAGTATCAGTAAAACCCACGAACTCTACCAACTATAGTTCTCAGAAGGAAAAGATGCTTATATAACTTATTGAGAACGATCACCAAAACCTTAATAGATCACAAAAACCAACTAGATTTATGTTTGTACCAACTCAGTGGGAAGAAAATGAACATTTGCATTGCAAATGAAAGCTTTCCCTGTATTTAGGGGATTAAAATGTTTTTGATGCTTCGGGTCAGGTGTCTGTAAAGTAGCAGCAGGACTTCTTCCAATACTCAGTACAGCATGATACAATTTCGCAGATTTGGAGTTCTAAACATGGCAGAATTTTTGGTTTATTACTGTAATTAAATTGTTGGACCAATCAATAGCCTGCCTAATGTTTGTCTATGTTTAGTACATTTGGTACTTAGTATGGGGGATTTGTGCTGGACCTGGACAAGGTTACACAAACACACAAGTTGAACCAGTAGTGTTTCCAGCAATATGTTTGTGACAAGATATAGTTTTTTTTAGCAAATCTAGCTTCTTTTAGAACAGACATGTAAAATCCTCCTGGAAAGTTTTTTATACTTTCCAGAGTATACTGAACTGTTTCACCCACATGCTTCTTTTGGTTTTTTTATTTTTATTCTCTTCTTGGTTTCTGGCTAACAAAGTGGAACTTTTTATCATAAACATGGTAAAGCGCTCTGTACATTTTATGACAGGTATCGCTAAATGGAGCATCTTTGGGTCTTCTTTATATCAAGCCATATCATTCCACCCTATCAGGGACACTAAGCGATGCCTAGGTGTGCAAAATTTTAAGCATACCTATGAATTGGAGTGAAATTGTACATTTTTGGTAGTTATTCTATATACTGATAATCTATCTACAGTTCTCTGTAAATCATCCATAGAGAAAAATTTAATAGTTATTAGACTATAAACTGACCGGAAATACCTGTGCATTGAGAGCTTTTAACGCACAACCTGCAGCCAATCAGAATCGAGTATTCCGACAGCTCATTAGTCTTCTAAAAAGCGCATGTCCTCAGAATGTGCTTTTTCACTTCTATATCATGAATATGATCATTAGTTTAGAAAATAGCAATGATTTAATGACTTGCTACATTCTCTATAAGGGAGCTGCCAACATTGTGCACTAGATCAGGCTCTATAAAACCAAACCCAAAGCCACTGCAACCATTGTTTTCATTATTTCCCAGTTCCCAGAACTGATGAGTCAGCTAAATAAGAGTTTACAGAAGTTGCATTTAAAGATGTTTGACAAAATTGAAAAGTTCTGCATTGAAGAAAAACTAAAGAAAATGGGGTAGCTCAGTGGATCAGATGTTGGACTTCTGATTAGAAAGTCATGGGTTCAAATCCCAGCACCAAGCAGCACTAATGCTGGGCCCTTGAGCAAGGCCCCTACTGTTGATCACTGAATCTGTGAATAGTACAAGTATATATAAGCATATAGAGCATATAATCGTAGGTCTATAGCATTTCTTTAGCAAAAAATCCTGTGTGTAAGAAAAGAAATGCATGCAGTAAACGTGTATGAATGATGATCTTTAAAGAGCTCACCTGTCTCTGGATGTCTCGGACCCGCTGCTCGTGCAGCTTCGGTGCTGAGCACATCTTAAAGATGATCCAAGCACGAATATAATAGTAGGCATCAAACAACACAGACAGGGGCAGGAGGAAAAGGCAAACAAAAATCCATCGCTGGTGAATTATAACATATTCAAGCCCTTTTATTCTGATCCATACGAGGAACAGAAGAATTAGAGCACCGAGATACAACACCGCATCCATTACAAAAAAATTATATTAGTATCCGTGCAAATGTAACCCCTTAATATACACACGGTTTTAAAATAAAATCTACTTTTCCTTGTACTTTTTTGTTTAGATCCTCACACTCAAACCTGCAACCGCAAATTTTGACATCTCGATTTAAATGCATGCTTTTTTTGCAACTTGGGAATGGCTGCATCCTGAACCACAAACTATTCCCTATAGAGGGACACTAGATATGACCTGAAGTAATGCGTTTCTGAGCCTAGAAAGTGCACTAAAAAAGAAGCAGGAAGTAATTTGAGATGAAACCTAGATGGACCGGTAAGCCACGCCTCTACAAAGCACTGATTGGCCGGTGGTGCGTCTATTACGCCTTCTTCCGTTGTTGCGTCTGGGCTTGTTTATCCAATAGGAATCGAGGAGGACAATCGGACCATTGCCTCAGGGATCACCTGAACAGATCAAAGAAAAGAGCGCGTGGGTTCTGCAAGAGATGGAAAGAAATATATTATATACAATATCACAGAATATTAAAATGAATACATTCATGCATGATGTCATAATAGCCCATTTTTCACTTTGAAACGTTTGTAAAATATGTAGTTTTTGAAGTGCAACATCAAAGTCGGTGTTTGTTTGATGCTAAACACGCGCGCGCGCTCGTTCACCATGAAGAAACGTGGTGTGGGGAAGAAAAAAAAGCGCGTGAGTTGCGGGAAAACAGCGGGGTGGGGCGAATGTTCACTAGTGCACACACACACACGCGCGCGCGCGCACGCACGCACGCACACACACACTCGGGCTAGTGTGTAACGGTACTACATGATAGACACACACTGATCACCTACATGAAGCGAGGGAGGACGCAACCGGAAGACTAAATGAACAGCATCTTTCAGCTTCCGATTTTCTTTTTCTTTTCTTTTTTTTTCGCAAAATAGTAATAAATCGGAATGATGGTTTTGCGTACGAAAGGACTTTTTTTTTTGGACTCGTCATGAGATCTTATCAAGGGAAACCATCTCGAGAAGCAAATTGGAGCCCGAACAAATTGTGAAGAGGAGATCTTTTTCTTTTTTTTTTTTTTCGCAAAATAGTAATAAATCGGAATGATGGTTTTGCGTACGAAAGGACTTTTTTTTTTGGACTCGTCATGAGATCTTATCAAGGGAAACCATCTCGAGAAGCAAATTGGAGCCCGAACAAATTGTGAAGAGGAGAAAAAAAAGGAAGAAAGCAAAAAAAATCTGGTTGAGATGGGATTTTACAACTTTTAAGGAACTTTTTAAGGAGCTGCGCGTGCGTGCATGAGAGAGAAAGAGTAGTGTGTGTGTGCGCGCGCGTGCGTGCGTGCGTGTGTGTGTGTGCGCGCGTGTGTGAGCGTGAGAGACAGGAGCCCTGGGTTGAAGTTTGGAGATGCCTTCCCTGCATCATGGAGCCGTGTTCGTTGGGGTCTTCCTCATTGTCACCGGCGGCTCGACCGCCTTCCTCACGTCCAGCCAAAGCCGCCTGCAGGCGTTCAGCCTGTGCTGCGTGGTGCTCGGCGCAGTCATGCTCATTCTCGGCCTCTTTTGGGCCATGAACGGAAAGAGTCGGCAGGGTTCCTACACGAACGAATACACACACGACTACGGGCATGTGCTGTTCAGCCCCCCGCCCGGGAGCCACTTCCCGGAGTCCCAGTCTGTCTTCTTGCACAGGTAAACATACCGTATATCATGCACCATGTCCCACCTCCAGTTATTTATTTCAAATTTGTTTTTCATGCACAAAATAACAACACAACAAACTGAGTTCTGGGAAAGATGATGATCACCGATTAAAGGTTTTGGTTAATAATAATCTTGATTGCAGAGAATAAAAAAAAAAAAAAGGTTCATGTTCTTTGCACGTGCACTTAATTTTTTGTACAACCCCCTGAATTAGAAATTCTTGGACAGCAGAAAGCTCTGTCCACTGAAGTAACTATTATATATAAAATCAGTCTGAATTAAAAAAAAAAAAGAAATGAAAGAGAGATAGAAAGAGAAGTCCACACGTTTTATTTTTTTACAACTGATTGCATTTTTGTATATTTATTTGTCTGTCTAGGAAAGTGCACCTTTCATTATCTAGCATGAAATGCTGTTTGGATTGATTTGAGCATTGATTGCACTTGTAAGCATTAGGCATTGTTATCTATTGAGGTGTGTCATATACTTTAGCAAAGACTCTAAGATGAAACATGAGTTGGGCAAAAGCTATAAAGAAACAGGCCATGCATTGTTTACGATTTAATGGCGTTTTAAATGCAACCCTGATGTTGAGGACAATGTCTCTGAAAAAATTAAATAATACAATAAGGAGTATTGTTCTCTTATTGAACAAACTCATGAGAACCTCCTAACTCACAAATGTAAAGGGTCATGGAAATCACTACAAAACCCTTTTGTATTTCACTCAACTTAAAACCATATTCAACATCAGTTTATGTATTTATATTCCCTAAAAGCAAAAATCACGGTTTGTGCGCCACCTAGTGTAAACTTGTAATACCACTTGTATGTCATAAAGAGAAATAATTCTCTAACCAATTATATATCTCAAATAGCTCCCTTAAACACAGATTCATTTAAGCATTTAGTAAATGTCTTTTCTGAAAAGAAAAAATGAAGCATAAATTGATTATTAAAATGTTAATAACGGATTTGGACATGTTGAGTTGGAACTGGTTTACGCTTATTGAATGTGTGTCAGTGTCAGATCTGATCATACAGTTGGCCAAATGACTGCTCAACTAAAATTCCTCATAGTCCAAGTGTTGAAAAAGATGGTTACTTGAATTCCTGCTGTAGAGTCACCCAAATGAGGATGGGTTCCCCTTTTGAGTGTGGTTCCTCTTAAGGTTTCTTCCTCATAACATCTAAGGGAGTTTTTTCTTGCCACAGTTGCCACGGCTGCTCATCAGGGATAAATACACACAGTTCACCTTGACTGTTGATTTCTGTAAAGTTTTCCTTGCCACAGTTGCCACGGCTGCTCATCAGGGATAAATACGCACAGTTCACCTTGACTGTTGATTTCTGTAAAGCTGTTATGAGACAATGTCTGTTGTAAAAAGCGCTATAGAAATAAACTTGACTTGACTTGAGTGCATGACTGTAAAAAAATATACTTTGATTCGGAACCAATCTTTAATCTGAAATATTCTCTATTGATATTAATCCCAGTTTATCTTCAACTGTTTTTTTTTTTTTAAGAGCTGCATATAAATTCATCTGAGATTTGCACTTAAATTTGTCCTTTTTTATGTTTAAGTATCATAAATCCAGGTTCGCGTTCTGAATGTGTTTAATAGTACGCAATCATATGAGCATGCCTATCTGAATGTGTGTGTTTGTGTGTGTCTTTATGTGAATGTTTTAGGACTTTGGAAAGGCAGAGACGAGGGCTGTACAGCGAAGATTTCGATTATCCTCCCATTCGCGTTCTGACAACGTTTAATAGTACGCAATCATATGAGCATGCCTATCTGAATGTGTGTGTTTGTGTGTGTCTTTATGTGAATGTTTTAGGACTTTGGAAAGGCAGAGACGAGGGCTGTACAGCGAAGATTTCGATTATCCTCCCATGGAGCCGACATGTTTCAGCCCAGCTGCTCGAGGGCCACCACCCCACTGGGAGATGGAACCTCCACCTCCGTACGAAGTGGCAATCAAGACTACATGCAGCTCCACGAACATGCGGCGCAGTTACTCGGACACGCTTTTGCCCACCGAGCCACTCTTTAGTCGCTCCCGTGAGATCAGCTTCGAAGTATAAGGCTTGCTTTGCCAGTGAGCCATTAGGCTGCACCCAATCGCTGCAGCCACCAGCTGGCACGGAGCATGGCTTATCCAGAGAACCTAGATTCCAAGTGTGCTTCAGAAACCTCATACTGAAGCTCCTTACTCATCACTAGGAGTTCTTTATAAAATTGGAACGTCCGTAGGAGTGTTTAAAATCTGCAGTTTCACCCAAAGTTATAGATTGCTCAGTATTTTCACAACTGGCAGTGAAACTGAGGTCATTTTGTCCATTGTCCTGTGTCCCTGCAGCCACTGCTATTTTGTTCCATACAAGTTACAATATACACATTTCTGACTTTACACTACAAACATGCATACTTCTACCCTTTTACAAATTCCTCACAAGCATGAATCACATTCATTTCTCGACAAACTCGAGAACAGTACTCGCTGCTTATGGATGTCACATACTATATTGCAACTCCTGGACTCATGAAAATAAGATCTCTTGCACAATCGGAACTCATCAATGTAAGCACCAGCTCATGAGACGAAAACAGAGAAAAGGCCTGGCTATATATGCAAAGCTTCTAGTTGCTACTGGTGGTTTAAGAGGAGATCTTATGCTTAGTCGGTATCTTATGCAGAAAAGACTGATTGAAACTGGAGTTGTAGGAAATGACACCAGATCAAAAATGCAGCTCTATCGAAAAGCACATCGACAGTGGCAATAGTGAAATGGCTTGTTGCACTGGACTGAACTGCTAACATGGTGACAAGAGCCATAAGGATGTATCTCTTCATTTGGGTGCTTACAGAGAATTGACAGTCTATGTCTTACAGGAAACACTTGCCATTAAGCGCAACATCAAACCAGAGCGTTATTTGGTTTGTCACTAGTGACCTTTGTGTCCCCCGGAGGAAACTGACAATCTAAGAAGCATTGATTTGTGATGTAATGTAAGTATTGAATGCCTCACTGATGTGATCACGGATGACCACAGTGCATTAGCTGGTTTAATATTACCTTGGACTCTTCTTGTTTGTAACATTATAAATCAAGGCATTTTCATTGATTGCTTTCTCTGCCTCGAACCAAAGTGACATTAAAATGATGTGCCTCCATTAAATACAGATCAGGGCCTTTAAATGAAGGTACTTTTGCACTATATAATATAGGATATGCACGATGTACGTGGTTTACGTGCATGTACCCAAAGATTATTACATAAGACTATTAACATTGTTTTTTTTTGTTTTTTTTTTTAAACAAAATGTCAAGTGTTTTCATTTGTTTTTGAGAAATAAAGTACAGCAAAAATAAGTATATATTGTCATTTACAATTTATATGTACATAAAATATTATATAGCAAACATCAAAATTAGGGGAAAAGTGGAGTCTCTGTGATTTTGATCACTGCTACCAGAAAGGCTGGTTTGTGTATTTCATGAACCCCTAAACGAAAGACCGCTCTGTGTGTGAAAATGACATTTTGATCAATAAAGATAGAAGAAAATGTCCAGTACCTCACATAATCATGTTATACAACCATAGTGAGCAGAAAAGCCTCTCAGCATACACACAAAACATGAAGTCGTGGGGGAATATGGGTTTTAACTAGAACTGTAACTAACGATGACGATTGTTTCTGATTGATCGATTCATTTTCTTGTTGTTATTAGATGTTTTGCTTACTATAACCATATAAATACCTGATTCATGGTATTTATGTACAAAAATGTACTTTAAAAAAAAAACAAAAAAACACATATTGAGTTTAATTATCTTTTCATTTCGTGCATGTGGGATTTCTCCTTTGAACAAATTCATTCATGCTGGGTTCTTTTTTAAATAAATAAATAAACAGTATTTGAATATGCAAGGAGAATCCATTTGTGTAAATCAACAATTCTATTGTATTTTAAATGGCAAGTTTACAACCATGCTTGAAAAATATAATAAAAAATGTTCTATACAATTTTTGTTTAAAGAATTACACAGATATTTTGTCCAATGTGTAAAGATATAAGCATCTAAATTATATAATTTCATTTTGTATAATAATTAAATGATATATACATAAATAAAGTATATTTAAAAGTAATATAAAAAAAACAAGCATTTAAACATAGTAAAGCTGCAGTAAATCACGTTTGAAAGCAGATCAGTTACTGTTGTAGTAAACAAATACTATAAAAGTAAATGGAACGCAGAAACGCAGCAAATTAACAGACTTAATTAAAAAGAAAAAATGTGGAAAAAATATGCACTGGTTTACAAATGCATAATTATTCACTTAAAACCACAACAGTGACTACAAATGTAATTGTTTACTGCTGCTGTTATTTGCTGCATTTAGATTTAGTGTTTGTTCGCACCGATTTAATTAAATCCGTCACCATGTCACGAGCGAACTGATTGCGCAACCTGCTGCTCGCGAGCCACGACAGAACAGATAAAAAAAAAAAAAAACCAATTTAAAAACAGTTTAATTATCTTTTCATTTCAACATTATAAAGCGTATAGTAGCTGCCTGTTGTGGCGTGCATGTGGGATTTCTCCTTTGAACAAATTCACTCATGCTGGGTTCTTTTTTAAATAAATAAACAAACAGTATTTGAATATGTAAGGAGAATCCATTTGTGTAAATCAACAATTCTATTGTATTTTAAATGGCAAGTTTACAACCATGCTTGAAAAATATAATAAAAAATGTTCTATACAATTTTTGTTTAAAGAATTACACAGATATTTTGTCCAATGTGTAAAGATATAAGCATCTAAATTATATAATTTCATTTTGTATAATAATTAAATGATATATACATAAATAAAGTATATTTAAAAGTAATATTAAAAAAACAAGCATTTAAACATAGTAAAGCTGCAGTAAATCACGTTTGAAAGCAGATCAGTTACTGTTGTAGTAAACAAATACTATAAAAGTAAATGGAACGCAGAAACGCAGCAAATTAACAGACTTAATTAAAAAGAAAAAATGTGGAAAAAATATGCACTGGTTTACAAATGCATAATTATTCACTTAAAACCACAACAGTGACTACAAATGTAATTGTTTACTGCTGCTGTTATTTGCTGCATTTAGATTTAGTGTTTGTTCGCACCGATTTAATTAAATCCGTCACCATGTCACGAGCGAACTGATTGCGCAACCTGCTGCTCGCGAGCCACGACAGAACAGATCCAGTGCGACTGTGCAAAAGTTAGAAACAAACAGTTTAATAACACTTCATTAAACTGTACCATTCACACATGATGAGGATTCTACAGTTTTTACTTACCGTGCTGATGTTTCACCTTCATCTGTGACACCAGTGTGTTTTCTTTTCACATGCTCGTGCATCACTTTGATACTTCCATGCAACACAAGCTCCGCCTTGCATAACTTCCAAGTACCATTTTCTTTGTTGCGTTTAATATAAAATGCTTACATGCCTTGGATGACTTGGGACGTGCACTTTTTTTTGCTGCCGGTTGACCCTTGGCTTTGTTATCTTGCAGTCACGCTAAATGATTGTAGTGTCGTCCGCCATCTTCAGGAGCTTGACAGAGGGTTTTTTAGAGGTGCAGTCATTTGACTGTGTCAAGTGGATGAAGAGTGGAAAGTCGGTTTTAATCAGATGACATACCAGTAGAAGCATGGAGATGTTTAGGAGAGATGGCAGTTGATTTTGGAAGGTGAGATTAGGAGTGTGCTGGTACCGATCTTTAAGAATAAGGGAGATGTGCAGACCTGCAGTAACTACAGTTGTGGATGATATTGTGATTTGTTGTGAGAGTAGGGAGCAGGTTGAGAAGCGCCTGGAGAGGTGGAGGTACATGCTGGAGAGAAGGGGAATGAAAGTAAGTAGGAGTAAGACAGAGTACATGTGTGTGAATGAGAGGGAGGGCAGTGGAGTGGTGCGGTTGCAAGAAGAAGAAGTGGTGAAGGTGGAGAAGTTCAGGTACCTGGGGTCAACAGTGCAAAGTAATGTAGAGTGTGTTTTAGAAGTGAAGAAAAGAGTGCAGGCAGGGTGGAGTGAGTGGAGAAGAGTGACAGGAGTGATTTGTGATAGAAGAGTATCTGTGAGAGTAAAAGGGAAAGTTTATAGGACTGTGGTGAGACCTGTGATGTTGTATGGTTTAGAGACAGTGTAGAGCATTGAGTAAAAGATAGGAGGTGGAGCTGGAGGTAGAAGTGCTGAAGATGTTGAGGTTTTCATTGGGATTGACGAGAAATGGACAGGATTAAAAACAAGTTTATTGGGGGGTCAGTGCATGTAGGACGTTTTGAAGGCAAGGTGTGGGAGGCGAGATTGAGATGGTTTGGACATATGCCGAGGATGGACATGGGGTACATCTGTAGGAGAATGCTGAGAATGGAGCCGCCAGAAAGGAGGAAAAGAGTAAGGCCAAGGATGAGTTTTATGGATGTGGTAAGGGAAGACATTGGTTTGAAAAAGGCAGATGTAGAGGAGAGAGGGCATGGAGACAGCCGAAAGAAGAAGGAGAAGAAGAAGAAGATAACTGCATGAATCTGAAGGTGTTCCTAATAAGAGGACAGTTAGTATATGTTAAACAGAAGGTACTACAGCATTATGGGTTATATTTCTTTGGTTTTGACTACATAATGATTGTTAATCATTTTATTTACATGTACAAGAAATTAGATACATGTAGATGTTAATCAAGAAGATAATAATTATAAATATACATTTTGATAACTCAGACTTGAAACAAATACATAGAATCAAACAGGCCGAAGTCCAGACAATTTTAGGATTTAAACATCAATATTATAATTTAAATTTACATTTGCGGCATTTAGCATTTGTCCAGAGCGACGTTTAGACAACGTGGTGCAGTGCGAGGAGTGATAAGGTCTCTGAGGTAAGAGGGTGCTGACCCATTTGTAGTCTTGTAGGCAAGAATCAGTGTTTTGAATCTGATACATGAAGCTACTGGAAGCCAGTGAAGGGAGCGCAGCAGTGGGGTGTGTGGGAGAACTTATGTAGATTGAACACAAGTCGTGGCTGCGTTTTGGATCATTTTCAGTAGATGAATAGCGTTCAGAGAAAGACCTGGCAGCAGAAAGTTGCACTAGTCCAGTCCTGATATGACAAAAGCCTGAACAAGCATCTGGGCAGCCTGTGTGGACGGAAATAGTTAAATCCTTCGTATGTTGTAGAAAAGAAATCGACAAAAACAAGCCACATTAGCAACATGTAAGGAGAAGGACAGTTGATTGTCCATAGTTACCCCAAGGTTACAAGCAGTGGCTGAAGAGAAGAGCAGAGAGTCATGAAGAGTTATTTGCAGATCTTGACCTGGAGATGAATCAGCTGGGATGACCAGCAGTTCTGTTTTTGCTAGGTTTGAGTTTTAATTGATGAGCACTTATCCATCAAGATATGTCTTAATAGCCAAGCAGGCTGAGATCCGAACGGAGGCTGTGGTATCTGAGGAAGGAAAAGAACAGATGTTGAACATAGTTGAATGTCATCTGCATAGCAGTGGTAAGAAAACCCATGTCAGGATCTGACTTCACCAATGAAGTGGGTATTGAGGGAGAAAAAGAGGGGACTGTGTACTGAGCCTTGTGGGACACCATAGGTGGCAAAAGTACACACATCCTTTACTTAAGTAAAAGTACAGATACTCGTGTTGTAAAAGTTGAAGTACTGATTAAAATATTTTACTTAAGTGAAAGTAAAGAAGTTTTGGCTCTGACATGTACTTAAGTACAAAGTAGTTATAACTTCTACCTGTGTTAGGTGTTAATTGGACTGCACATCGTAGAGATAGATAGATAGATAGATAGATAGATAGATAGATAGATAGATAGATAGATAGATAGATAGATAGATAGATTAATTGATTGATTGATTGATTCAGTGGGTTAATGCTGGTGCCTTACTAATGGTGTGAATCATAGTTTGAATCCTGCTTTGTCCCTGCTAGTCTCGTTATGGGTTTGCTTCTTATGTCTGTCTTTAGAATTATATTCTTGTGTTGATGGTTTGAAAGAAAAGATACACCTGCTCTAAACAATCATCGCAGCCGGTCCTTCCCGATGGTTCAGTTGGTTAAGACTGGTATTTCGCTGTTGGTGGGATTCAGGGTTCGAATCCTGCTTTTTTGTGTTTCTGTCTGGTCTAAATTTCTTGCTTTGAAGCATGAAACAAACGATAAACCCCCCCAAAAAAGCCTGTCCTTACCAAGTGGGGTTAGTGGCTTAAGGCTGGTAGTTTGCGAATGTTGGTGGTCAGGGTTCAAACCTGGCTTTCTGTCTGCTAGTCATGAGGTAGGTTCAAATTCTGATTCCTACAGCTTCTTATTCTTGTTTTGATAGGTTAAAAAGAAAGATAGACCTGCTCTAAACAAGCTTCCCGGCTGATGGTTCAGTGGGTTAATGCTGGTGCCTTGCTAGTGGTGTGAAGCAGGGTTTGAATCCTGCTTTGTCCCTGCTAGTCTCTTTATGGTTTTGCTTCCTATGTCTGTCTTTAGCATTATATTCTTGTGTTGATGGTTTGAAAGTAAAGATACACCTGCTCTAAACAATCATCGCAGCCAGTCCTTCCCGGTGGTTCAGTGGGTTAAGACTGGTATTTCGCTGTTGGCGGGGTTCAGGGTTCGAATCCTGCTTTTTTGTGTTTCTGTCTGGTCTACATTTCTTGCTTTGAAGCATGAAACAAACGATAAACCCCCCTAAAAAAGACCGTCCTCACCAAGTGGGGTTAGTGGGTTAAGGCTGGTAGTTTGCTAATGTTGGTAGTCAGGGTTGAAACATGGCTTTCTGTCTGCTTGTCATGAGGTAGGTTCAATTTCTGATTCCTACAGCGTCTTATTCTCGTTTTGATGGCTTAAAAAGAAAGATAGACCTGCTCTAAACAAGCTTCCCAGCTGATGGTTCAGTGGGTTAATGCTGGTGCCTTGCTAATGGTGTGAAGCAGGGTTTGAATCCTGCTAGTCTCTTTATGGTTTTGCTTCCTATATCTGTCTTTAGCATTATATTCTTGTGTTGATGGTTTGAAAGTAAAGATACACCTGCTCTAAACAATCATTGCAGCCAGTCTTTCCCGGTGGTTCAGTGGGTTAAGACTGGTGTTTCGCTGTTGGTGGGGTTCAGGGTTCGAATCCTGCTTTTTTGTGTTTCTGTCTGGTCTAAATTTCTTGCTTTGAATCATGAAACAAACGATAAACCCCCCAAAAAAGACCGTCCTCACCAAGTGGGGTTAGTGGGTTAAGGCTGGTAGTTTGCTAATGTTGGTGGTCAGGGTTCAAACCCGGCTTTCTGTCTGCTAGTCATGAGGGAGGTTACATTTCCGATTCCTACATCTTCTTATTCTTGTTTTGATGGGTTAAAAAGAAAGATAGACCTGCTCTAAACAAGCTTCCCAGCTGATGGTTCAGTGGTTTAATGCTGGTGCCTTGCTAATGGTGTGAAGCAGGGTTCGAATCCTGCTTTGTCCCTGCTAGTCATGTTATGGTTTTGCTTACTATGTCTGTCTTTAGCATTATATTTTTGTGTTGATGGTTTGAAA